>CM067079.1:8797001-8994501 GCA_033980235.1 Diadema setosum
GCAGACATCACACATCAAAATTGAAGAGACTGTTCATAAGAGTAATTACAGAGCTATTCATTTTATGTGAGATATGGATCTTAAAAAGAAATCATGATCCCCAAATCAGGAAGGGTCTTTATGCTTACTTGCAAGGACAAGAAAAGACTTACATTGAGTCTTTAAAGAGTGCCTCCTGCCCTATCAGAAAAATCTGGCAATTTTGCCATAAATCACAATATGAATTTATAAGGATTCCCTCAAAAGAGCACATAATAGCATCTTTGAAAAATGATTTTATATCAGTCAGAGGTACTCAATCTCAGTTTTTAAACAGGAGTGTGATTGTTCTTTGATATTTGGTTAAAAAGTACAATTTGACTGGATTCAGAGTGAATGATATCCATCGAGTGAAAAATAGCATATGCCCCCCCCCCCAAAAAAAAAAAAAAAATCTAGTCTACCAACACTGACGTCTGGATGGTAGTCACAATTGTGTACTAATTGTCAATTCTTGCTTTAAAAGTAGAAATTCTTCTCTCTAGAATTAAATTTCCCGTGGGTCTTTGCAGCACCAGAGCTCAATCTGTCAAATCCCATTGCTATTTAAAACTCAATCAAACAATTAGACTAGAAATTTGCCTTGGAACCATTGTCCTTCAAGTTCCCCAATTACAGTTTAATTATGCCTTATCACTGTCCTCCAAAGATCAAAGTTCGCAGAGCAGGTACGTTCACACTTGCACATCTGAAAAGAACACCAGAAGAAGCTCCGTTCACATTAATTCAAACATGATAAAGGCAAAGCACTTGCAATCAAAGCTCCATAAAGTATATCACATCAATGATGCATATGAAATCACGGAACAATGCCCACTTATCACAGAAATGAAATTAATTGGTTTCTCGCAGAGCACTTTTATACCTTCCCAGCATATATTCTGCCATATCATACTGAGTTTTGTGTTACTTCCTGTGGGTAGGGTTTATGGGTATAAAATATATTAATAGTCTTTTAGAATGAAGTTTACAATCATTGTACAATGGTAATCAATTGCAGTCACAAGAGCAGCAATCAGAAAACTATCTATCAGTTGGGAGTACCTCAATTGTTATTGTAGCAACTGCAGATTATTTCAACTTACCATATTTGCTTTCGTCCTTAATACGAAACGGGGCGTCAGACGTCCCCATATTTTCTCACTTCTACTTTATCCAAAGACAAGATTTAGACAACCTCACCCACAGTCAGACAGACTTTCAGAATCCAGTCTGCCTTTTGCACTTGTTTGTTTCATCTGTTTTTCTCTCTCTCTCCAGGGAATGGGATGCTTTTTGTCGGCTTGTTTTTAAATTGTTGACTCAATTACGAAAATTTCCCCGTAGTCTCTACGTGGGATAAGTGCAACACCCTTGTTTTCTTCTTTCTGCAGAGACAAAGTGACATAGAATTACACGCCACATTAGTATGCTGAAGAAAGGGAGGCACGGCAAAATGCCGCTCGCTGCCCCAAATGTTGACTTACGGTGCAACATACGAGGGACAAAATTGGAGGGAAAAAGGTTGGAGATTTGATTTGTTATTCAAATGCAGCCTGAGAGTGGGCCGGAGAAACGGCACACCTTGTTGCCATGGCGACTGAGCCGTGAATGCGGGGGATGCATCGAGTGAAGTCGTGGGCTAGGGCAGAGGAGAGGTGAGGTGGCCACCGTTGCCGCGATAGCGATCGCGTACATCCGATCGCCCGATGCGATGCAGCGGGGGATGTCAAAATATGCACGGAGGGTGAAACAAGAGGAAGAAATTGAGAGAAGAAGGGAAAAAAAAAGAAGAAAAGAGGGGAAAATGCAAAATGGCAAGAAGTGCGTAACCAGTTGTCGAAGCCAAGATGGCGAAAACAAGTTTCACATTTCCCCTCCGTCTTCTCCACGGAGATAGATACCTGGCTTGGGCAAAGCATCTATTCAACTCAAACCATGTGTCCCGATTCTATGGCGACCTGGGACTCCTACCCATGCAGTAGATGCATGGGTGAAGCACTGAGAAACTTTCTCTTTGCACGGCCAAGTCTCTCTTACCTTTGCCAGTATTCAAGATTTCGTGTCATCCATCATCCCCCCCCCCCCCCCCCCCGGACACTGCTTCAAAATTATAATTGTTGCCTCGATTTCAAATGTGCTCAGAGTAAATGTATAATATGCTCACAATGTAAGACTTCCTTTGCTTCATTCCTTGTATGAATGCAACTCCAAGATTTATTGATTCTTCTATAAATTATCAACTCTCTGGTCGAAAGGATACAGCTTAATCTCTTCTATGAGTACCAGTAAACCCTTGTAGTAAATTCAAATACCATCATTAGACTGTTTGTTTGTTTCTTTTTTCTTTTTGGAGAGATATTACGATGGCATACAGCAAAGATTGCCCCTTTAAAATCTTGTGCTTACTAGTGTGGAAAAGGCAATAGACTAGTGTATATCCTATCGAAAGTATATCGTTATATCACTCGGGAGTCAGCAGGACAAACAAAGACTGGAAATAGCTGTGAATGGGCGCGTGTTTGCTACAAGTGAGCTTCTGCAGATATTGCCAAATCTAATATTTGGCAGACGTGGGCGAATCCCCTGATCGCATCTTGCCAGGCGAAATTTCTCAAAGGGGTTGGCGGACCGACTATCGTAGACATATTGATGACACTTCATCAGAAACAGGAACATCTCAAAGACATCTATGCCTTTGCTCAAGTGGTTTGCCATCTTATACACATATAAGCCAGTGCAAAATGTCACCATGTGAGCACATCATAACATAAACCCCGCATTTAGTATTATCTCGAAAGAAACAAGCAAAGTTTGACATTAGATGCAGCTTTCAAATTCTACTCAAAGCATAGAGAAATCATTTCTGAGAATGAGAAAATTCCATTCAAATTCATGAAATTCTTCTGTCGAGATATTTTTATCCCAACTGATTAACAAATCACCCATGATTTCTTTTGTCATAGCTACTACTAAGACACTGATCAGTTCCGCGCTAACATCGATGCAGGGCAATTTGTTAATCAGTTGCAAAAGAAAAATTCAAGTCTAGAAGATTCATATTTGAAGGCAGAAGAGCAACAACCCGATGATGGGTATCTTGATAATATGCCTGGTGCATTGCCTTTGGCCGTGTGAGGCCATCGTATCTCAAAACAGCAGCGATCAAATTGTAACGATGAGAATTCACAGTTGTGCTTACATTCTGCAGAGGTTAAAGAAGAGGCAACACACGAGGTGAACACTTTATTGATCTTCACCTGAATCAAATAAACACAGATTCATTATTTTCATCAACTTCCATATCCTCATTTACACACACTGAGTCCCCGTGAAATGATCTCTAAATTGGCAACATCATGCTATGGCAGCCTGCGAATGAAATTGCAGAATACATGATGACCCATGCCTTGCTTTTTGTGACGAGTTCTACCCATCTCAACTATCAGCAGAGACTGTAGTGAAAATACCTTTTTGCTAATTTTATTTTTTATTTCGCCATTTCTTATTCTTTTTTAGAATTTTTGATATGTTATCTGGGCATATTAGAGTAAAAAGTGCTTCTTTTTTATCTTATCTGGTCACTGTAAAAAGTGTATCTTTTTTTCTATCCTTTGCATTGGAATACTTCCAAAATCCTTCATCACATTCATTTAAAAGACATCTTTGCATGTAGAGATCGTACTGTTAGTCTTGGAAAACAAGGATCATTACTTTAACCCATTGAGGACGAGTCCCAAGTATACTTGGGCAAGCATCTATGGGAAATGCGTGTTGTAGCAAACTCAGCCCATCCTCAACGGGTTAAGTAAAAAAACATCTGCTGGAACTGCTTGGCCTAATAAGGTGACTTTTTACTGTGTTTCAATTTTGCCGACTGGTGATATAATACTAGCTGTAGGCAGTTAAAAATGCACCTATCAAAGGGATATATGCACATTCTTATTTTCTAGCCAATACCACCGTGTGTGAAATGTATGGAGATTTCCACACCTCAGATAATATATCCCATGTTTTACTGCAATGTATACATCTGCAGGGGAGCACAAAACTGAAAGAGAAAGAAATAAACGGAAACCGCAAATTTGACACTGCCATTTTGTCAACAGGCGGCAGTCATCACCGAATGCAAACTCTCTTTCTGTAAACTTTCGGTTTCCTTGTCCGTGTTGTTCTGGGAAACGGTTCTCAGAAAAAAATCTTATTGGGAAGTATTGCAGAGTCTGATGGAATGGTGGGCGGACGACCTCTCATGACCTCTGACATTTGACATGGGGGAAGGGAGTTGATGAGGCATATGACTTGCTTTGCGATCAGACTTCTGAATGTGTTTGAAAAAATGTGCATTTTTTTTTATTTATTTGACAGACATAGCTGTCTCCTTTTTCAGGAGTGAGAAACTAGATATAAGGCTAGGGTGTAAATTCCCTTCAATAAGTAAAAGTGGAAAACTGCTAAACAGATAGGGACAAATAAACCCTGCTTTTATGCTGCCAAAGTATGCCAAGTATTATTGTAGCCTACAGTATGTGGTGTTAAGAATAAAGCCAAAATTAGCAATAAATTACTCCTTTTTTTTGGTATTCTTGTTATTGCCACAAATTTCATTTTTATACATGTTTCTTTTTTCCACTTGGACCATTCTCACAGTAAAAATATAGGAAATATTGCATAAATCTTGGGCTAGAAAAAAAAAAGGTCTGAAAATAAAAGCTACATGTACATGCTTTTAAAAAAAAAAGGGAAAACATGCAGTTGA
Organism: Diadema setosum; assembly: GCA_033980235.1. Taxonomy (NCBI): domain Eukaryota; kingdom Metazoa; phylum Echinodermata; class Echinoidea; order Diadematoida; family Diadematidae; genus Diadema; species Diadema setosum. The sequence continues at coordinate 8,801,779 of CM067079.1, forward strand.
GCAGATTTTGCATATTCAATATTTCCCATAGACAGAAGTGTAAGAAAAAATAATTGAGGGAATAGTGATAGTGTGGTAATGAGCATTCATATACTATAACACTTGGTAGTGATATCATAAATTCTAAATATCATATAACAATCATAAAACTTTTTTTCGCTGCAGTGTCTGTTTATTCCTTTGAACATCATATAGTCATGAAACTCAGTTCTAAAAATTCAACAATAATTTCTTAAACTGCACCACCATAATGTTACACAGCATCTTCAAAGCTACGGGGTCCACATGCCCCATAACGGGCCACGAGAGCTATTTCAATCCAGCCGTCGAATGGAGACGACCATTTCTAACACTAGTGTCTGGAAGGGGGACACCAAATACATTATTGCTTCAACAGATTCACTCGTTTGGAGAGGTCTTTGCTCCCAATCGCTATGTTTGTGCTGCAATTGTTGCGCTTCTTCCTCTCGTCTCTGTTGAGATTGTCACCAGTATCCTTGGAAACTGGGCGGGGTTAATGCATCCCCTGGTCTTCTCCCATTTCCACTTGTCACGCTGGCGTCCTAACATTTAGAAGCAATTTGAGCATCTGAGGGGGATTCCAGGGATTCCTTTGATTGAGATGTAAGAACAAAAAGGTCTCAAGACCAAACCTCTCACTCTGAAACAACACCCACCCCCTTTTTTATATTTTCCGGGGAATTTGCACCCAACCTATATAGGCAAAGATTACACTCAAGTTCTGTTTTTCGCTTCTGAGATATGACTTTAATAGTGGATTGTGATCTTCTATAAGAAAATATATCTTCATGCATAAGCCCTATCATCCAAACAATATGATAAACTAAGAAACACTGAAATCGTATTTGAAGGGAAGTAGGCCTACTTTCCCCTACAGATTCACTCTTGAGACAAATGTCTTTTGAAATACCCAAGTCCTATCTATGCTTGCTTTTGTTATACTTTTGATGACCCTATCATTCATATCTATCATATTTTATATAAATATAATACCAAGAGTTTAATCAAAAAGAGTTTGATCACAAGTTATATTCACTAATATGTGCAATTGAAACTGTTAAAAAACAAAGAAAATATGAAAAAAATATGGGATATCCTTAATCATATATATAACTTCTAGAACAATCCTTGTTATGCAGTAAATGAGGTAATCACTGGAAACACTATATTTTGCTCTATTTGACTACGACTTACTTTAAAATGCTTAGAAATGACACTTAATCTGTTTTACGATTGAGCTCTTCATGCGCACAGACAGACGGATGGGTGGGTAGAGATGGATAGATGGTTAGATGGATAGACAATAGTCAAACAGAGTGATAGATACATGTAGAATGATGGATAGATAGAGTTACAGATGGATAAATAAGTGGATAGGCTATAAATAAATTGGTTTGAAAGAAATATTCTGTAAACATATAGTACGCCATATCTGTACAAGTGAGGCAGGTGGAAGAAAAAGGTTGCTGGACTTGAGAAGTCACTTGCCTGAAATAAAAAATTAGATAATGATTTTATTATCTGTGTCAATATGCTTTGTCGATAGATTTCCATGCCATTACTGAAATGGCCCTGCAGGTGACAGCGGTCACGTCTCCTGCTGATTTTTTTATAATGTCTGTTTGTTTCTATTTACAGACGTTTTCACACAGGTTGAGAACCGTAATGGCAATGCTGAATTACAATTACACTTACAATCACAATTAGAATTAATGTCCGTACATACACAGGACCAACAAAGGCTTCACAAAATCTGCAGTTTTGAATTTCAGAGCAAGAAGGGGAGGTGTGGCTTCTTTCTGAGTTCCCTTCAATCACTCTTGAGCGGTAGGTAGCACCGCTTTGAATGCAGTGCGAGCATTTGAAGAGTACAGTTTCTCTGCAGTTCCAATTGGTTGAAAGGTTACCGTAAGCTCTGCCTTCCCAAAACAGGATTTGCTGGAGGTCAATCCATACACATGACCGTTTCTTTCCGAAATTCTGGAAACTTGTGATTGGAAAACATGTGCAGACCATCATTTGAATCACATTGAACTTATGATTCAAATCGATCCCCTCTGCGATTTCAGTTTCCCCAGTTTCTTTTCGTATTTCTGGAAAATTGTGATAGGAAAACACCTGCAGACCATCATTTGATTCATGTTGAACTTACGACTCAAATCCCCCTCTACGATTCCAGTTTATATACACCCAGCCAAAATGCATCACACGAATAATGATTCTAGCGATTTATCATTAGAATCGTGATTCAAATTACGCACTCTCGGTACATGTGAAAACAGCCTGTAATGTTTGATTCCATTTGTGTGTCATTGCTGCCAGGTTTATTTTGCTACTTTCCATTGATATTTGCAGAACACATTTATGGAATGGCATTTTTTCATTTTAATTGTATTGACTTCTGTTACAGCCAAGTTTCTTCACAGGGGGGCAAGACAGCTAGCACACAGACCCACGAAGCCCTTGTTTATGAGCGTATGATATGAGACTGTCAAATCATACATTGCAACTACTGCCGAATAGATCATCAATTATGACATGATAACATTTTGCTCTTTCATTAAGAATCAGAGAGTGGGTGGGATAGCAGTACAGAAATGTCTGTGATGACATTTGAACTAGTGAACATATCCATAATGGTCCATTTGACGTCATTAACTGATGATTATCTTCAAAATTGATACTCTTAAGACTAATAGAGGACATCATAAAAATTAACCCATTCCATACAGGAACCTGGTGGCCTGCGTATCACTAGTAAGTCTATGGACATTTCAGAATTCAGTATGGAACAGGTTAAAAGCACATATGGCAAGATGATTCAGAAAAAGAGTTTCTACATATTCTAAAAAAAAAAAAACACTTGACATTAAACACAGCTTTCAAATTCTACTCAGTATAGAGAGATCATCTCTGAGAATAAGAAAATTAGAGTCTGGAAGATTCATATTTGAAAGAAAACTTTTGCAAATGCCGATAATTCTTCCATGTGGATGCAAAAAGCAAAAAGAAAATTAACTCTCACCATAATTTGCCAGAGTGGCATGTGTGAAAGGCATGCAAAGAATCCTTAATTTTTTCTTTTTTAAATCCCATAATGAAACTCCCCACACTAGGTCCGCATACTGTAAAACATGATATATTTGCGGCACGAATTTTTCGCGAATTGGAGGCGACGGCCTTTTCTGCGACATGAAATTTTTGCGAAACTGCCACTGGCATTCAATGCATACAGTGTAGACAAGAACTTTGGCATGCATTTTAATTTCGCGAATCTTGGCGCTAGAGAAATTCGCGAAATTAAAATGCACACGAACATTCCTCGTTTTACAGTACTCGGGTACCCTGGGTCACACTCCGGTCATCATTTAGGCATGCGCAGTCTGGAGATTACAAAACGCTTCATTTGAAGCTGATTCACTTATCTTAGCCCCGTGTGAACAGAGGCAGATGAAATCAATTGATGTTAAAATTATTTCTTTTAATGCTTGTTGAAATACTTCAATGCCCGCTGCCAATCATCTACTCAAGATGGAGCATTTGCCATTTTGAATCAATAACTTGGACATACTTGTCTGAGAGGGTTGTTTATAAATCTTGGACTCGGTGTTACATCCATCTGCAGTGCAGCTTTTACACACAAATCTTACAGCAACAAGGCCAAATTTTGCGACACTGCGAGATTTAAAAAAAAAAATAAAATAGAAGACAATTTACACAACTATTACAATGAACATTCATTTTGTAGTGAAAATTCCTACTAAAATTAGTTAACTAAAAAGAAATGATAGAGTGGAAATAATGGACAACCAAATTTGAGTAAACTAAAGGTAGGATAGTGGAGATACGTCCATCTACAGCTCATTTCTTGATTCTCCACTATTCATCTGGAGTGGGACATCACCACGATAATGACAAAAGCGCCCACGGCAGATCGGCGCGATGCTGACCAATCTCTCTCCTTGGTAATCATCATTTCAACAACAGGGCTATGAAGAGATGAATGATAATAAAAAGAAAGGCACATAGGAACACGGGATGCAGTTGGGGGGTGGGGTATGAGATGAGCAAGCGGGGGGGGGGGGGGGGGGGGGGGTGAACACAGCCATCATTTGAGTACTGGTAGGTATCACTTCATCCCCTGCAAGGAAAAAAAAAGAAGAAAACTTCAATATTTGTCTCTCCCTGAGCATTTTCCATGTGATTTTCGTAAGCGTGTCCCAAAACCCTACCTAGAATATTCATGATGGAGCCAGGAGGCCATCTCTGTTTTTGTTGTTATCTTATCAGTTCCCTTTTCCTTTTCTTTTCTTTTGAATTCGCCTTTTTCAAGAGGAGGAATACTCTGCCCACTTTCATTGGGATGATTCTTATTGGGTGAGTGTGAAGAGAGGTGATGTAAGAGCTAATTTTATCTCTTCTCAGGCTTCGTTTTTTTCTTTTCCCCGTTTCCGCGGGAGATGTAACGACATCGTTTTCCCTTTCTCATAGCGTTTTACACTGTGTTGTCAGGTGCTGCTAGACTCGGCGGCGACAGCGGGTACTTGATACGACAAAATTTTAAACGAGTCGGCGGTGAGCCACACGAGCGTCTCCTCTTGGGTCTTGTCTACAAATTATTCAAATTTTGGGTGAAAGACCGCTGGCTGGCAAGATGGCGGTATCTCACTTTCCACACGTGATGAAGGGACTATCCTTGTTGCATTTCCCAATTTTCTCCTCCCTCTTTTTCGCTTTTTCAATGTTTTTGCCCTTAAATTCAGCCCCTGTTACTCAGCATACATGCTCATTCTCCCTGACTCCCGATATATATAGCACACAGAGAGAGTCTAGTCCGAGTTGCATAATGCTAAGAAAGTCGGGTGGGGGGGGGGGGGGCATGTAGCAGGACTTCTACTATTCAAAGGGATTGTAAAGCACTCGTACACCCCTACCCCGCCCCACCCCAGGGGAAACAGCCGCAGCGGTGGAGAACACTCGCGCACCTGAGTGACGCATCTATTGCAGAGGGAGATATTGTGTCGGTGCGCGGGACGCGGAGATTGGCGTAACACGAGCCGCGCACTTCATAATTGTCGGCTAAGAGGTGTCAACGGCCTTGGCGCGCCATCCTCCAGCGAGAGGCCTCCGATATGAGAGAAAGATTCTACCAAGGTGACCCGCATTAAAAATCATCAGAGATGGTATCCCGAGAAAGTGAGATAGAGAGAGAAAGGAGAGGAATAAACATGATAAGAGGTCCACTAAAGCGCTACAACTTATGATCTGATGAGGTGCAGGGGGAATTTTCATGCTGTGAGAATTCGCATAGGTATCCCCCGGCCGGTTGTCATCCGTCGTTTGATTGCAGAAATTATTAATGATTTGATGTTCGCGCATCTGTCCGGCCCGCATGTCAACTACTGTAGTCCCCATCAATTTTGAAAAGCAAACACCTCAACAGAGGGAACGGTGAGATAGCACGTCAACATTCTCATAACCCAAACAGGCACTGTTCAGGCCAGGGATCCGGGCCCATTCCTCCGAAACAGGCACTGTTCAGGGATCAGGACCTATTCCTCAAAGAATCTCTGCTTTCATGAGAAATATTCTACTACTAGATTTAAAGAAATGAAAAATTAAAAAAAAAGTAATGTCTAAACAACCCCCCCCCCCCAAAAAAAAAAAAAAAAAAATCAAACAAACAAACAAACTACATTGTAGTCTTTTAACTGCTGGAGTAAAGATTTTGACATGATGAGCAAGAAATCTGAGCATTCTTGCTGACCCCGAGAAGATGATGACCTTGACAGCCTGCAATTGCCTATAAATGATTATTTCTGAAAGACTCATGGCATATATATGCACAGCTCAAGCTTTGTACGGCTGTGAGAAGGGGTATACTACTCCAGGTGAGAAAGAGGCAAGTTTTCAAGCCTCACTACCTCACATCACATTTCCAATATTCCAGTCATCTTTGGAATGGTGGCAAGTCTTCAATTTCACTGATTGCTGGGAGCTTGATCAGTGAAGAAAAAAAAATATGAGGTAGATGGTGTTGGCTGTGGTGGTGGTGAGGGGGATCAAGGGGGAGGGGGAAAAGGAAGGGGAGTGGTAGATGAAGTGGTACAAAGATGGTGGATGGGGAAAGAAATATTCATTGCATTCAAGAAAAAAAAAATCTTTCGCAGAATCTCATCTGACCCCTTTTCCCTCACCATATCATTACTTTGTAGTCCTGAGCAAACATCAAATCCAATCGCTCATCCTAGTTTAAAGCTTAGACTCGAGTATATTTATAATTTCTTTCATTTATCAATTCATTTCTGATCTTTTGTCACGGTAGCCCATTCACCAAAAAGCAAGTCTTCCATGGGGCCCTGAATAATATCTAAAATCATATCTACATCAATTAGCAAAATGTATAAACAGAAGAAATTCAAATAAAATTCTCCATGGTGAAATCAGAGATAAATTACAAAGTAGCACAAACGAATATCAGTTTGCCAGAACACGAGTTCAACAAAGAAAAATACAAAAGTATTTATAACTCATGGCAAAATTCCACTTTCATTAATGTCACTTCAAAGGGAATTTCCTATACATTAACAGCCAAATTTTTTAGTTTCTGCTAAAAGAGCTGTTGAAATCCCACCCTGCTTCAATTAAAGAAAACCACGCAGGTATCTAGTGGCGCTGGAGTTAGTAATTGACGGGCAGTAGTTGTATAAAGTCAGAGTAGAATCACGTTTCTGAAAGATAACACAGAGCCTCTGAAACATACCTCATCACACGTCAACAATAAGAAAAGGTATTCTTGAAAGTCTGTAAAAAAGCATAACTCTCCATTCATTCTATGATCCCAACCTTACATTATAGGCGTTTTCACATCAGCCCGATAAAAATCCAAGCTTGAGATATTTTTCGCAATCGCAAATTAGCGCGCTATTTCATTTCCTATTCACATCAGCCCAAACATTATCAAATAGCGCACGAGTTTGCATTGATTGTCCTGCTATTTCAGAAATTTCCCGAGGTGGACTCAAGAAATTTTCTCCATCAGTTAGCGCGCTATTTCGTGATCGGGTTAATTTCCCAAGTCAGAAAATAGCACGCTATTTTGAAACATCGGGCTGATGTGAAAATGCCTATTATGTAAAAAATAAGGATTGCTCATACCAAAAACTGAAAACTGACTAGGTTCACCCATTTCACCCATTTTTGAGTCCTCACATAAAATCTTGGCATGTGACTTTTGGTTGGTTTTGTGATGCACGGTTACAAATTATCAAATGAAAAATGATGCCTGCCAAAATCTAATTCCCACACATTCTCAGACAAGACGGTGGATCATTTTTTAAGACATCAACAATGATTTTCAATTTCAAGCTCCAAAGAAATGTTCAAATAAAAAGTAATATATAACTGGGAGGGCAATCCAAAACTTGGCCTTCACATAAAACCATGATGGAACCTTTCACCCTGTTGGCTAATATTTTATGTTGTTTAAAGGGATGGTACAGTATTGGTGGAGATGAGAATTGGGCTTTGAACTTTTTGCGAGATATCAAGAAAACACTTATGATATAGTACAGAGCATACCGTTTTAAGAGGAATTCAAAGTTTATTTGATGAAAATCGGGTTTGGAATGACTGAGGCATTAAAAAACAAAGTAAAACAAAGCAATCGTAATAAAGTGTGGGTCCAACACTTTATTAGAATCTCTCTTTTTTTGGATATCTCAGCCATTTCAAAACCAATTTTCATCAAATAAATGTTGAATTCCTCATAGAATTACATGCTCTTTCATATTTCATAAGAGGTTTCTCATTATCTCACCAAAGAAACCTGAAATCAGGTCTTAACCACAACTGTACGATCCCTTTAAGGTGGTCTACAACTGTGCTGGCAAATGGTACCTGTAATGTTCCAGGATCTGCACATAGTTCATCAGAGTACATATCCTTCTTTCACTTGGCACAGTGTATGGCAACATTTTACTTTCCAATGATACAGAATGTATTTAAAAAAAAAAAAAATCAGTTTAAAGGGCCGGTAGCATTTCAATCAAGCACTGTTGAAATGTCTATTTTCAAGCACTTTAACTTAACCCTTTGAGGGCGGGCTGATTTTGCTAAAGCACGCATTTCCCATAGACACTTGCCTGATTATACTTGGGACTCTTTTGAACGGGTTGAGATGGCAGACCCCTGTACCTTTTTCCCCCCTCTTAGATTAGAAGAAATTGTGTCATTGATTTCTTAGATTTCCATGCGTTTGTTCAAATATATTGGGAAAATTCTTCAACCTACACACTGCACATTCATTTTGCATTTTTTTTTTTAATGTTTATCTTATGCATTGTCATTCTATGCATGATTCTCATGGGGAAAATGATGCAGAAATAGATCAAACTAAACTGGATTGTAATGTTCATGTTTATGGTTTCTTGCTTTTAAGAATCATTCATTTCTTCTTTAGCAGTCATATACAAAAACTCATACCAAATCAAGAAATGTTGAAAATATATCGTCTTTTGAGTTGAGCATACATCTGTATCCATGAATATACTTGCAGTGTTTCAATGTCAGAATGAAAAAAACAACAGCAAATAATTAGAAGGAAACTTCATGTTGACTCAATTCGAAAATTTTCTGTGGTAACAGAATGGCCCTAAAGGATTATGTCGGATTTTTCAAATCATCATTCTAGGGAAATGAGTGGTCATACGATGCTGAGTTCACAACCACTGATGCAGTTTCCATTGATAGCAGCCCCTCCCCCCCCCCCCCAAAAAAAAAAAAAAAAAAAAACATCTCATGCAAAGTTTTCTTTCCATTGATAGCAGCCAAAAAAAAACCATCTCCTCTTTCAGTGCATCGAAAGACGCTCTCGTTGGGGCACACCGGCAGGCCTCTGTAGTAGGGGTGCCCCAAGGTTTGGCACTAGTCTCCTATTTCCACCAAGGAAAACATTGAATGAGACAGCATAAAGGAGCACCATGCATTAACTCTTCCAGCGCCAAGAAGTTTCTTGCAACGACGACTGCAAGCTTGGCAAAGGATGAGGTGAATTTCAATATATCAACCCTTCTACTTATTGTTGCAAGCATAAAATTGCAGAATTGTGGATACATATATTAATGGGGGGGGGGGGATATGAATCAGAGAAAGAAACACACTTGTTCTTTCATACCAACACTCCACAAACATAACAACAAACACAAATAACCACACACGCACACAGACATGAAATCTACCATAATTATACAAACACACAAATATACAAACAGGAACAACCACACAGAGTTTGAGTGATGAAGGCTAAAGGTTGTACAGGTGTATGGGGAACATCATAGCATCCGCACTGTTACAGATACCATGAAATAGATCAGGAAAGAAAGTAGTAATCCACTGCCCCCCCCCCCCCTTCTTGCACCCCACCCTACTCTGCATCAAGAATATAATATTGCAGATTTAAAAAAAAAAAAAAAATTGCCTGACAGATCAAGAAGACTACATGATACATGATGCCTTCTTTACATGAGGACAATTTCATGTGCAGAACAAAAAAGAAAAAATGTAAACTGATCTCTAAATAATTCATAGACTCTGTTAACATATACCGCTAACCCAGCAAGTGAAATTGAATACGGCTGTCTTTCTGCACATTTTTTCTTTCTCTTCCCTGCTGCTGTGTGGGTCTTCGATCTTCACAGTACTCTGTTGTGTTGTTCTTGCATCTTCTGCCTGGTGTAATTTGAATATCTGGGCTCAGAGAGAGGGACAGTTATTTGGCAGTATGCCAGATTCTGTTTCTTGTACAGGCATATGAGTATCAATTAGAATATGTTGAAATGTCAAACACATACAAAAAAAAACTTGGTATAAGTTAAAGACTACAAAGATAGAAAAAATACACATATCAAAAATTCATAGCTATTTTTACAATCATCTGAACAAACATGTGTCAGGTTCTACTTGTGAAATTGTGAAAGATGGGACATATCACTTACAGGTTGATTATTGTAATCATGTGATAGTTTAGCATTTTTCACCAACCAGAAGAATTCAATCGCGACATGACACCTTCCTACATCTAAGCTATCAGCTTTCACAGCCCACTGCACGTGCGCTCATTTTTTCAAAATGCTTGCTTTGATGCTTATCGATGACTGGACTGTCCACCAGAGCCAATAACATGTGGAGAATGATGTCACCTGCATATCAACCCATTGACGATAAGCTGATTTTGATAAAACAACATACATTTCCCACTGACATCTGCCCAATAATACTCAGGACTAGTCTTCAAAAAGTTAACCATTGAATAAAAAACTCTAATTGCACCAAACAAACAAAAAAATGTCACACTGATGCTTTGATTCCCTTATGCAGTTGTAGTCCTTCATCATATTTCAATCAATCAATCAATCAATCAATCAATCAATCAATTTCATAAAATTTCATAAAATAATTTTTGTTAAAGTCTTTGGTTAATCTTATCTGGACACAAACTTTCTCTCAAGCTCCAGTATCGCAAGAAATCATGTCATGGTGCACATTTTTTTTTCTAGCACCCTCTTATGAAATTTTGCAGAGAATCGTGGGAAAGGGGAATGCACATTTTCTCTCTTTCTTTTTCAAGGATGCAGAGAGATAACTGGAGTGATGCCATTGCCATGGATACTGAGACATAACACTGAGCCTCCTGAATGATCTACAGTGACCTCTGTAGGTGACAGAGCCTTTCTCAATTTGGTTAACCCTTCACATCCTAATCAGCCTTTAGCCAGAACTTGCTGGGACACTTTTGCACTGGCAATCGCTCATTTCCAGCAGCGAAGTTTTGACTGTCGCATACTTGTGATGGGTCAACATACCCTGCGTTCACATTGTCCCCCGCGCCGCGGGGAAAGTCCCGAGCTGTGGGACTTTCTCCTCCAAAACCATAATGTGAACGCTCGCTGGGACTTGTCCCCTTGTCCCCGCGAATCAAGTCGGGTACGGGGACAAGATTTGGAGGGGAGAGTGACCTTGGGGCGGAATTGATAGCGTCCAGCTGTGGTCATCAAATGTGCGCATGCGCTGTGCCTGGTAGAGCTCGCCGCAAGCTCCAATTGCCCCCACAGCTCGGGGACAGATGAGATACCAATGTGAACGGTCAGTCGTAAAAAAGATAAGATCTCTTGAGGCTGTCCCCGCGGCGCGGGGGACAATGTGAACGCGGTGTTAAGGTGAAGCAAGGGGGACAGACCCCCACAAAGGTCACTCTGATGCAGGGGGCACTGATGGGATTATGCAATCCCAAAGTTTTTGATGGTTATGTTTTGGGATACCTGTGCTGTTTGGCAAACGTGACTTATCAGCAACTGTGACGATCGGGTCTAGGCATGGCAAGGGTTACCTGTGTTCCTTCATGAATAACTGCACGGGAACTTCAAATGATGTGGTAGTCGGGTTGTTTGGAGTCGGTTACCATGGTAACAATTGTGTGCTTACAACATCAACATTGCTTATCAGCCCCATTACCTTGACTGGTGGGAAAGTCCTCACCCTGGTGCCCACACATGTTTACTGCCCCGCCCCCACCACTGACTGCCCCCTCCCCCCCCCCCCCCCGCCCTTCAACACACCTACACACACACACACACACACACACACACACACACACACACTCTCTCTCTCTCTTTCATACGCACACACACACACACACAAATGACCCTGACAAGTGTTACAATTACTCTACAACAGTTGTTATCACATTCCTTCTGTATCTGATTGCAAGAAAAGTTTCTGTGTCAATATAGCAACACAAACACACACACTCAATTAATATCGCAAGAGATGTACACAAACATCAAGGAATAAATGGGTCAAGAAAACATTTTGACAAGTCTAGAAGTCCAGACGGCATCATCTCATTGGCTGATCTGCAAAATTGTCTACTCAGGTAGCCAATGGTGGCAGCCTGTAACAAATACTCTCAACAAGATTTTCACATTGTGAAAATTATATTATATATCTTGTAATACTAAAGAAAAGCATAATTGCATAAACTTGTCAAGTCAGTTCACTGTCTGATTTAGGATATTTTTTCCAAAATGTGGCATGATTGCCACATTTTGACAGTTCTCATTGTTTCTTCAGTGACACTAAGAAAACTAATCACAAGCAAGGGCAGCTCCCCCAAACTCTCCTATCTTTCCACTGAAACCTGATCTTCTTATCTCCTTTATTCCTTTTCTAAAGGCACTGTAATTAAGCTCTGTAAATACACATAATCTTTTAACATCAGCAGCTACTTGAGGCCTAGAACCCATCCATCTTTTATATGCTACAATGTTTAGATATACAATTATATCTCAAATAAAGAAAACACATTGTTTCTATGCTTCTGACAGTTGCTGATTTCATAAGCTTACTAATATGACAAAAACTTAATCAGTATACAGTGGTTTCAATCTGTCTTAGCCCCGAGCAAACAAATATATATCTCTATCAACAAACAATTATGAAGAAATACATTAAAAGCCAAAAGCTGTTGAAACAACTCCTACCTTCGAACAAGATTTTGCTGATTTTTTTTTCTTTTCATATTAACTGAAAAATACTCAGGTGCGGGTAAAACATACGGTAACAAAATATGGAATTAGTTTCGAATTCCATCAAAGTCCTTGTCATTGCACAGGCTTTTACAAATATCTACCCAAGACAACTTTTTTGATCAATTCATCTAAAGCATCTGTAAACAATCTAAATGCAGTATGCAAAGGACTTTTTCAAATACTGCTTTCCCAAAACATCACTTGAATCAAACACAGGTTCATGTATGTTATGCAAACACAATAAGTGACTGATTTACACATCTTCATTTACATCTCTTGGAAATTTTACACAAATACTTGAATGAAAATTTTTAGTCTTGAGGGTGAAGTCATTTTCATGAATTACAACTCTAGAAAACTACTTTGAATGATCAGAAAAAAAAATTAAACACTATATTGCTAAACAATCTCAACAAGCATCTATGTCGGAGATAACCTATGATATACAGCAATGCTAAATCTCATTATTGTACCTAGTTGATTGATAATCCCATTATCTCACTGAAATAATGAGTAAACTAGATATCCTTCACGGCTTCACAAAATAGTAAATCTTTGAACAATGATTTAATTCAGATTGCCAGTTGTTGCTGGGATTGTTTCTAACCATTACTTCATATGAGTAGTCAGGGGTTGGATCTAAAGAGAAACACAAAAAATATCTTTATGGAGAGAAAGACGTTCAAGCAAATGTCAATGACCTAATTCTATCACTGCTTTGCTCTCTTCATTGAGAAAAGATAGAAGTCAAATTGATTCATATGGTAACAGCTTAAAGGGACTGTACAGTACTGATTGAGGTGGGGATTCATGTTTTGACATTCCTAAGTGAGATAATGAGAAACCTCTTATGAAATATGTAAGAGCATGTAATTTTAAGAAGGATTCAATGTTTATTTGATGAAGATTGGTTTTCAGATGGCTGAGATATTCAAAAAAGTTATAATAATAAAAGGCAACAGGCCGCACCTTTTATTAGGATCTCTTTGTTTCACCTTGTTTTTGGATATCTCAGCCATTTCAAAACCAATTTTCATCAAATTAACTTTTGATACCTGGAATTGCATGCTCTTTGACCTCTCATTGAGTGGTTTCTGAATATCTAGCAAAATGTTAAAAGCTAAATCCTCACCTCAACCAGAACTGTACATACCCTTTCAAGACAGGGAGGAAGAGAGAGAGAGAGAGAGAGAGAGAGAGAGAGGGGGAGGGAGAGGAGACATGTGGACAGAGAAGGACACAGATGGGGGTTTCACACTTTTAAACAAACTCGTTTGTCAACATCCTTAGAAATATGTCTGTGCAAATCAAATTATTTTATTACATCTACCCTTGACCTTAAATCAAGTTTTTAAAATCATGTTCAGCCAATTACTACTCCAGGTGTCAGTCAATCGCGCTCGAACATGATTTTATTTTCAAACCTCAGTTCTGGATGCTCATTTATAATCTAAATGGTTTATCTCTGAAACATAATTGGGGAGGCATGAGCTTGGCTAAACCTCATAACCAATTTTTGACATGATGGTGCATGTAGGCCCATACACCAACTGCATGGAAGTGTATTGAAATTTGATTGACTGACAGTTTGCAACTGGTATTTATGACTCGTATCGGTGTGTGAATGCACACCATCATCTCAAGGCATTAAAGCATTTCAGAAATACGATTGCAAACTAGTGCATTCGTAAGTGTGAATTCGCTCCCCCCCCCCAAAAAAAAAAAAAAATGCATGAAAACAAAAGAGAGAGGGAGAGAGATAAATGGATAAAGATAGAGAAATGAAAAGCACAGCAAAGAAATAAAGAAGACAAACCGATTCTACACAGGAAGAAAACATCAGAATCTTTAACAATATTGATGAAGGAAAATAGCAAAATAGACATAAGGCCAAGTAAAAAAAGAAAGTAGTTCCTCGTCCGGGTTTTTTGAGCAAGGCGATGAGGGAGGTCCTTACTATTTGATATCTTACTATTTTTTCAAGGATCGTCGAAATGAAAGTAATAGGGCCTATGTGTTTCTCGTCCGGTAATTCTGAGAAAGGTAACAAGAGAGGGCTTTACAATTTTCTATATTCAATTTATGAAATGAAATATCACTCTGGTAGCTGTGTTATGAGACCAGGTCCCAAGTGTACGTCTTGCCTGCACTCTGTGCATTTTCAAACAAATAGATATATGTGCCATACTTGAAATGAAACTTCATGCATGCAGAAATACATTTGCTTTTTCTTTCCACTACAGATGTAAGGGGAAAATGACCGTCTTAATACTGGTATTTAGTGTTGTAATGGCTTTTCTGATACCAGTGTTCTTGCAATTCTGATGTATTGTGCTATCAATTGAAACAGGTATAAAACATGTCTTTCAACAAATGTACGACTGAAATAAATTCCATGATATTCAAAACACTGCTTTATTTATTGGTGTTTGTGACTTTTTGTGTCCACACAGCTGGTATGTATATCTGCAGTTCTTCACAGTACAATTGTAGCATATTCAACTGGAAACTGGCTTGTACAATTGCAGATGGATGTCAAAATGATACTGATATGGCATTCTAGCATTAAACGTTTAAAGATGTTTCTTCAAGTTCTAAAAAGACATTTGATAATCACTCATTATTTGGATGATGAATGATTGTATAACAGTACACTGCAGATGATACCACTCATGGCTGTGTCCGTGAATTTAAATCGTGAAGAAAAGTATCCCGCAGAAATACGAGACAAACCAGAATCCGTGGAAAAGTTATTTATTTTGTAGATACACCCATTTAATAATTCTACATTTGCTGGAAAAGCGCATTCATATTCTCTTCTAGAATGTATCGCCGTGACAGACCAGGGGATGGGGACCCTGGACAGCTACAAAACACGCACACTACCCTTTGCCGATATACGGTGCGGCACGGCCACTGCACTGGCACCGTGTACCAGGGAGGTGTGGACCTCCCTGCTGGCACCGTACCTTGCGACACTGCACACACATGCACATAGTCACAATGACATGGAAATGTATACAAACTCGATACCGTACAATCCTCACAAGCATTTGTACAGTAGAATTCATCCGCTTAAAATATCAGAAACGGGGAAAAATACGAACAACGCGCGAAATATGCGTGGAATATCAGCGATTGTTCGCAAAAATGTTGCCGCTATCGCGTACCCACGCGGTACCGACTGCGCTGTACATCACAGCCCAGTAGACCGGCCCGCCGCGCCGCCCATCCAACTACAGTAGTGCAGTTCGACTGCTTTGTGGGTCATTCCATCTTGCCGATCAGCCGAGCTCGCAGTGTTATGCATGCGTTATTACATATGCACTACACACAGAAGCTACAGCTGTACTACAGTCTACAGCTAAGTAGAGGACGCAAGGCGTAAAAATTAGAAATGAGACGTCACGATTGTTAGGTGAATTGTCGATCTTTTTTTTTCCGGCGGCCGAAAAAATAGTAAATATCAAAAAAGTTGATGCGGCAACTGAAAATCGATGCGGGCGGGGAGCGGGCTGGGACGAGAATTATGAATTTCTTGGTATTTTCAGCGCCATTTTGAAAATAGTAAATAGTAAAAAAATCGATGTGGCGGCCAAAATCGATGCGCGCGAGGACGAGAAACTGGTTTCTTTTTTTACTTGGCCTAAAAAGAAAAACAGGTAAATAGAGTCAAACAGACACACACACAAACACACAGACACACACACAGATAGATAGCAAGGGGATGCAAAGTGATGCTGATGGTCACATAAGCGAGCAAAAGAAAGAACGAGTGCGATTGTGAAATATAGTACTTCAGAGAAAAGAACGAGAGAGGGAGGACGGACAGGCGGGGCAGAGAGGAAGTGGTCCAAAATGGTCCAGCTCGACATGCAGATGCAAACAAAAGGGTGATTCATGGACGGGGCAAGAGGGATGATGAGGCGCAAAAGATAAAAGGATGTTCCCCTTCCATCATTGACACACAGAAATAGACCTGGCAGGCCCATTACGCCATTATGACAGACGGGCCAATTATAATTGGAGCAATAAATAGCAAGACGTCAAAATAGAAGGAGCAGGGGAAGAAGGGAAAAGAAAAGAATAAACAAAAACAAAGAAGTGGTATTCAAGAAGGAGGAGGACCAGAAAATCTGATGGGGGGGGGGGGTTGCATAGCGGGAAGAACAGGGGTACAGTACAAACCTGAATCATTTTGGTTAGGCATCAGCAAGTACGCTTCTAAGAATTGCTCTATCAATTAAAAAAAAAATTATATATATATATATATATATATATATATATATATATATATATATATATATATACATATATGCCACAACAATTCAAACACACATTATGAATGATTTCCCCCAATTATGTCCTTCATAAGATGTAAGCACTTCTGAAATTTCAAGGGGTACTAGCAATAAGCAGTCAGAAATCATTGATTACTGAGACACACCATTTATACCCAAATAATCTACATTTCTTCATTTGGAATAACGACAAAGCGAGCTGAAGATCAAATGTATCATTCTATGAATTGTTAAGTAACATCTTCCCAACTTTTTGTTTGTTTTTTGTTTGTTTGTTTTTTTCGAGAGAAGTACTTTCTAATTACTCTCTCTATTTACATATGTATCTCCACTCTGGGAGTGGCGACTTGAGTATATCTTCTTAGTATGTCGTATTGTGAAGACAATAATTTCTGAGGCCATTATCCTCCTCCAGCGTTTGTTTATGATGATGGTCTCCTGTATTTCTGTTGTATCTACAGAATTGCCTAATTTGCCCTTTGAACATCAGGCACATGGGATTCTATGTTTGCATATAATAACGCCTGCTCGTTTTCATTTTGCATTCTAATGGAATAATGTCGGATATTTGAATCAATCATTGATCTGTGTCAGCTGTTAGATTCAAATAATATTGTGCTCAATTAGTTCATTCAATTGACTTTGGATTACATTTATGTATGGTATGAAAAAGAAATTCAGAAATAAGATTTCATTTCATTTCATTTCATTTCATTTCTTTATTTAACACAGCACATACTTCAGTCCGGAGACTGTTCTTCCGCAGGTCCGCACAGATAAAATACAACATAAATGTATCAAAATGAAAAACAAACTCATACATAACAAAAAACATACAAAACAGACAAACACGGTGATGAAACTATGAAATCAATCAAATCAATCAATTGCTCCAATGGAAAGCACTACCATAAGAACAGATTGCTATTCTGTGAAGGCATCATGAATGACGCTCTATACGAATAGTTCACCCTTTCCCGTAACTCCGATGATTCAATGTTCTAACAGATTTCCCGACCGGAGCCGCCAAAATTGTGACAATGACAATTAGTGACTAATCCAAACTTTTCTGTGGCTCGACCTATTTATTCCTTCAGGGCTGACACAACACTGCTTTCAAATTGATGATTTAATCTGTTCACGATGAAACACGGCCTGATGATGTCAGGGTCGTCATAGCGATGAGCTGGCGGAAGAACCCACACACACTAAAAAAAGAGAGAAAATGTTACAGGACAAGGGATGTATGATGCGGTAATACAAGCTGCTGTTTTGAAACAAAGTGACGCTTATTGGTCTTTAGCACGGGCAAGGAAAGGGTTGCTGTTTCTAATGTCTTTGTGGTGACTCACTTTGACTCAAGCCAGAAGTCATAAGACCTTTTGCACTTGGAGAAAGTCCTACCCCACCCCACCCTACTTTCTTCCAGGTTAAAAGGTCATAGCTGTCCATATACTGTGAGGGGTATAAAGAAGAAGAAAACAGACATAACATGGCCTTCGAATTGACTCAGATAAAGTCATTCACTCATTCATTCATTCGCTCATCCATTCATTCATTCTTTCATTCATTCATTCCTTTTGTTTAATTTTCATTTCTAACAATATACATGAATATTAAAAATGTCAAAGTGCTGAGTGCAGTGATTAGCATATTCAACATCTCATCTCAAACCATTGAGTCACAATTTACGTGTATTAATACAATGTCACGGATAGAGGCAGCTGGCTGCACTACTGAATAAAAGGAAAATTCAGAATGAATTCAATCTTTCACTGTCACTATTTTCCCCCACCACTCCAGTCTCAATTTTGACTAAGTCATTCTGATGCCAGCTAACTGTTATCATCACCAGTCTCCCAGCAGAAAAGATCCAATTTGTGTGGGGAAAATAAATTGTAAACTTTCAAAATGGTACAAAACCAGTCATGACAGTTAATATTAATTCTGCACTATGGTTAACTTAGACTCAGATTTAAAGCAGGACCCTTGAAGGGGACATGCCACTAGTATCTCAACCTTTTTACTAACTTTATATTTTTAACTAGATAATAAATTTAGCCCCCTTTTGAGGTGAAAGATAAACTATCATTCCAAAGGCAATTCTTGGTACCTTGAAAGGGACATCAAGGGGAAAAAGAAAAATCTTGTAAATATTCAAGTATTTCATCTAAAATTGCATATCACCAGTTTCAGCTAAAATTGTTGAGAATCATATCATACAATAATGGAGGATAAATAATCATTAAAAAGAAACTCTGGTCCCTATGGGTGCCTTGGGGAAGGGTTCCAGGGACCAAAATGACATTATAACATTCAAGCATAATCTTTTAAATTCGGTGACAAAGTACAAGCTAGCTGTCTTGTATTGGATACCCTTAGTGGCACAAAGAATAAAGGCTATTTTTACAAGTGTCCCTCAAGAAAGAAAATCGATATCTGGTTGATGACATATTGCCTCAGGGAGCCCTACAGCAAGGATAGCACATTTAAAATCATCTTGGAGCTCAGACGAGCCCCTAGTTCCATCCCTGCACTGTGATCTCACACTTAGATGTTTAAATCTATCCATCACCTTCTTTGAGGGCAGGAAAAAAGGACATGATACAGAAAAGTTGCAACACTCACAATAAGCTACAAGCAACACTACAATAATACTAAAGTTGCCTCAGAACCAATGATGTACCTATACTTGCTAGTTTCATATACAATGACAATTTGACATTTGTCACAAGAATTGACTTAAACATACTCCCCTCTAGCCAATCAAATCAGAGAAATCAAACACCAGCCTAAGGTCATTCTGGATACTTATACTGGTCATTTCAATGGGGGAGGGGGGGGGGGGGGGGACAGAAAATGACCCCATTTCAGAGTGCTAAATCTGGGGTCAAGCGGTCAGCTGGCATTGATCCACTAAGATCGAAAGTGCAATGGCTCTGGGATAAATGGACATACATCTCATTTGACCTCAATATTTTAAGGACCGGCTATCATTCATACCTCTTCATCTCAAGTTGAATTTCTCCCATTATGAGATATCATTTCACAGTGAAGTAGTTGCCATGGTTTCAGGATGCCCAAAACTTCATCCTGGTTACAATCATTATTCTGCTCCCAACAAACCAAGTAACTGACTCTACTGGAAAAAAAGGGGAGGGTGAATTCTTTTATTTCCTTTTTTTTGTACCACATAGAAAAAGCAAAACAATTGATTAATCATGCTTCGTTTCCTGGAGGGCACTTAGTCACAATGAAATGGTATATTGTACTATGTCAATTTTTCCCTCTAATTTGTTCATCTGCACAGCGGACTATTAACCCGTTGAGGATGAGTCCGAAGTATACTCGTGAAGGTGTCTATGGGAAATGCCTGTTGTAGCAAAATCAGCCCGTCCTCAACGGGTTAAGGGCATATTTTCTCTCGTTTGACATATGCAGATATATTTCTCTGATGTCAAACTGTCTTCTGAAATTACCTTTTGCAATTCAAATGCCATGCTGTACTTTGAGGACTTATTCACTGACATACAACTGGCACGTCTATCCATTAGAAACTCAAGGTGAATGGCCATACATAAGAATAAGCATATATCAAATGATATTCCTAGCTTCCTTCTAGTCATTCCATGAAAGCAACACCATGCCTCCTGGAACAGTCATAGCAGGTCTAATTCAGAGAACAGAATTATTATGTAAATTGTGTGAAAATTGCCAGGATGTTGTCCCAACTGGAGAGAGGGAATCACTGTTGCCTGGCAACAAACACAAAATATTCCATTCTGTCACACCAACCCTTTCACATCTACTGCAGATTGTGTCTACCCATCACACGGGATTGTGCATTCTCCTCTGAGTTAAATACCAGTCAGGGGGTGGACATACAAAATTACATGCCAGCAGACCATTTGCAGTATTCCCCTCAAGAGCAGAACATGAATGGGGACTCAAGGAAATAGAACAAAAGAAGAAGGTATGCATACATTCTACACAGGTAAACTTGTCAATCAAGCAGTATTGTAATGAATTACACTGCTACATTTCTGAAAGACATAAGGCTCCAATGTCATCAACCCTGTTCAGTGTAATTTGTTCAAGATTTTTTCAGAGTATTGGTTTCTCTGTTCAAAGACCACAATAAATTCCACAAATCTATACATGGAGCTGTCGACTTATGTACTACATGATGTAAAATTACGAAAATCGTCTGGAATGCCCCATTAACAGGTGAATCGGCACACATTAACAGGAGTTGGTCATTAGACATTATGGTCCTTCAAAGGAATCAATCTTGGTTTACTGCCATCCGCTGTACTTTCGAAAACCACAACTAGCACAGGCCTGCTAGTATAGAACTGCCCATCAGCAAATAATGTGCAGTGAAGCATACACTAATTGGTAACAGTCAACTCCAGTCGAGCAAGATTCTTTAGCGGTGCTCACACTAGTGTGCTGCATATAAAGCTGTACACAATTCATGACAAGGATAATGAGCCAAGCGTAATTATACACGATCAAGATATACTTACAAGGCTCGGGATCCAGCCGAGCAAACTTTGCAATAAAAGTTTGGGCAGCCCGAAACTGACTGTAAATCATTTGTTAAGATTAATTGCCCAACTGGCTGTCAGGCAAAAGTTTGGTAGTCTTGTTGACATGACTCCTGTCTAGTAATAAGGAGATTGTTAGTTCGAGTCCAACCCTTGCATGTACTGTCATAATATTGTATAACTGTATACGCCATATATTTCGCGAGTCTAAATTTTCGCGAATCGGTGATTCCTGACAATTTCGCGAGTGGTTAAATTCGCGATCGTGGAGTCCTGTACAGAACAGAGAAGTGTACACGCGTACGTCACATTCACATCAGGATCAGAGTCAATATTTTTGCGTGTCTTTAATTTCGCAAATAGCACCTGACTCGCGAAATTCGCGAAAATAAAAACCTCGCGAAATATTCGGCGTATACAGTATCACAGATCTCCTGGTGGCACACAAGCTGCCCCGCCCACTTGTGCAGAACAATGCAACAGGTCTAGAGCAGACTCGAGATCAATTTGTTGTATTACGTGTGGGGGGAATGCACCCTGCAAGCGCTGCCTTTTAGCATTCCTCCCCATTTCCAGCGTTTCTGTACAGTTCAAATATTCTGTAAGCCTATCCTTTATTATGTATTGTGATGACATTTATGTACTCAATTTCTGTAAAATATTTATATGTTTCTGTTGGAAATGGAAAAATGAATGAATGAATGAATGAATGAATGAATGAATGAATGAATGAATGAATGAATGAATGAATGAATGAATGAATGGAATGAATGAATGAATCATCACAGCATGGTGTGATGTCCTCTTTCTCAAGAACATTCTCCACAAACTTTGGAGAGTATTGAAATGATTGGTTATTCCTTTGTCCAAATTATCTTTTACAAATAGAGTATGGGTAAACAGCAATAAAAGTAGAACTCTCATAAAGATTTGATGCAAATAAGAGTTATACAGTTATAGATTTAAACATTTTAGTGACGTCATGGCCTCATACTTTTTTTTAACATGATAGTACAACCAACATAATCTTATAGTCAATTATCACACAACTTCACCTCGGATCCTATAACTTTCTACCCTTATATCCGATTTCAATAAAGCCTACACTGTTTTGTGTGATTTTACTGTACTTTATGAAGTTTGCTTGAACCAGGAGTTGTTTTTCCACTTCAATACCCTGTTCACTTCACTTGCATTGATGTCACTGGTATGACAATGTTCCTTTCTAAGACCATCATGGTTGAATGATGCAAACATTATCTAGAGGTTTCTTACTCAAAGATATATGCGCAAGGTAGTATCAATCTCACTCTGAAAACCTAATAAAAAAACCTACCTGTTAAGGCATTGATGACTGTGTATTTTATGTTAAGAGCATAGGGAATTAATAATATTTTGCACATCACAAATATGAATTATTATCATTATTTTGTCTGGGTTCAAAAGAACATATATTGCTTATCGATGATTATTAACTTCCATAGTGACACTGTGCTGATTTGAATTATACAAAGGAATATACATTTTTAAAAAGCATCCATACCCCCCGCCACAAACACAAACACACAAACATGTTAGGTCAGTTCAGTGACATCTAAGTGGGGGCTGAAGGATTTTTACGCTTCTTGTCTTCAGGAAAATGCAAAAATGCCTTAACCCGTTGAGGACGGTTTGATTTTGCTACAACACAGATTTCCCATAGACACCTGCCCGAGTATACTCGGGACTCGTCCTCAACGGGTTAAGGGACAAATATTTGTAACTCTTTTTTCTTTATGAACATTGCTGTAATTTGCCCTCCCCCCCCCAAAAAAAAAAAAAAAAAAAAAAAAAAAAAAAAACAGAGGATAGAGAGAGCTTGAGGTTGCCAATAGATTTGTTGTAGTTGTTGTTGTTGTCCTTAGTCTCATGTTTTCAAACAAACTTCTTACAAATTGAAATTTGCTGACATCAAAATTTTCCCATAATCATTACAGCCACATTTATCCATACCACAGCTATAATTGTATACATTTGCACACCCCCTTACTGACAGTTTTCATTCCAGGTCCTTCAGCATTGTATCTCGTTTCATTTTTTACATTATGATGCCATTTTCATCACAATCTCCCCAACCTCTCCCAGAAGGTTTCACCCTAATCTAACATTTTGTTTCTGACTGTCTGATCCAAAATGATCATTAGAGCCTTCTCTCTTCGGTATCTGGCTTCTCAAAACATCTTGGAGAGTTCTTAAAAGATGAAAATGCACAAACAAACAAGGAAAAGGCAGAGGTTAAGAAAAAAAATAAGAAGTCTCCTGGAAGCTGCTTGCCTTTCCATCTTGCAAACATAAGCCATCTTGGGGAGGAAATGGCTTAACAGTAGTTATACGTGATTGATGAGCACCAATGCTCATAGCACCCTCGAGAGAGTGTCTAAGACCCACTCTACGGAAGCCGTAATGACTGCACTACGGGCCCTCTGTCTGAGCGCTTCATTTGCAAGATTTCCAATGCCGCCGTCAAACAACACGACCCCGAAGAACACCCTCCATTTGGCATAATTACACCGAGATGCACGCCTCACATTAACCTCCTTCTTAAGGGAAAAAAACAAAAGAAGTGATGGAGGAAGGGGGAGGGAGAAAAAAAAAAAAAAAAACCTTCTTCATCAAATTTTGCATCCACAAAGAATTTCATCAAACAGTGTCCTTGCATGATGGGGGGAGGGGGGAATAAAGTGCCGTGAGGGCATCCTCTACGAGGGACATTTTGTAGCTACTCATCTCTTTGGTTCATTTGTGCCGTCACATTATTGGAACATCAGGTCCATGTAGACTCACAAAGAAGGCCGCTATATAGGTGGTTGTTTATGCAGCACAAGAGATGATATTCTCTCACACTCAAAGAGTAATCATGTGCAATTCTTCTCTTCCCCCCCCCCCTCTCTTTAACCTGTTGAAGATTAGTCCCGAGTATACTTGGGCAGGTGTCTATGGAGAGTATGTGTTACAGCAAAAGCAGTTCATCCTCCACAGGTTAACACCTTCCCACTTGGTATTATCTCACATCAACAATAGGCCCGTTCACACACAAGGGAAAAAGTGCGATTTAAAAATCGATTTTCTTATCGCGATCAAAATTTCGAAATTTTTTCCAGTGTGGACAGAAAAATCTCACTAATTACCGCGATCCTTATCGCGATCCAACTCGCACTATTAGTGCGATTTTTCAGAATAATCGCGATTATTTTGCCAAGCGTCGTGTGTGTGAGCGCGATCGAGATTCGGAAATCGGTATTTTTAGTCCCATCGTTCGTAGCGCGTGCGAAACTTTATTGGGACTGCGGGGTCAGTCTTCGGTCATGCAAGATTCGCGCATGCGCAGTTTGGCCACTGATCGTTCTTTCCTTGCTGCGAAGTGCTATTTTTCCCTGTGTATGAACGGTCGAAAAAAAAATCAAAATTTGGATCGCGATTGAAATTTCGATTTTCGTTGTTTGTGAACGGGCCTATTGTGTAGCTCCAACACTATGTTATCTTCGACTTCAAAAGAAAAACAAAGCCAGTATTACGATTGGGTCACCTGCCAGATGTAAACTCCAGCTTGCCTGCCAGGGGTTAATGGAATGATTTCTCCCTCCCTTCCCCCACCCCCACCCACATCCCTCCGACTGAGGCCACCCAATGCGAAAATGATATTGGACTTGATGTATTATGGTGTCAGTAATTAAATACCAGGGACTTGCCGGATATGTGATAACTTTTTAGGTGATACACTAATGGCGTATCACTTTCTCCTTAATCAGCGAGGCTCTATGACCTGAACCACTTCTTCACAATCTTAACTATTCTTGTCTGATATGATTGATCAGGCATTTCTTTCTCTTCTTCTCATAAGAAGAGAGAGAAATGACTAAACAATCATCATCATTGAAGTCCCATTCCGCATCATGTTAAAGTTTACTGTCAAGAACCGAGTTAAAGCTACCGTTTACCTTTCAGAGCAATGATTTTGAAAAATGTTCTGAGTTACAGGTGTATCGCATTTGATGGATATATGTATACTTCAGTTGTATCACAAAACATCCTACAATATAAACATTTTGTAATAAAGGCACAAATATAAGGAGATATCAATAATTTTCACAATAAACAAAACTGTAGATGGTTTATTCCACAAATGGTTTCAATAAAACTATTGTTTACATTTTGTATATTTAACAATACTTGACACTGATTATATGGGTCAATATTTTTACATTGGTCATTTCTATCCCTAACTCACATTTTCAAACTATTTTGAAGCACTAAAGTTGGGTTTTTATTTCATTCTGCAAATGGTAATATATGGCTTTAAGATCAGATCAACATAACGACAGAAATTTCATTGCAATCAAACCTAAAATATGGAATTCTGAAGCTTCCCAAGTTTTTGAAAATCAGTGATGTCTGCTAGCAACCACTTACTCAAACAGGCAAAGATGATAAAGCCACAGCATCATAAGTCTGCCAATGAACCGTACACAAATATTCCCTAAATTTCCTGTTTTTGACATGAAATTAATGGGCACGAGGTGTATCATTTGCATCAAATTTCTTGTGTTCTCACAATAACCACGCATTGATGACTTTTAGGGGGCTAACAGGTTGCAGTTAGCTCCATTATCGCTACAAACATGACTTTATAGACATTTGCACATATAACGAAATGACTTTAAAGGCATCTGTGTGTGCAAACATGGAGCAGTTGTGCAGTGATGACATCGCAGTTTTATTAAAATGTGTGTATTTGGTGACAACATGTGAACCTTCGAAATTCCATAACTGTCTTTTTTCGCATCTGATTTTGATGAAACTTCTTTCACTCTTTCACCTGATCGATTTCACTTTACACAATTATTAAGAAGTGTTAAATATAGACCAGTTTGCCAATTCCCTTTATTCGAATTGAATTATCTCTTAGGATCATTTTTTTAAAATGTTAATCTCAATTGTCATAGTACATATTTTGACTGCAGAGGGCAGTGTTCATTTCATATAAGTGTAAATTTTCATATTCACATTTAAGAGTTAAAGGTCATCAGCCCATGCTATAGTTGCAAGTCTGCAATATGAACAGAATCTGACAAATAAAATAGAAAGAATTTCACTATAATAGACATAATGAATATATATGAATAATAATAAACATAGCTACAAAAATCATCATCATATGTTATTATTATTATTATTATTATTATTATTATTATTATTATTATTATTATCATTATTATTATTATTATTATTATTATTATTATTATCATTATTATTATTATTATTATTATTATTATTACTATTATTATTATTATTATCTTTTTTCTTACTATTACCAAAATTAACATTAACACTATTATCATCATCAATATTATTCTTGTTATCATTAACATGTGTATAGTTGTATCAGTTACAGCTACTTATATGCCTGTATGATGTTATAGGCTCACAATTATCCTTTATTACTTGGTTTATAGAAACATCATCAAATCATGTTTTTAAGTGATGATTTAGCAACTAAAAAGCTTTCCCTTTGAAAGTTAGGAGTGTTTGGTTAATTACAACACAGTACGAACATGTTGTGATGAATGCTTGTCTTCCCGCTTGATTTCATGTCAAAATAGGATATCTAGTGAAGATTTGTATGCAAGGCAATGGAGACTTGTGTGCTGATGACATAATCATATCATCTAATTTGCATGCTTGGTTGTGACTAGTATCACAATTGCATGAAATCTCATGATATTTCAAAGCCCCATAATTTGATTATTCCCCGTCCAAATTTGATTAGAAAAAAACTGCCACCATTCAGTGTGATTTTACTCCAATTTATTGCAGCCAGCTCAAACGAGGAGTGTATAAACTTGCACTCCAATACTCACCAAGGAAGGTTCTAAATGTCAATTTAGGTTTGCACCTCACCCATAGGAATTACAGGCTCATGCATGACCAATCGAGAAGAAAAAAGAACTTTGGTTTACAAACATGCATCAGAGATGATGATCAATAAACTCTGTGTGATAAGAACGGTCTCTCCTTACCACCCATTACCTTTAATAACATCTCATGTCCTCCCCGGACAGGAGCATATCATGTTTGCGTAAACAGAAATCATTCTTCGATATCATATCTGGGCCATCCCTCATGCGAGTTTGACGGGCAGAACTAAATACGGCCGCAGTCCTTCGGACCATTCCTACCAGAATGCAGAAAGTATGAAATATGAGACCCCATTACTTCATTTTTACTTGGCTTGTTTGGGACAGGGTGTTGATGCCCGATAGATCGAGTTGGAGAACAGAGAGAGAGGGAAGAGGGGATGGGAGGGAGGGAAAAGGGAGGCGGATGAAGATATGAGAAGGAAGGTTTGGAGGAAGATGAGGAGGAGGAAGAAGAGGGATCAGATGGGAGGAGGAGGGGAGGAAGAAAAGGAAAATGGGATGAGAAGGAAGAGGAGGAAGTTGGGAGGAGGAAGAAGAAGATGGGAAGAAGAGGAGGAAGAAGAGGAAGAGGAGGAGGCAGATAGGAGGAGGAGGAGGAACATAGGAGGAGGGGGAGGGGAGGAAGAGGCAGATGGGAGGAGCAAGGGAGGAAGAAGAGGAATATGAGAGGAGGAAGATGGGAAGAGGACAAAGAAGAAGGGAACAGGAGGAGAAGGGAAAAATGGGAGGAGGAAGAGGATGGGAAGAGGAAGAAGATGGGAAGAGGAGGAAGAGGAGGAGGAGGAGGTAGTGGAGGTGGCAGAGGAAAAAGAAAAGGAGGAGGAGGGGGAGGAAGATGGGAGGGGGAGGATGCTGGCAATGATGGGACAAGGAAAAGGAGGAGAAGGAGGAGATGGAAACTGGAAAGGGAGGGATCGGAGCAGAGGTAAAGGGGAATTGTGGGGAAGGGAAAGGGGGTGGGGACAGGATTTCAGTAAAATGGTAAGATTGCACATTAGCATGCAGCCCTGGATATCTACCAGAGCAGAGACAGGTAAACTCCCAGGTACACACTATTAGAAACTACTGCTTAGTCTTCCTGTTTTCCTTTCCTACTACTTTCTTTTAGTCTGGTAAGCTCTTCCTAATCCTCTTCTCCTTTTTCTAATCCTTCTTTGATTATACTCTCTTTTATTACATGTGTAAGGGCAACAGTAAGAATCATACCTGACCATATTATCCACAGAGAAAATCCCTTGATGGCTTGGTACTCTACAATCAAATATCAGTTTGTCTGTACAATTGACCTACTTCTGCATTACAAGAACAAGAGCTCTAGCATTTTTTTTTCTTAGAATACTATTCTCTACTGGTATATGACTCAAGAAAGATCTTTCTTTTTCATCACAGCAAGACTTATCCTGTACTTGATTACATTTCATAGTTTAGAGAATGGGTGTTGGATGGTTAGAGAATAGTTATTGAAGTCCAGTTAAAGATAAATCAATTTGAAAAGAGAGAGTAAAGTTTAGTATGCACACGAGTGAAATTTGATCAAAATTTGACAAAAGGAAAATCATAAGGAAGTTATGATATTTTGAGGTTTTGCTCACTTTCACAAAACAGTTCAATCACAGGACAGTCAATATGAATATGCAAATGTCTGAGTTGACGATGTTATCACCTCACAACTTGCCATAAAGTTTGTAGGCCTACACAAAATCTTTAAATCATAAGGTTTTTTGTTCTACCACAACTAATCCCCAGTCTCAAATCTTACTATATGTCTCACTGATCAATAATTTGAAGTTATTCAACAAGGAATAATGTTGTTGTTCACAGTCATATCAGAAAAATTGAATTTTCAGTTTGTACACAGTCACGGAAAATTGTGAGGTGATGTCATCACTAGCTCACTCTTTAACATATTCATGTCGACTGTTCGAGATCTGTTTGGCAAAAAGAAAAATAGTGAAACTCCTCATCTTCATAACTCCCCTACATTTCATCTCATTTTGGTCAAATTTCCACTGTTGCGCTTATAAGAATTTACTCTTTATCATTAGAATAACTTGTGGTTGGTGTGGAATTCTCCTTTCAACAAAGAGTGGAGTCTTTATATAACCCATTGAGGACGGGCTAACATTGCTACAACATGCATTTCCCATAGACACCTGCCTGAGTATACTTGGGACTCATCCTACATGGGTTAAAATTTGTTGTCACATTACTGACTGCTGCATTTCTTGCATTGAGAAGCCTATCGACACGTGGTCACCCTTTATTCTCAACCATCATTCCAAAAAGAACCCCTTGGTTGTTCCCCCTAGATGCGGTGAGTGGTTTCAGCAGTTGCAGAGGTTACCCAAAATCCACATTCACCCCAATAATCTTTTGGGGGTTCTGTGGTAACCTTTCCTTGGCTTCTTTTCTTGTGTTTTTCCTGTATTTTCCCTAAGGCAAATTTGGAATAATTCCAGTTCTTGAGCAGAAGTCAAAAAATTACCAAACATGCAAATGAATCATACAATAAATGAAGACAGATAAACCTGACATTCTATACAGCAAGTGTAACATGTGTTTAAAACCACAACACTCTTAAAAATCTAAATTTCATATTTGAACTAACACTTTGACAACCTTTATCAAGGGACAGGGATAGAAAGGGATTTGAAGTTTAACATAGCTAAGGCATTAGACGAACCCTTTTGATATTGGATAATGCCTCGCTTGTGATGGTAACAAAGGACCGCACATGAAATTCATTCAAATCTAATATTTGCCGAGCAGAACACACTGATTTCTTTTTATCAAAGTTTTCATTTGGTTTGCTTCAGCTTTTTCTTCGACCGAGCACAATATCAAAAACATCAAGTATGCATGAGTAGTAATGAATAATGAAACGTAACTTGCCAAATTATCATTTCCTTAACAATTATTGTATATTCTTTTCCCTTCTCAATGTTTTGCTTACCTTATTCTATGTTACCACACAAAGTGATATGCATATGTTTTTGTCAAAAAATGAAATAAACTTTGAATTGAACTGAAGTAAACATTGGGTGTGTTGTTTTTTTCTCTTGCACATGTTTAAATACATCAATATTTCATATAAATGCCATATATAAGTATAGGGCAAGGAAAAATAAAAACATGGTTAAGCATTAGTCAGATAACAATCACAGATGACCCAAGAAGAAAGGAAATTTTGTGTACACGTGTCCTCAAAAACCTAAGAATGTCACTACACAGCAGTATCTACATTATGGTATCTCGAAATGCTTCAGTCTGTAAGCTTTGCAATTTAATGATATATGATGTTCCACATTACTCATTCAGAAACAGCACAATAGCAGCAAATGAGTCAAGTTTCTTACATCAGTGCCACAGAAAGTTCACACTTGATAACATCGCACGCATAATTGTGACGACCCCAAGAATGAGATTTCAATTCAAGCCAAAGCTTAGAATATGCTTCACACCCATGCTTGAACAAACAGGGACAAGTCTTTTGACTATGAGTAAGGACATGGCATATAGCCACACCACAGACATGGTAGAAAATTTTACTGAGCCTCAAAAAGCTGATTTCTCAGTGCATTCCTATCTCTCATGAACTGGCAAAAGAAAGGGAACATGAGAAAAACTTGGTCATTCTCATCAAAATGCTTGGAACTGCTTCTGGTTCAACATCAAGTTTATAAGCCTCCTTATCTAAAGTCCTGCTCCGCTCCACACGAACCAAAGCCAAATACTCTGCTCAGGGCTCCTTGATTTAAATCGATGTTCTCAGAAAAATACTCTGAAGTGAAGCCTTCAGTATTTCTTCTTTTTTTGGCAGTATTTTCTTTTTTTCTCACTGCAAGTCTTCAACCAAAAAAAGAAATAAAAAAAAAAATAAAACACAGCTCCCTGGGTCAAGATGGACATTCACCTAATATTATTTTGAAAAAAAAATCCCTCTCCCTTCCACAACCCCCCCCCACATTACCCCTACAGCAGTAAGACATTTAATTTTCTTCCTCCTGCACCCCCCCCCCCCACTCAAAGGAAATGCTTCCAGAATAGATCTATATGACCCCTAGCTGAACCTGTAGTCCAGAAGATTTTTTGCTTAGATTTTCTTCTCCCTTTTTTTCCCCTTGAGTCTTGATACCTGTCAATACAAACTAGGATATGAATCAAGAACTGCAGACTATATATTCAATAAAAACTGACAAAAATATGTACAAATCCCTGCTTTCAATGGACATATGTTATTGGTTGTCTTTAGTGGATTTGACCATGATAGGAAGGGTCCGATAAAAGTATTCCATCCATGCACAGTCTGATCACATTGATTACAGTCTATATTTTGTAACTTATGTGGATTCTATACTGTACATGCCGAATATTTCATGAGGTTTTTACTTACGCCAATTTCACAAATCAGGTGCTATTCGCGCATTTTAAAAACACATGAAAATATAAACTCTGATCCCGACATGAATGTGATGTGAACGTATACATTTCTCCTTTCAGTACTGTACTCAACAATCGCGAATTCAACCACTTGCGAAATTGTTGAGAAGTCCCGATTTGTGAAGAATTGTACTCATTTAATATATGGCGTATACTGTATATCTGCTATGTAAGTAAATTTCCTGCTGTAACAATAACTACGTCCCTCATGTTACTTGGGACAACAGTCAACTATTGCAGGGACACTACCTTCTCAGGGATATCACAACATATTTGTTCCTTGGAGAATATCAAAATACAAGTTATGATATTTCTTTGAGAAATTTTTGATCATTTAATAGGTTACATGAAAGAAAATGATCAGTAACAATGTGCAGGTGCCCGTTTTCTTGTTTTCTTCTTTGGGGGGGGGGGAGAAGTGCTTCAACTCAAGGATAATGGTTTATATTGCAAATAATTCTCGATTGTTTTTCTTTGATTAACCTTTCTTATCTTTTTCAAAATCGTATGTCACACCTCTGCCTTAGCCTCGCCATTACCAAGTGCAGTCACATACGCACATTCTCTGGTTAGCATTCATGTCGCGGGTACGCCCACTTTCACGGTCCCGATCGCAGGCCATTACTCACTGCCAGCACTGCGTAACTTGCGGTCGCGTGAATCACCGCGCCGAGCGCCGAAAAGGAACAAGGAAATTACCCTACGACAAACTCGAAGGACTGCCTTCCCAAACCAGGACTATGAAACAAACAAAAGAAGAATAAAAAAGGAAGAAAAAGAAGACGGAGAAAAAAAAAAGAAGGATTTTAGCCCCACAATTCAATTCCCCAATGTCTGTCTCCTTTCCCCTGCTGAGTCAGGCCGAGATTTCAATCATGTCCGCGCCGTCTTGAAAGCAGAACAGAACGGGAAACACGGCTGGGGGGGGGGGGGGGGGGGAGACGATTGGGGCAAAGGCAGTCGAAAATATGAGACACTTCAATGTCAGAGGCCGGTTTCCGCTCTTAAAAATCTCCAGAATGATACCTTACACCCCAAATCGCAGGAGCATTGGAGCTTCTCATCTGGAGTTTTTTCCCCTTCGTGCTGCTCCACGATTCAGTCAAACAAAACTTAGCCGAATATTCAGTCTATCTAGAGTAACCCCCCTTACGATTGTCCTCCTCTTCACTGGATTTGGTCCAATTTCCTGATTTTTTTTTTTTTTTTGCATTTTATTTTCCTCTATCACTGCTTCTCGAGTATGTGTTTCCCACTCTCCAGCATGCTTAGCAAGGTGTGGGGCTATGACTAAATCATGTAGACTGCTTAGCAGCTTCTGAAAGCTGAATTCATGATTTTTCTCCTCTCATGAGAAATAGGGGGGTGTGTGTGTGGGGGTGGGGGTTGAGGTGTCCCTTTTTGTTCATGGACAAAGCTGGCAACAGTCTGAACTTCAGATTTTTATCCCTCCCTCTTTTTTCCCCTTTCACTTGGAAACCTTGAAGCTTGAAGGAGAAGAGGGCTGGGATTAAACCTCAAAGACCCACTTCCCTGATCCTTCCCCCCCCCCCCTCTCCAGTCTCCTGTTTCTATGCTAAGGATGCCTCAGAGCACTCATCCCAGACATATCATGTTCTGGCATCACAATAGGACAATGATGCTGGAATTTCTCCACTCAAACAGGCAAGAAGGGATGAGATTGTGCTCGGGATGAAGCCGTCTATCTTTCCTCCCAGCTAGATCCCCCTCTCCCCACCCCCCCCCAAAAAAAAAAGAGATCAGATGTGATGATGAAATTGCATATTTGCAATTGCCGTGGGAATCATGTGTAACCTAAGCTGGACATGGAAGTTGCCAAATCCAGAAGTTCTCAGATGTTGTATGCACCTCCTAAATATAACAGATTTATGAACACCTTATACGTTTAGTGTATCATGGTGTATAAAAGTGTTTTTTTTTCTAGATATAGGTAGACCTACATACATATGCGAGACAACAAAAATGCACTTAATCTTTGAAATTGCCCCCAAAATCAAACACAGCCGGTTTTGATGTGATATGCACAAATGTAAGAGTCCCCCATATTCTATTTTATTTTCTTTTTGGAAAACTAGATGGATCTATTATATATTTAATATCATGTTTGACAGCAATCCTCCCTAATCCAATCTTTTCTATCTTCCTTTTTTTTTTAAGGTGAGGTTGAAAATTCAGAGTTAACAAGTTATTGGAGGGGGGGGGGAGAGAAGATCTAGGCCTACATGGTATTACAGAGTTTTCCCATATTTAATTGTTAATTACATGTTCCAATTAATAACAAAATACCTTGAAAATATTTGCACTCAAGCAACAAAAATGAAATATAACCAGTACAATATACAAACATATTAACACAAATTAGGCAAAGATGGCCTGCTCCTCCAATAATGTCTCGTTTGTATGCAATCCATTTGGGGGAAGAAAATTGGAAAAGCAGTTAACCCAATGGAGACGAGTCCAGAGAATATTGAGGAAGGTGTCTATGGGAAATACGTATTGTAGCAAAGTCGGTCCGTCCTCAATGGGTTAAGGACAAATTGTTCCCTAAATCAAGAATTGTCCACTAAATTTGCCAAAACTTCAGCTTCAAACTTTTCATACCAGACTCCTCTCCAGTGGCAGTCACACCTGCACACTCCCACTTGGCAGGGGATGACTCACTCACTCCCAGACCCCAGACACTCCGGGTAGCTTGGTGTCGTCTCAGCAACCCTGGGAACAAACTCATAAGCATCTCTTCTTTTCTGTTCCCCCTCCTTTGCTTCCCCCCCCCCCTCCCTCATCACCCCCCCCCCCCTTCACCTTTCCTTTTCTTCTCCAAATCCCTTAAGGTCAATTAAGGTCATACATTTAGCTCACACTTGGCCAATCACGTTAGCCCACAAAGTTCAGGCAAACAAAAACAAACGAAGAAAAAAAAAGAGCCATCCAAAAAAAAAAAAAAAAAAAACAAGACAGAAAAACCCCAAACCCCAGACCCTCCCCCTGGATATTAAGTCTACACAATGTGCTAAGGAATGTGTACATAAGCAAACATAATGGATATGGTGTTTACTCAAGGTCTTTCTTTTCCTTTTCTCTCCTCTTTTCTTCTATTCTTTCGTTCTCTCTGCCCAGCTTTCTGTCTTTCTTTTCTATTTCTCTCTTCGTCTGCTTCATTGGCAGTCTCTTTTTCCCCCTTTCTTCACATTACCTTTCATTTCTTAACAATGGAGTAGATAGTGTAACTGGAAAAATGAATCATGTAAAGAGAGAGAGAAAAAAAGAAATATATATATATATATATATATATATACATACATACATACATACAGTACATACATATATTACATTGTCAAAACAAAATTTGAAAGGAAAAAGTACAAAGAAAGAAAACAAAAAAGAAAATGCACCACTCCTGACAGTTATCCCGGCAATATTACCTCAGGGTTAGTTCCAGACATTCTGCAGGGGTTTTTTTTTTTGTATCTCTTAAGTTGTTTTTTTGTTTCCCCATCTTTAAAGTATTCTTTTTCTCTCTCTTTTTTTTTTTTTTTGTCTCCTTTCGCCCTTTTCCACCATTCCCTTTGGAGATCTAAATTTGATTTTGTCGGTGCGTAGGAGGTAGTGTTGAATAGAACATGGGATGTACTCAGTAGTGCGACATAGCATGACTAACGCCCCATTACCGGTAAAGAAAACACACATTTTCTCACACCTGTCTCTCCCCCTAAATCTCCCTCTATAGGTCTTCCTAGTCAAAGACCTTTTCAAGTAACAACTTACACAAGCATAGATGAATATACACATTAGAGATGAAGGCTGCTTTCACATGTCCCGAGAGTGCATAATTTGAATCTGGATTCTCATGACGCATAACTAGAATCATGATTAAAATGACGCATAACTAGAATCATGATTCAAATGACACATTTTGGCCGTGTGTATACAAACCTGGAAACGCGGAGGGTTATTTGAATCGTAATTTCAGCCATGATTCAAATGACATTGACCTTTCAACCACTTTCGTAATCATGCTCCCCAAATGCTCGCATCGCAGTCAAAGCGCGCGCTATTTACCGCTCACAAGTGACCGATGGGAACATGGAAAGAAGCCACACTTGCCTTTCCTTGCTCTGAAATTTAAAACTGCACAATCTGTGAAGCTTTTCTCAGTCCTGCGTATGGACAGTAATTCTAACTTTATTTATATTCATAATTGTAATTCAGCATTGCAACTGTATGTTTCTTGACCGGTGTGAAAAAGGCCATAGATACTGTAAAACATGATATATTCGCAGCATGAAATTTTTGCGAATTGGAGCCGACGGCCTTTTTTGCGGCATGAAATTTTCGTGAACTGCAACTGGCATTCATTGCATAGACATTTTGTAGGGTAGACAAGAACTTTTACGTGCATTTTAATTTCACGAATCTTGGCGCTCGCGAAATTCGCGAAATTAAAATGCACACAAACATTCCTCATTTTACAGTAGCTGGAGAGAGAAAGAAGGATATGGGGGGGGGGAGACTGGGAGAGAGGGGCATAAGAGGGGCAGCCAAGCAGACAGAGATAAAAGAAAAGAAGGTTAATTCACTTAACCCAACCTCAAGAGAATGTTTACGCTTTCCGAACTCATAAGGCACCTAAATTCGGTAAGGTTAAAGCATGGAACAGGTGTCTCCCAGAAGAGACCATCGACACTCAGATTACTCTTAGCACCCTTTACCACTTACGTGGTTATTTTAGTTCAGTGGCATCTTAGTTTAGTGGCATCCTTGTGGTAAAATCACTACAAGCGAGCAATAATTGATGAGAATAAAGTCATCAACACAATGACGTGATGTGATAAAGGTTTCCTGTATGAAATACATGGTTGTATCTAAATCACTAGTCTGTGAATATTAAAAAAAAACATACTTGTACAAATATTTTTTCTTTCTCTCTATGTTATAACTACAGGGTACTGTAAATCAGAAATGTTCTCTTGCATTTTAATTTCGCAAATTTTGTAAGAACCATGATTCGGAAAATTGAAATGCACGCAAAAGTTCTTGTCTGCACTAAGCATTGAATGTCAGCGGCAATTCGCAAAAATTTCATGCCACAAAAATATTGTGCTTTACAGTAATCTCTCAGATCCATTTCTCCCTCTCTCTGGTTTGAAGGTGTCTTTCACTAACACAATATAAAATAGACCTAGGTGTACCCAAGGAGGTGGTACTAGGCGAGCTCCTACCTCCTTGGTGTAACTAGATGGGTGTCAAAGCTGTCAAAAAGATCAATCTTGCTGGGACAGCAGACACACAGTAGGCCTATATACTCTCTGGGGTGTGAAGATGGTGCCCATTACAGTTCAAGGGCTTTTGTCATGCACCCCAATGAGCAGAGGGTCCAAAATAAAAAGTTGTGAGAGATGGCGAGAGGGTGTGTTCACAACAATGTGCTCGTACATTTCCCTATCCCTGTACAGCATTTTGATGCGGTTAGACTTGCACAACATAACGACTAAAAACAAACAGTACCTGTTCTTAAATTCTTCCATTACTGCACAAACTTGATGAAATGCAACAGATACTCAAGAAATGACTTCATATATAGTCAATATGGGAGAACTGTTTGCATTGGTAGTCTGAAGAGCAATGCATGTCATACAGTGTGCCTGAGAAAATAAAGACTTGGCAAGAATATATGGCATATACAGTAAATAATCCTCGTTGATCACTCATTAAGTTTCAATACATCTGCTTCTGCACACACTGGCAGAATGTGTATAGTGGTGTAACAAAGTGTAATTCCTCACCACATTCACACTGGCTTAGTAAGTAAAGTAAAGACGGACAGAATGGGAAACATTTCACAAAATTTGTTTCAA
This sequence comes from Diadema setosum, assembly GCA_033980235.1. Lineage (NCBI taxonomy): Eukaryota > Metazoa > Echinodermata > Echinoidea > Diadematoida > Diadematidae > Diadema > Diadema setosum. The sequence continues at coordinate 8,839,511 of CM067079.1, forward strand.
AATGAGAAATTATAGCATCTTAACCCATTGAGGACGACTCCAAAGTATACTCAGGCAAGCGTCTATGGGAATTGCTTGTTATAGTAAAATAAGCCCCTCCTCAACAGGTTAAAGTTCCATGTGTTTTCACAACACTTACATTAGTTTCAATCAGATGCAGACATTGGAAGAGGTAATATCATTTCCAAACAAGTCACAAAACTTCACAAAATTTTGTTTTTTTATATAAATTCAATAAAATAAAGTATTTCCCTGTCTTAGAACAACATACCAACAAGGACTTTTGACAGAAAGGAGTAGTTTTTGCTGGATTATCAATGAAAACCATGATTTTCTACAATTTTTGGGTGTCCAAATAACAGAACAGCTTTAAGGTAATGACATCAATGTGTCTTCTAATTTGCATACAGGAATGTGACTAATACTTCTGTAAAAGGATTGTGACTAATACTTCTGTAAAAAGGAAGTGACATTTTTAATTTCTATAATTTTCTTCTCTTTTGTTAATCCAATGTAGCATTAATCATTCTTTTCATCTGATTTACTCTATTCATCAAAGTCGACTCGAACGGGGCGTAAAATTGCACTTCAGGGCACGAAGCTTCAGTTTTGATTGAGATGATCGTGATAGCGAAAGAAAAGTAGGGCAGTGGGGGGAAATATGCATTCTCAAAGAAGTTACAAATGAGTCACTGCAAACCAACCAGGAGGGAACTCCGGCCTGAATAGCCCTTGTTATCTCGAGGTATCAGTACCTGTTCCGCAGGGGTAGGGATTGAGGCCCGGGAGTATCTAGATTCGGGGTCGAGTGGAGGAAATCGGGCGGGGATACAGTTATGAGACGCTCATCTCACGCCGATTCGACGTCGCAAAGCGTGCTTTGATCAGAATCCGCTCTCCTCTTAAAGAAGCTCTTTGCGTCTTGCCCTTGACGGGGGCTGACCTTCAGGGAAACAGACTCTGCCGATGACGATGTGCCAAGAGCGCGCCAACGATCGCACCCGAATACCATCGCCATGGCAACATGATGAAAATATGCCAAGAGGCGGTTTTCTGTGGAATTGATCTCAAAACTATTGAGTTTTTAGACAGGCTGTCTAAGCCAACACATTCAGCAATGATATAATAATCTTGATTTGATCTTTCAAACTTTCTACCTTTTAAAGGACCGACCAACAAAGCTCATGCCCATGTCAAACAGGCAAAGTGATGGTGCATTTGTTTATAAATTTCATTCCTTCTTCTATGAGATATTGGCAGTATGGGAACCTGGTGGCCTGTGTATTAAGTCTGTGGGGATTTCAGAATTCAGTATGAAACGGGTTCAATCCCTCCCTTCCAGACCTCTCCAATCCTCATTGAATAGGCTCTGTATGGGGCCCATCAGGTCCCTGCAGTGAAGTGGTTAAGTCCTTCAAGTCTTCAGAGGTCTGGTACACCAAAAACCAGTAAAAAAAAAAACAACAACAACAACTGAGAATCGCCTAATGATCATTAAAAATTCCATATCAAGAACTATGCAATGCTACACACAACACACACATACACATATATGATATGATATGATATATATAAATCATATGTGATTTACATTTACATATTGTATATATATCAAGGCTCGACAGTTATATAATAATTTGGCCAAACTTGTTCTAAAACTGGACTTGAGTTTGGATACAAGAAGAATAGCAGTGATGGAGGCAGCTACCAGGTACCTCAAATGCATGCAGATATCAACACTGAGCTGCGAGTCTTTTTTTCTTTTCTTTTGTTTTCTGGATGAGAAAGCAATGTACACACTCACAAATATTTAGTGGTCCAAATGAGCCACCATAACACATCATTTCTTTAAAGAAGTAACGGCCCGACATCTATTTCAGTTGGCCCTTGACCACTGGACCACAGGCCACTGGGCCAAAGCTAATGTCCAGCCTGGGTCCCGTTTCATAAAACTTGTTATCAGTGACAACTGCCACATTTTTATGACAAATTTGCTCTCAGCCAATCAGATGCAAGGATTTCGAGGGCTTATAACAACTATAATAACTTGTCACTGATAACAAGTTTTATGAAACGGGGCCCTGGTATACATGCACATATATCTGCATAATATATTACATTTTTAACCACAAGTGCAAAGAGGTAAGCCGACGGCAAAGTGTCAATCTGACAGAAGACAGGCAAGTCCTCCTCTCGTCCGTCTGGAAAACGTTAATGAAAGGAAGCAAAGGATTGCACAGGGGGCCACCGGTCGGTACGTGCCCCGTCGCGTACGGATGCTGTGCACGGTCTCCGGAGGAAGTACCGAGAGGTGAAGCTGCACTATCTGGTCGGAGACGGGAGACGCTTTCAACTAGTCTTGCCCAAAGCCACTAGGGTCTGTATTTTATTTTTTTTTGTCTCCCTCCTCCCCATTTCATTCTCTTTCCATTTCTTTTCTTTTCTTTTATTTTTCTTTCCCTTTCTCCCTTGAGGGACCAATCCAAACTCTTATCTCAACAATGTGAAGGTAGTTGTAGTTGTCTTTTCGAAGGCATTAACCCATTGAGGAGTCCTGAGTTTACTCAGGCAAGTGTCTATGGAAAAATGCGTGTTGTAGCAAAATCAGCCTGTCCTCAAAAGGTTAATGGCATTTTATTCTATATGTAGGTGAGTTACAGGTTATGTGCAGAATGCAGATTCATTTGAGTTTGATGTTTTCAGTATTCTGCAAGTGTGAGTAATAGCTGAACCAGAGGTGCTTTGTCTCACTGTTACTTGTGAGATTATACAAGCTACAACAAATGGGACAAACAAGACAATTCAATCCAACTTTTAATTCAATTCAATTTAACCAAAACCATGTACGTGGGAACCCTTTCCAGTAGCTTTCTGCATTTGGGTGCATTTATCAACTTACTTCTGGTATAGAAAGAAAGTTACCATACAATTTTCACGGAGTTTTTGGTAGTTGATAAATGCAATAGCTGTTTTGATTATGGGTTACGAAACGCATTTCTGAAACACCAAAAAGAGCACGATCACACCCGTGTTTGAGCCTGAAACACGTTTCTATGGAGAAGATAAACACAAAATCATTTTGGAATGCATTTGGAACAACCTACCACAACCACTGCCAACTACACATTTCCGCTCCTATTGTAAAACTTCGCAATCAAGCTGCCCAGTGAAAAGGCCTCCCTCTCGACTCACGATAGAAATGATAAAGGCAACCATTCAAGAAATGCAATCTGAAAGGCCTTTGCAAATGCATTTTGATAGTTGGTAGTGTTTCAAACATGGGAAGGATGATAAATGCAGCCGTTGACTCAAATGCATGAACATAAACATGGTAAATTTTGCACAACTCATTCGCAGTCTTAGCCCTTTGAACCCCGCATTATTTGAGATGGTCGTGACCCTCACCCTGCATTATTTGCACATATTGAGCATATTTTGCTAAATGACTGAATACATTAGTAATACATACAAAAAAAAAAACAAATAACCACAGGTCTGTGAAGTGTGGTTATGATTACTCCAATTTTATTTGAGCTGCAATAATAGCTCAGTTTGACAATAATGATTATAATCATAATGATAATCAACATTAGTAATGTTAGCTATAAAAGCAATAACCTCACTCCCTGACTGTGCCACGCCCCCTTGACTTCGACGATCACCAACATGATCACCTCCAGCTCCAGCTCTAACGGCATCCCAGCTGCTATTTCCCCCCGCTGGTACCCGGCTAAGATTGTACATCACCTTGTGCAGCGTCTAGCTCATTATCTGTGTCCGTTTCATCTTCAAAATCACTGCTTTGACTATAATATGACTTGTCAATAGCTTCCTCATAATCACCAGATGATTCACCTAGGATTATCGCACGAGCCTCCTCTGCAGAATAGCATCTTTTTGCAATTTTTATAGCTCAAAACTTGCAAATCCAAACCGTAATCAACGAAAGTATAGACCGAAGAATCTCTCCGCATCGTTGTAGTGAGATGGCGTCCTATTTAGGGGGTCACCTGACAGTTAAAACTCAAGCTATCAAAGTCACATGATTTCTGGCCGGTATACCGGCCTTTAGGGTATTTGCACGTTCTGCACGCGGCCGGTTTTCCGGCCTTTCGGGTTCAAAGGGTTAAAGGGTGTGTACAGTTGTGGTCGAGGTGAGGATTTAGCTTTTAACGTTTTGCGAGATATTCAGAAACCACTCTATGAGATGTCAAAGAGCATGCAGTTCTAAGGGGGTATCAAAAGTTTATTCAATGAAAATTGGTTTTGAAATGGCTGAGATATCCAAAAACAAGGTGAAACAAAGAGATCCTAATAAAGTTGTGGCATGTCGCCTTTTATTATTAGCACTTTTTTTTTTGATATCTCAGCCATTTGAAAACCAATTTTCATCAAATAAACGTTGAATCCTTCTTAAAACTACATGCTCTTTCATATTTCATAAGAGGCTTTTCATAGCTTTTCATTATCTCACTTACGAATGTTCAAAACATGAATCCCCACCTCAACCAGTACTGTACAGTCCCTTTAAAAGATTTTCTCTTTAAGAGGACCTGAATGAAGCTGCTGACAAGCTTTAAATGAAAAGTTTTGATTCCCTCCCCCATCACTTCTATTCCTCCTACTCCTCCACCTCCTCCTCCTCCTCCTCTTCCTCCCAGTAACTATTACTGTCTTCAAACACTTCAGTCCTACCGAGCCACCCGCCCATTTACTTTCCCATCACACAAACTCTTCCAATGCCTCACAAAGCCAGTTCGTTTTGGGAAGAAAAATTCTGCCAAGTTCCCACCTGGATTAAGTTGATGTTGGCTTTGGTTTCAGCGAAAAGCCAGGTTACAGATTAGGACGAGAAGTGGAGGTATGTTTTCTTTCTTTCTTTCTGTTTTTTCCAACTACCCAATCTTACCTCGCCTCTAACCATCTCGCACTCTTTCAAACAAATCGTCGCCACACAAATGCCCGCTACACATACAGAGTGAACATAGAGAGAGAAAAAAACATAAACTGCTCTCTGAGTCAGTATAATGCTGTAAAGATTGGAAAAGAAAGATAGGAGGGACAGACACACAGACACACACAGACAGACAAGAAAAAAAGACCAAGAAATTATGGCAAAGACCCACGAGGTCGTTGGGGGAAATTCAACACCCCTCTGGGGAATGGGGGGGGGGGGGGGAGGCCGGCGCTGTTTGCAAAAGAGCCGTTTATTCATTAAACTTGACAAAGAGATGAAAAATGGGAAGTAGGTTAGGTGAGGTCCAGAACATGATGGAATGTCACTCTCGATCAGTAAAGAGAAAAATGAACACCAGAAACATATGCAGAAGGACATTGGTAATTGTATCATAAACTCCATACATTATGGGCTACCTTTTCCCATTCTTGCGCCACCACGGCACCTACCATGAACATTTTCATGTGGGAAAAGGGAAACAACATAGACTAAACTGTTTATGCAAACAGATTTCTATAGACTTTTGAAATGACATGCCCACATTCTTTCTACGTGGGTATCTTCAATGGTATGGTGGTTGTCATTGTGGCAGAAAACAGTAGAAAGTCTGGGATTGTACACAGCAGAGCAACAAACCTCTCTTACAATAACATTTCCAAACGTATAGCAGCAAAGGAAGCACAACTGTTTTCAGAAAACAATGGTAATATTCACTGCTTTGAACATGACCCTCAATCTTTTGCCAATGAATAGACTTGGAAATGAAATTTGTACACATGCGTCGGTTGCAGCTCGTTATTCCGAAGGCTCTTCAGTCCTAAGATTTGTTATTCCGAAGGTTCGTTATTCCGAATTTCATTTTCGGATAAACAAATCTTCGGAATAACAAACCTTCGGAACAACACCACAAATGTTCGGATTAACGAACCCTTTTTCATTTTCGGATTAACGAACCTCTAGCTATAGGGAATTTGTGTGTTTCGGATTAACGAACCTTCGGAATAACGACCCTTCGGAATAGCGAACCTTCGGAAAAACGAACAGCACCCCATGCATCTTCCCTTTGGTAGACACAACTAGCATCAGGTAATTTGGGTGATACAACATTTGCTGCGGCTCCAGTTGCTCCGGTCTCCTTTTCTCCAAAAAACGCAGGGTTAGGATTGTAATTGGGTTTTAGTTTGATGTGAGAATTAGGATTAGGGTTAGGGTTATGTTTGTGGGTAGATGTTTGGCTAAGCATGCAGATATTTCATGGCAATTGCCGCAGAAGCAAATGACACGGAACCGGCAATCTGATATGATTAAACTGAAATAAGTATGTGATTGGTGAAGGTTTGAGCAACACAGTTTGTTTGGGCAAACATTAGAATGATTTCAACGACAAAATGTAAAAAAGTAGAATAAAAATACTACACATGTATGCCAAAATCTGAGCTATGTTCGAGATGAACCACTTGGCACTTCAACCCAATGAGGACGAGTCCCGGGTATACTCGGGCAGGTGTCTACGGGAAATGCATGTTGTAGCAAAATCAAACCATCCTCAATGGGTTAAAACAATCGTAACAAATATGTCACACACAAATAAACAAAGTAGGTCGACATAACACATTACAACGAATCAATGCAGTAGCACGGAGGACATACATAAAACTGCTTACAAAGTCTTTTCTTGGATCTGAAAAAGGGCTCATGGGCCTCATGAACAAATGTGATATGTCAACCATGAGCACGAATTCCTCATGAAGTTCCAAAATGTCAATTTCCTTTCCAAACTGTCTAGACTCTGAAGTTTCCAAGTAGGTGCATTCACACTGTAGGTAAAAATACAACAGTATTTTGTGCAGTAACTCATAATGTGAATGCAAATACACCACAACATAAATTACAAAATGCATGGCAAAATACTGCCGTTTTGAGAGTGGTGATTCAAACTTCACTTAAACTACATGTGTGTATGTGAGATTCAAGTGTGAATTGTGTCACAAAATACCACCACTCATACAGCTTCAGATTTCTCATGTGATTTGACACGTTTTTCCCTGTAAGAGATATGTGCATGCCCATCACCTATCTCAGAGAGGTTTACTTTCTGGCAAGAAATACCATGGCATTTTGTGAATGAGAACAGTACCGAGTGAATTACTGTGGTATTTTATCATGAGAGTGGTGCCACCAAACTACCCTAAAAATTAATAGCACAGTAACTCAAATGTGAATGCACCTATATTCTGTCCCCCTCTTATTTCCAGAAACCTACCACAGCAATGGCTTGTATGATCAATCTAGTCACAACATGAACACATTACACTTATACTCTTTGGCCCGAATTCACGAAGGTGGTACAAATGAAACCATGGTTAAAACCATGGACAAAAACCATGGAGCGCCAAGTGTCGCATGGAATATTTAGTTACGGAATCAGTCATTTCGTTGACGAAATGATTATTTTGTAACAAAAGGACAACATTTTGTAACTAAGTGAACATTTCGTCCACGAAATGATAATTTCGTTAACGAAACGGTCATTTTGTCGACGAAATGACCAATTTCGTAACAAAATATTCCGTGCGACACTTGGCACTCCATGGTTTTTGTCCATGGTTTAAACCATGGTTTCATTTGTACCACCTTCGTGAATTCGGGCCTTTATGTGCCATGGTGTCAACCCCCTGTGTGCCACATTACTTTGATATGATCGCAATGTAGTCGTGCTTTGTGAAAACATTCTGTTTTTCAAGTCGATGTAACTTTTAAAGATTTTTGTTATCCTGTACACGTAATGAGCAAAATTGATAGAGAAGATGCCACGTTTTGCTTTGATGTAAATTGTGTGATAAATCTATGATTGCGTTCTTTCAAATGACTAGTAGCTACATTATTGTAGAGGCATGATTTTTGCACACAAAACAGCGATAGAAACTTAAAATTTTTCTTGCAAATCCGCAAGGGATACCCCTTGATAGTCAATCACCACATAAAACGCAAACTACATGTGATAGGAATGGAATGGCATGAAACACTTTCATTGGACTGCAGCATTTGGCGATTTATCGATCGCTTTCGGTGGGTTTGTGCGTTTGAGCCGAGTATGCGAAGTTGGCATGCAGTCGACTGAGTGGGGAGTGCGAACGTGGCACATAAAGAGTTAAGAAAGAGATTTCATCTTCCCAAAAGAGCAAAAGGGTTTTGATTTCATCACATTCTTCAGACTCTGCAATTTAGATAGGGGAGACAAGATAATCTATTTCGGAATGAATATAACATTTCTCATTTTCCAGCCAAATGACTTAATTTTGCAGGTTTTCCTCAGCCTACATGTCTACCACTTTTTCAGGCTATTGATGGTGACTGTTCCCTGACATACTGTACACATATAAAATAATAAACAAATATAAACATTCCTACTGGAAATGTGTGGTGGATAACCTACACTATGAACCATGCTAGATGATTTACGAGCATCCAATCAGTTGCCACCGTTTTTATCGTCCATCCAGTTACACAAAAATAGTCATTGGTGGACTTTCATCTTGTCCAATCACACTTTACTTTCACTTTCGCTTTAGAGGACTATCAGATTTCTCTTTCTTGGTATATCTTTCCTATGAGAACAAAAACTAAACAAATATCTGCTTTACTAAAATTGATAAGAAGCAACATTAACAATTCTGAAAGGATGAAAGATGATATAAATGTGATGTGTTTCTTTTCTTTCTGATACCCTACAGAGGACGGTATTGAGTTTCTTTTCACATAATTTGCCACGCACATAGAGTGCATAAAAGAAAAGCATGTACTGTTGTCGAGAGAATCGAGTGCAGAAGTCGACAACTAAATCCTGAAACTTCCCAACAAGCTTCCCCCTTTATTTCCCCTCCCAACTGTCAGCTCCTCTTATTCAAATCTCCCAATCCTCCAGGCTTTCGAAGCTACCTGTTATCACTTTCCCCCCGCATCCCCCCGGAAACCAAGGCATCTTTAAAATTGTCTTCATCAAGTTTATACACACTGGAAAAATATACATGCATGGGCTTTCAAATAATGCATAAACTTCTGCTGGTTTTTGTTTTTGTTTTTGTCCTACTCGGAGGATTCAGTTCCCTCGAGGCAATCTTGAATGAAGAAAATCTTCACGGGGAAGGATTTCACAAATTTTGAATTCTCGTGCATATGTGGAAAAAAAAAACACAGATAAAAGATGAAGAAGGAGGGAGACTGAGGGGAAAAGCACCTGAAGAAAAGTGAAATGTCTGCCCTGGTTCTGCGTCGCCCTCGCTTGATGGACTCAGAAGAGAGATGCCCCATCTCTCTCCCCCCGCTGTGGGGGATAGGTGCTTACCTCTCTGCTACAGATTGTCACTCAAGATGCAAATAAGGGACACCAGGTGTGGAGCCATCTTGTTTTTAAGGTGATGGTGATGGGGGAAAGGAGGGGGGGGGGAAGGGGGGGGGGGGGGAGAGCGAGATGGAGAGTGGGAAGCAAGGGGCCCTGAGGTTTTCGTGTGCATCGAAAACGAGGATCCAGGGTTGGGGACATCGTCCTCACTACTCCCGTGTCAGAGAAGTAGTGATGCAGCCTTCCATGCACAATTGACATATTTAGATATGACAGCAACTTCCACTCAAAACTTTTTCCATTTAGCCATGGACACATTCATGATTGTTGCCTGATTGGAAGGCAAGGAGGACATTACTTATATAAAAGTATCGTGCAGTGAACCCCGATTTTCTTGTCACCATTCTTATCACAGTACCCAAGAGAATACTCTCAGAAAATTTTGGTGCATTATATTTGTGCTGAGTTTTGTTCTGCATCTTTTTTTTTTTTTTTTGGGGGGGGGGGGTGGATTTTCTTGTATTACGGCTGTGCCTCAAACCATTCACAGAGGATTTGTGTTAACCAGGCTTTCTCCTGCAGAATTTCTGTCATACTGTGGCTTCATGAAAAGGGGCTTTTGCTTCATTAAAGTAAACATCTTCGTGTGTTCAGAACAAACTGACCTTTGGCAATGCACACTCTGTTCAGAACATTTCTTGTTTACTGAAATGTTATCATCCGTAGAAGTGTGAAATAGACTGCACTGAATAAAACAAACCTCCTGTCTGTGTAACAGAGTTTATCATACATAATGTGTCACAGTACTTGAGAGGGTCTTTCATATGTCATCAACACAGCATCAAAATGAATCATGTTTTGCTAAGTGTTCTGCAAGAGCAAATGAATGTCCAAACTTCAGCATATGTAATTCATATGAGAGTGCAGAAGCGAAGATCTTAATTTAAACTCAAAATCTTGTATATCATATTGGAACTAAGAAACTCCTATCTCAACAGGAGCTATAGTCCTCTTCTGTACGCATTTTTCTTATTGGTTTGTTTTTGGGGGTTTTTTTTACTTAATTTTCACATGAAAAAGGCAGTTAGTATCAAAATTTCATCTGTCAAACATTTCAATAGACAGAACTGTGGAGTTTAGTCAAAGTTCAATATGATAATATTGTTTGTTATTCCCTTGAATTTCCTGTGATTTTATTGGAATGACTAAAACATTTGATAATTGCCTACAGTTGACAGGCATATAGTCTCGATGTGAGCGTAGTTGTTTCTTTGTGATGACATGTCTTTTCTTCCAGACATTCTTTTACATTTTTCCCAATGACTCACTAACGAGGCTTAATACTTTTTCAATAGCTGATGTCAGGATTCATACAGCCCAACATGTCATCACGACAGAAAGAAGTTAAGTTATTTCTACGTGATGATGCTTTCAGCTCCTCATGCAAACTTAAAGATCTGTAAAGACCGAGATGAAGGCATCACCTGATCAGAGGGTGTGGCCCGGTGAGGTCCTCTGGCTGTGATCGATGAGAGGAGAGCGTTATTCGGCTATTAGTGTCACCACCAATAATCACAGCTTTCTATCTCCAGAGAATGTGTCTAATAGATTGATAACACAGAGGTAATATAGAAAGGGGGATATGCTTTACCTTGAGTCTCATCTCACCATTCTCCTGTCTAATCTTCCATTTTGTTCGTTCTCCTGATCCCATTCCTCTCTCTCTCTCTCTCTCATACACACACACACACACACACACACACACACACACAATCTGATCTATCTATCTGATCTGTCTATATCAATCTATCTGTCTATCTATCTGTTTGTTTATCTATCTATCTCTACATCTGTCTCTTATATGTCTGTTCTATCTATCTATCTATCTGTCTGCCCTTCTATCTGTCTGGCTATCTATCTGTCTATCTATCTGATCTATCTATCTGTCTATCTATCTATCTATCTATCTATCTATCTATCTATCTGTTTGTCTATCTACTGTCTGTCTGTCTGTCCATCTGCCTGTCTACAGTTCCTTATCATCACAGAAACACTTGCTAACTTGAAATCTATGTATTCTGCATTTGGTAATGAAAGCATAATGTCTTAATAGCCTCTGTCATTCTACTTACAGAGCTGTAACATGCCATCATGAATATTTATGAAGGGTAATTATTTATGAATTATTTATGAAGGGTATGTTACTGTCATTTGGCTCTGGGTTAGTCAAATATCTGTAGAAAAAGGACAAAAAAAAATCATTTGCAGTCTTCGCTCATGTGCAGAATAAGGGATGCAGTCATGATAGACTATACTGAATGATAGACTTTTGTATTCTATACAGTGCCAATATCTGAGTGTGTCAAAAATCTACAGAAATGTGACTGAGGGAAACAGCACGTAACCAATGCATGTGTGAAATGCAAATAATACACTGAAGCTGCAATGTGCATAGCCATGGGCTTGGTGGGAGTGTTTTGCGAATGGTTACCGAGAAGAAATCAACTCCAAGGCATACAGTATTATAAAAAGGCTTTAACTAACCTATATAACACATCACAGCTTCTTCTTCTACTTCTTCTTCTTTTCTTTTCTTTTTTTTTTGTCTGGACTACATACAGAATATCAAGACTGGAGGGTTTGAGATGCTATTTCAAGGGAGGTTTCTGGTCCTGAAACAGCATTTCAAACACTTCATATGGATCAGTCTGTGTATCGCCTCCCATGTCAGTCATTATCTGTACAATGCTTCATCCATGTATATCTCTCATCTACTCCTTTTCTTTCTCCCCCTTATAACATCTCTTTTCTTCTCTCTCTCTTCAGTATCTCTTCTTCTCTTACTTCTACATATGTCTCTTCTCTATCTCTTTCTCACCTGTCCCTATTCTCAGGACTTTATGCTACCTTTACCTCTTCTTCATTCATACTGTCTATGACCCCTTTTACACCAACTGAAAGGCCGGCCGTTCGGTTGATGTAAACGCACAAAAGTCGAAATGCGGTACCAAATGGGGTACAAAAGTGCAGCACTAAATGGCGGCCCGAGACTACCTCAAGGAGGTAGTCTGAGGCCGCCTTTCGTTGGTGTAAACGCAAGCGGACCCTAATGCGCGACCTGCCCTCTCAGCTAGCGGTAGAAATCGCGCTGACGTCACGCACCGGTTTGGTTTCATCAAAGATCGTACACTATGTACGATCTTTGGTTTCATTTTGCGTTCACTTCCGTTGTGTCAATTTGTGCAGCTGTGACCAGTGACCTGCGTATAGAAAACCAGCTGCTGTCTCAATAATTTTTTAGATTATTTCCTTCTTGACAGGTATAGATCTTTATATATGTACATCTGATTTGTTTACCCTTATTTTTCCAATTAAAATTCTGTAATCAAATGTCGGAGTAATGTAGTCTATATTAACAGAATACAGTAACCCTTTTGTTTACAACAGTCCCAGTCCATTAGAACGCCACAAACGACGAAAAGTAAACACGCGGGAGGGGATTTCTCTCCTAGGCCACTGCTCGCAAGGCAGTGTAAACGCACGAAAATGCGAGTCCGAGGACCGCAAAGTGGGCCGGCCTCAGGCCTCGTTTACTCTAAACGGGGTCTTAGTCTGATCCCTACATGATGAAGTTAGGATTCCTTTTTTATATCAGACAATAACCTTGTTAAGTAACACTATGCAGTGTCACAGCCAAGTCTACATCTTCATCCCACCAGTTGTCTGATAACACAACACAACATCTCAGACAATTCTCCTCTTGCTTCCTCTATGACCTAATGCTCCCCATGCCAACTGATATTGTCCTTTCTTTACTCTTCTCTTTCACGTTCTTTTGTGCTTTTCATCCCTATTGATTTCTCTCTCTTTTTTTTTCCAAATAAACCTTTAAAAACACTCATGTTTCTGTAAAACAATTATAGGCAACTCTTATTATAACCAAGTCCTTGGGACCAGCAGTTTTTCTTTCGTTATATCAAATTTCATTGCAGCCAAGCAGTTAAGCATTATAAAACTAATGTAGGTGATAATATTAGGACCTGATTTTTCATTTTATTGTAACGAGAATTTCATTATGTATAACCATGTTCCTTATAATGGGAATGCACTGTAAATGCATATGTATGCTTTGATATGTATATATTTATAGACAGATATAAGTTATATAAACATGTGTATTGTCTACAGAGCAGAATTATCATTGACAGACTTTCTAGTTGTAATTCACACCACCAGAAGAAAAAAAAAACAAGAAGAAAGAAGGAGAAACAATAGATGAGACACATTGATCCAAAATGTATTCTGTGAAGATGAAATCAAGAAATAGTTTCCTACATGAGCAATGCGGATGGACACCGACTAAAGGGGAAAATGTAGGGTACGATTTCTTTTTCCGGGTTTTTTTCTTTCATGTCTCTTTCCACTATATCTCCTCTTGATTTTTATATTCATGAGACATTACTCACTGAGGTAAAGTAAATACGGGGAACATGTCTTCAAGAGGGGGTAGTCAGGACATGCTTAGAAGCAAGAGACAATGAAGAAGTTTGAGAAAAAAACGAGGCATTCTGTAGACCACGGTGCAAAGAGCCATTGCCGTTTCCTCTCTATCAACGCGCCGAACCGACGGTATCACTTAGCTTTCCGTTCCAGGTGATATTGTTTCTGGTGTGGATTTCCCCCCTTCGCACATTTTCCGCTTACCGAAAATAAAAGGAAAGAAGACTCGGCGGCGCTCTGACTCAGCCTGCTTCGATGAATAGCCGTGATCCTTACGAATACGATTACGAATCTGCCCCGGTCCATGTGGTGGAGAGCATGTTCGCACCTGACACGGAATATATGAATTGGCCCCACATGAAAGATGCGAGATCAAGGCAGAAGCAGACGTTGAAGAAAGGAGTGCTCGATATCACTTCCAAATTACTTTTTGAGTGTCGCTGAAGACTCTGAATTGAGGGGGGGGGGGGGTGTACGTACAGTGGTGGCGCGAGAGAGCAACGGAGAATCAAGCCATGATATTGAGCTCCATTCTATCGCAACGTGGAGCAGTTGAAATAACCCAAGAGCCGTCATCGGTGTTGACTCTGGGACGGGAGGAATGCCGAATGAGCAACCACAAATGAAGGGCGAAAACAAACCAAAAAAATCCACAAAATGCAATATTTCCCCTTCTCTCTATCTCTCACTCTATCTTTCTCTGTTACATGAGTAAACCAACTGGATAATAAGGCAGCAATAGCTTTCTCGAGGATGGATTGAGCACTGCAGACAGCAGAGACATGACCTACTTCCAAAAGGTCTTGAATATTCACGGCGTGGCGAAACTTGTAAATGGGAGGACATCGACTTCTATAGTGCCTGTTAGCATGTATTCAGCTTACTCGCATCCACACCTCATCTTCCCTCTTCCTCCCTTCTCTTTCCTGCGATACCTTTTCCCTCCTTTTTTCTTTTCGAACACCCCCCAAAGGTGGTAAGAAATCTCTTGCTTCCAGGAGGCAGTAAAATGAAGATCAAGAGTTCTACACCCACAATCTGATTCATGTATATTCTCCACTGGATATTTTCATCTGCGACAAACAGCTGATGCTCAGAGTTGCTAACAGTAGGCAAAACATCTCTCCCTCCCTCCTACCCCCCCCCCCCCCTCCCCCTCTCTCTCTCTCTCTCACCACCTTCCATTACCTCAAAGTGACAAGAACCTATATATCTAAAAGATATAGTTTAAAAAAAAAAAAGGTGTGCCACAGAAACGGGTCAATAAATGTGTTGGTAAGAGAAGCCTACAGCACTGTATCAGATCTGACTGGTCTGTAATTACTCCCTCATCCAGTTAACTTTACCATCTTTCATGCACTTCCTTAATATGTGAGTCATAATACCATCCTTTCTAAGCAAGATAAAGCCTCGATTTGTCGCCACCAATTTTCTTTGGGGATTTCTTGAAACCCATTTCATTAATGAACACACTTAAGTCATGGAAAAGAAAGCAAAGTTTTTCACTTCGTTTTTTTTTTTTTTCCTCTTCTTTTTTTTTAGTTCATTTCAATAAACTTTCTTTTTGTTCTACACTATCAGTATTACTCTTTTGAAGGTGATTTATACTCTGGCTCTTGGTCTGAATAGCTGATAGATAACATAGTTACCAATTAAGACCACCTTCTTCTGTTTTTGTTTTGTTTTGTTTTGTTTTTTTCACAGTGGTTTATAGCCTTCCCATCAAAAGATGCACAACCCCATAACATGCCAGACTTACATCTTCCTTCTAAATGCTATGTATCACTCATTCTTATTTCTTCCATGTGCTTGTGTGTCTGTATGTTTCAACCATTACATCCTCATTTTCATTTCATTTCATTCTATTTAATTTCCAACAAAAATATAATGTAGAATATGACATCTGCACAAAAATTTCCAGTATTTTAATCATAATGCCATTGGCAACCATTTCCATCAATATCAACTTTAACTAATTTTTTTCAACTTCATGGCTGTATGTATTTATTCCACACCCTTGCCAAAAAAAAGAAAAAAAAAGAAATTACTTAAAACTGTTGCCTTTCAAATTGTAGTAATCATGTAATAATCACATATAATATTTTGAATCATTCTGAATCAAGTGTGTTTATCATTGGTTAGATCTCTCTATATCTACCATATCTATCTATCTATCATTAGGAAGTAATGCCAGTCTAAATAGTTTATTGAGTGATAAGAAATTATCAAGTATATTGATCACCATAGCACTGCAAAAATGTAAAGTAACTTTTATATCAGTGACAAGTTGTCTTGAAGCAGTTAAAAGTACTCAAATGTTTTGTCAAAATGTGCCACAGTTTCGCCTGTCCTCACCTTGTTCTCTCTCTCTATCATTTCTGTCCTATATCAATACAAGCATGATAGATACTGAGAAATTTCACATTGTAAAACATCTGTGAGCTAGAACTTAGGAAGTAGACACTCTGTATCTTTTGAGAAGACTTTTTACAAAAAGAAAAAAAAATGTATATCTGTGAATTGGCTTCTGGGTAGAAGAAACAAACAAACTCTGTGAAGGAATGAAGCAATACTCATGGGCACTCTATGTGAGATAAAAGTGGATACCGGGAGACATAAAAAGTATTGAACTCAAGATGACGAGACAGAGATAGACATAGCGAGAGAGAGAGAGATATATATAGGGAGAGAGGAACTGTCCCGTGGATACAATGGAGGTAGATTTTTGTTCAGGTGGCGAGGGATTTCAGGTAAATCCCATCATTTCATCTTGCATAATCTATTATCCCGGGCACATATCCATTGTGAGGACAGCCAGGTGAAGAAGTATGGTGCATTCATCTCTTTGTGATAAACTCTGTTCCTTTTTCCAGCTTCTCTGACACTCTTTACTTTTCCCCTACTTCGCTTTCTTTTTTCATCTTTCTATTCATCTATTTATCTATATGTATGTCTATAAATATATACATATCTATAGATAGATAGATAAATAGACATTTAATGCAAAATATGCAACAAATCAACAACCATACATACAGACAGAAAGATAAAAAAGACATATAATTTTCTATATTTTTTCACATTTTTGTGTTGTGTGACAATACAATTCAACATGATAAATGTTTCCATCCACAATCATGATGAAGATATTTCAGCATATTTAGGTGTGTGAATGTGTGTGTACTGAAAAACAAAACAAAATGTGTAACTGTGTGTGGAGGAGCATTTATCATCGTGCAACCTGCCCTAGGCAGGGATTATGACATAATGTCAAAGACCTTTACTGCTTTGCCATCACTTTCAATTCTTCTCTGGTCAACTGTCAGCAGCTCTCATCGTGATACAATTGTAGCTCTCTCTCTTCCTGTTGTTAGAGTGGACAATGCCCATAGCACTCTTTTTGCATAGATATGCACACCTATCTATCTCTCTATTCATCTGTCTGTCCGTCTAATCTGTCTTTCTGTCACTTTCTCAACGAACTGCACCCAAAATTTAAGTGAATATCACTTCGTCAAATCACGCATACACACAATTAGCAGTAACTATGCTTTTGCAACTAATCTGCTTTTGCTTTTGCAAAAGCAATGAGCTTTTGTGTCAGTTGCAACTGCCTCATCACCATGGCCTGTGCTCTGCCAACCTTTGCTCCATGTTCAATCCATTCCCTGTGAGATTATGCAATCCACATCAACTTATGCAAGGTCTAGCTGTTTCCATCTCTTTTCCTTTTCCAATCATTCGTCTGAGTCTCACTCACAGCATGCTCAAATTTTGCAATTTCAATTGGAACTGTCAAATGTGGCTGATCTGTGAGGGTGGAAAGAAGTGCTTTCAGTCAAAATTCCGCCCTCCACATGAAAATGGATAAAGAGTCACACTGCACTTGACATTAAACGAAGGGTCGGGGACTCACCTCAGATTATTTCTGCAGCTCAAACTCGCCCACGCTTCAGTCCAGGCGACAGCTCTCATGCATTTTGGCGCATCGTCTTAGTTCTGCATTGAGGGGGAAAAGCAATAGACAGGAAAGGCAAAATGTCTATTAAAAAAGGCTCCATATTCAGCAGACAACATCATTACACTGCATTTAAAGAGTTAGTATGATACTTTCATCAACTTTGGTAAGAACATAATCATGTTAGGATTCTTCAAAGCGTCAGTCTGCATCAGATGATTCAAAAACAAAATTGTAAACTATTCTGTGTCTGATGTAATCCAATTAACTTCGGTGGTTCCTTTGTTCAAAAGTTTCCGAGATTTATTACACTGAAAATCTACAAAGTGAAATCACATGCATGATGTTGCTGCAAGTTGCTTGCTCATCTTCATATTGGCAGATTTCTGCATCATGCTGAAAACTTTAGCAATTAATGGACATTTTCTCTCAGTCCCTGAGTGATTACATGACTTATTGAGGATCTTCTTGAGTCATCTTTGTGTGTGTGTGTGTGTGTATTAGTTCTTTCATTTTCCAAGAGAAGCAGCGAAAGCAGACGATTGCTCCTTGCTGCGTAAGTAGATACGCGCACTGCGTATGCAAATGAGGCGGAGGGAGCAGAATCGGGGACAGCTTCTGCGAACTAGAGGGTCTCTCCATCACCACGAGGCGAGGAAGAAGGGAGCAGGTTTTCGTGGGGAGGTTGCTGCCTTCTTAGATGCGATGGATGGTCGAGGTAACTCTGCATGAGTTATCTCCCAAGTGTTTCCAAGCAATACCTGAATAAGATACACAGGTGTTGTGTGTGTGATTGTCCGGTATGTGATTGTACGTCTCTGTGTGTAGTATATGTTTGTATGTCAGCGTGTGCGTGTGTGTGTGGCATATGTTTGTATGTCAGAAAGTGTGTGTGTGTGTGTGTGTGTTAGTGAATATGCACATGTGAAAGGTAGGTGTGTGACTGTGCTTATTCCAGCAGCCTCGTGAAACAAGCGTGCTGACTCTCAAGCATTCCTAGGAAAGCATCTTTGTGCAATAATGACTCATTTCTTTGGCCCCAGATAGGTCCTAGAAAGTCTTCTGGTTTGGAGTGAAACTCTCATGAATCTCCCACACATACACACAGACACTCACACTAACACACAAACAGACACTACTAACACTGGTCATGTGGCACTGAATGTCATCAAATGTGATTACCTTCACAAAACTCTATGAAATTCAGGTGGCTCATCATTTTGGCGTTTCTCAAATTCTTCAAACGCCCTAGAAAACACGTTCAACAATCAACAGTGCTTTTTTTTCTCCTTCATATTCTTACAGTAATGTACAAAATGTCCTCTTATGTACAATTTCTGTAAAATTTAGGTGACAGCACTATCACATTATGAAAAGATCTTAGTTTGCCATATTGTTCATTTCACAACGTGTACATACTGAGAGAGCATCAGTATTAGGACTACATTGTGTGACATTCTTGAATACAGTGTGATAAGTCATTCAAATGACTTATTTACCCAATAAAACAATGTCTTTCTTCACTTTTGGCAATGTGTTATTGTACGTATTGCTCCCCACAAACAAGCAAACATGCAAACAAACAAACAAACACACACACAGACATTCCAAAATGAAGTGATGAGTCACATTTTGCACATTTTGTGCATTTAAGGGCAAAAGGCAGAGATAATTGCGTATTCACACACCTGCACTGACATCTCTTCTCTCCAAAGAGAGACCTAACCAGCAAACAATAACACAAAGAGATACAGGAGGATTCCATCGATCTGAACTGGTGTTGATGATGCCAGCATCATAATCCCTTTTAGATATCCTGAGTGCTTTCACATCGCACCAATCTATCCATTTGATTTTGCATCTCTCTAATCCCCCCTATATGAGCAGATTGTGTAAATGAGGAAATGAAATGACATTCCAATAAGTGAGCCACCGGGAAGCGCGACCACAAAAGCAGTCAATCAACATCTTCATAAGATGAGAGATATTTGGTGATGGGGGAAGGACCTTTGTAATGAAACAAATTAAATGCACTACCGGCTATCATTTTGATGTTTAGGTTCGTAACTGCCACAATCATTTGCTCTTCTTAAAACACATATATGAACAATGTTTTGTGTAATATCAATGACAAGGATGATAATTGTGTACACTCATAATGCATGTTAAACTGTATCTATAATATTGAAAGTAATGGCCTCATGTTTGAAGCTGCTCGTCCTAATACGCAAAGCTTTTTTTTTTTGGGGGGGGGGATGGTGTCAAACATGAATGAGCTTTTAATAGCTCTAACTAGTGACTCATCACATGAACATTAAAGTACAACCAAACATTCAATTCAAGGTCATAGAGAAAACATATATAAGATAGCTTCAACTTTTGTATTCACTGTTAGATAAATGGGGGATACCTCAGAAGAGCTTTCACAAAAATTACAGTCACGCATATGGATGGAAGTTATTGGAACAGAAATGTTTTTGTAGTAAAGGATAAAGAACACCTCTAGTCGTAGTTCAAATGAGGATGGGATACTTTGCTTGCTACCTTTCCAGCAAAGTCTCCTACCTACCCCCTCCCCCCCCCCAAAAAAAAAACAACAACAACAGCAACAAACACACACACACATAATGAAATAGATGAATAAACAAATGAGCAAATAAGTAAATATATACAAACATACATGAACACAAATATACATAAATAAGAAGAGACTTTCAATTATAATAACAAAGATTTCAGGTTTCAGGAAGCATATGAAAACCTTTTATAAAAGCTTTTTCTTTTATTGTGCAACTCAGAGTTGAATTTAACAACATATGATAAAAACAGTCACTAAAAGTAACTTCTATGATTAGTCAAGATATGCACTTGCCACGCTCAACTTGGTCCCACACATTCCCATTTAGTTTGATATCCTTTTTACAGAGGACACGCGACTCTTGAAAAATACAATGTGAAGAACAATGTTCAATGTTGGTCATTACATCATGGATTGGGGTTGGTTTATAATCACACATTAATGGTCTTTAAGTGTGGATGGAGGGAGGGAGAGCTGGCATGCATTCATTGAGATTCTTTCACGATCATCTTTGAGCATGTCACTTCAGATAATGCAGGGCACTTCACATTCTCTGCACAAATCATGTTATCATGTCAATGACAACATAAGAGACTGTTCTGTACATACACGTTTTTGTACACATTGTACTGAAAGAGAGATCATTTCTTGTACATGAAACTTCCATGAATTTTGCAAGGAGCCAAGATTTGCAAAAGTAAAGTGCAAGCAAAAGTTTTCGTTTACACAAAAAAATTGAATGACAGTACAATGCCGTACACTGTACAAGAGATTTTATTGATACCTCTGATGTGACAGTTGGACCTAAAGCAAGATCAAATATGATTGCAACTCAAAGAGGTTATATAAACCTGTGCATTATGATATCTCGTTGTTGCAACTGCACTTTAGTAGCATACATTCCGTTACGTTGTGTGTTTTATACTGACAGCAGTGTGTGTTCAAGAAATCCCTATATTACTAGTAAGTGTAGTATACTCGAAACTTTTTAACGGTCAGGAATATGAAAAAATTTCATGCCACAAAGGGCCAGGTGTTCCAATTCACAAAAGTTTTCAGCCGAAGTTGTTTTTGGTCTTACCGAAATAAAGATGACATTCAACAAATTTGTCTTTGTCCATGGAAAAATGTTCCAAGTCTCTCACCATTCTCTACCTTAATGCACAGAGTCTTCCAGGTTTTTTCATATTTCCTCTGCTTGCTGACTGCTTGCAGAGCCAAATATTGAGTCAATAATAACTACAGTTCCATTGTTTTTCACTTTCTTTTCAAATTATGCTTTGGCACACACATTCAAGATGGCTGTGTGGCGCAGTGACTTTAATATGATAATGATACCAACACTATAGAGTCACAAGAAAAGAAGAGAGAAAAAAATTAGTGGGATTCCAAGCACATGCCAGGAAGTGCTGAAGTACCCCAGAGTGTTTAAAAATAAGGAGCAGGCTGAGGTATTTGGCAGGCTTGGGCAGGATTGGCATGCACTTTGGTCCATCCATCAAGACGAGAGCGGTTGGGGTTCCCGTCTCATCGAAAGACAGACACGAACTCTGACAGACAGACTGCTTAAAAGATGGGGGAAACAAAAAGAGGGGGAAAAGAGAGAGAAGAGAGGGAGAATGGTGTTTACTTCCTGCAGAATGTTTCCCCAATTCTCTCTATTCTTCATGAAGACATTGGTTTATGGAGATTGTACCTGAGGATGGTATGGGATGGACAAGTGTAGGGAGGGGTTGGAATTGGATTCTGTGTGGGGTGGGGTAGAGGTACCCAGTAGGATTGGTGTAGGGAGGAGTTGGAACTGGATTCAGGGTGGGGATGGGGTGGGAAAGAGCTGCTCAGTAGGATTGGACTGTGGTGCTAGACAGGGTGGGATAGCGGTTTTGGCAGGGTAGGATGAGAGTTTCAGGGATGGGATGGGATGGGAAGGGATGGATGTTGGCAGGTTGGGTCCAGGGCCTTTGTGTGATTAGATGGGAATTTGGGTGGGATGGGAGTTTGGGTAGAATGGGAGTTTGGTGGATTGGGGGGGGGGGAGGGAAGGGGATGTTGATGAGATGTGAATTTGGGTTGGACAGGAGTTTGGGTGGGACAGTAGTTTGGGTGGGATGGGACAGGAGGTTTAGTGTTGATAAGATATGCGTTTGGGTGGGACAGAAGTTTGGGTAGGATGAGATGGGAGTTTCAGTGGGATGTGAGAGGAGTTTGGGAGAGTTGGGACAGGAGTTGGGGTAGGATGTAATGGGAGTTTGGATGGGATGGGATAAGAGTTGGGATGGGATGGGATGGGATGGGATGGGAGTTGGGGTGGGATAGGACAGGAGTTTGGGTGGGATGGGATGCAAGTTTATGTGGGATGGGATGGGAGTTGGAGTGGGATAGGATGGGGGTCTGGGTAGGATGGGATGTTAGGGTGGGGTGTAGTGGGAGTGTGGGTAGGATGGGATGGGAGTTTGGGTGGGATAAGCTTTGAGTTTGAGTGGAACATACGTTTTGGTGGGATGAGAAGGGGGTTTGGGTAAAATAGGATAAGTGTTTGGGTGGGATGGGGTGTGAGTTTATATGCGTTCGACAGTCATACTATCTAGTATGTAGTAAGATAAATATCACTGACAAGACAAAACTTGGTGATATATGTGTTTTAATTCAAATCAGGAAAGGAAAATCTATATCCATAATATGTAGATAAAAACTACATCAAATGTGCTTCACAGTTGCATTATACACACACCAGCTGACATTATTTCATCTTGCTGAATGCACACACCAAAGAAAAAGCTGTGCGAGCATTCCAATTATTTGCTTCTCAAGATTTGATATTGAAGCTATCTATATTCCTGCCATACTCTTCCCCTCACACAATGTACTGCCATTTCTGTCATCTGAATGTGAAGGGGAATAAAGTGGTCTTTTGGGGGGTTTCCTTTTTCCCAATGCAGCACATGCATGGGAATTTTTATTGCCTGCGTGAGACCGGTGCAGAGCCAGAGCACGATGCAGGATTCTACCACGGCCGAGATGTTCACCAGCTGGCAGAGTTTATCTGGAAGGAGGTAATGTTCCCACTGAGATCATCACTCCTGCATTGCCACACCAGATAACCTGTCCTATCTCTGATTACACATTAATCACATGAGCCTGGAAGACCCAAGGAGGTACCTCCTTGGAAGACCTGGAGCCATCGGCAGGAACACAGGGACTCAGAGGGGATTTCACACTTACAAAAAATACAGCCCGTTGTTAATCACGTTCCGATACACATTCTCAACGGGAGTCGGTGGTCAAATATTTTGGTTCTTCGCTTGATCAATCTTTGTTCACAGCCCATCATGATACATTTGAAAACCATGAGTAGCGCAGGCCTGCGAGAACTGAATTGCTTGTCAGCCAATATGTTCATCGAAGCATACGCTTATCGGCAACAGCCAACTCGTACCAGTCCAGTGTGACTCTGCGGCTGCATATTTGCTGCGTTACAGGAGTTATAAGCCAAGCACTATTAAAGAAGATCAAGATGTACGGTGCCCACGTACAGTACTTGGTATCCAGCTGACCAAACTTCACACCAAGTTCAGGCAGTCGGAAGCTGACAGTAGATTATTCGTTATTCCCCATTAGCTTTGCAAAGATACAAAGTCTCATCTTCTACAAAGTGCACGCAAGCGAACAAATAGCACACATACATATGAAGAGTTTGTTTGCAAAAACCGATAAGTCCATATTTGCCAAATGGAGATATTTGCGATTAAAGGCCAAGAAAAATAAAGAGAATAATAACAAAAAATTTGCTTCTTTTGACCATAACTTCCAAAATATACCTTTATATGTAGTGACCAATGTATCACTTAGAAGGTATTATTTTTTACTTTATGACAGAGATCGTACTTCAAAATCTTCAAAAATGGACTTATCGGTTTTTGCAAATAAACTCTTCATATATTCGACGACTGACAACCTTGAATGCCTTTGTAGGTCCAGGCACTTGCAAAGCCTTTTCATCAGCATTCAGGTAATCTCTCCAAGTTTGACCTAATTAATAAGTTACCAAGTTCACTGGGTGTACAAGTAGCAATGTGCCACAGTCCAGTGGGAGGACCATGGCATCATGACACAATGGGGACTGGGTGATGGATTAGCTAATCTCTATTCATTGGCAATTAATGCACAATCGAGGGTTGAACATGTTCAGAGTTGACAGGAGTTTAGTCAAAGAAATGAATCTGATTTCAATGACTGCTATTGCTGCTACGAATCTGTCATTATTCCTTATGAAAGCTGTGTCATGAGCGCTATGGCTGGTCAATCAAACATACAACTCTCACAGACTACACTTAATGCAAGAGAATGTTAGTACATCACTACATGAACACAAAATCCCAGACATGAATATGAGGTCAAGCTGGGCTACAACTCCTCAATATTGTGCTTAGAGCTCAAACTGTTCATATTACAAACACTACGCTCACCCAACATTGAGCCACACTCCAAAGGAAAACACCCCCAAATCACAATTTTCTGCCCCTGATTTCAAAACATTTTTGGATGAACACAAATCTAGTTTATATTCAGATCTAAAGACAAAAGAAAAAAAAAGACTTACATAGAATGAAATGTACTTCGTACTATAGTTCACAACCAAGTTTTTTGTAGGTGTGAAAACCCTCCGGAAGCAATACACGACCTGAGACATAATCCACGAAGACAAAATTGAATGACACTCATATCATTCTCTCTTCTTTCCTTTCCTTGTGCCTCTATTTCCTCTGCTGCTTATCACCTATCATATCCCGTTTCTTCCGCAGTTTGATGTCAAGAAGTTATCTCCCCTTGCCCCATCACAGTCATGCATTTCTCAAGACCACAATGGCTTTGCACCACCAAATCACAGTGCTTGTCAAGAGAGGAAAACATAACTCAATCACTTTGCAATGTAGATAGCCTTCCTTCCCTTCTCTTCTCTTCTGAATTTGTGACCAGTGAAAATCCAGACATTAAAGCTGTAAAAATCTACAAAATTTGGTACTTAAGCTAGTAAACAAAAAAGAAATTTGATATTTGATTAATGTTTAAAAAAATATATGTTTGATGTAATAAATATCTCCTGTCCACACTTCAAATTTTAAGAATGTTTTTCATGTTTAACACATAAAAGCATACTATACTGAGGGTGTTCTAATCTGAACACTGTGCAGATTATTGGACTACATCTAAACATCACAGTTAAATCTCCACTAACTGCATACATTTGATGACAAGTTGTCTTACTGCTTTTGTGCTGGGGTTTCTAGACAAAGTTGGGACAAATGATATATCATTAGAAATCTTATAGTCTTGAAACTTTAACATCGCAATCAGAAATCAATGTTAAGCAGTGTTTTAGGGGATCTTGTTGAAATTATTCATACATATCTGCCTTTGAATACACACAAATGCACAGTTCAGAGTTTGATTCTCATTACAGATACATGTATGTGACAATTTCATTGGTCTTGGGCATGACATGGATGCGAGAAATTTATGCAAATTTCTTGCTTACGCAGACAGGATGTATTTCATCCCAGTTCGTGCCAAAACGCCGTTTCCACGTTTCTTTGTTCTTGCACGTCGCGCTGAAACCACAAACCAAGAAACAGTGCCCGGAGAGTAACTTTCCAGAGATACTTTAACAGGCATTCTGTTTTTCAAGATATTTTTGCGTTGCAAAGTGTATTTTCTTAGAGCAGGATAACATATCTAATTTCCCTTTGAGACAAGAGAATACAAATAGGAAAGCATGTATTACCATTTCAGCTCCAATTACTCTGTTCTCAACAGTCTACATGACTAGTTTAGTTTCCTTATATATTCAGTCGAATATCACACAGTATGCATGTTATTCCATCTCTTCTGATCTCTTTCTTTCTGTTTCTTCTCATTCTCCTGTTTTTAAATCATTTCTTACATCTCCTTCTCCTTTTTCTCCTCTCCTTTTTTTTTTTTTTTTACTTTTTTTGAGAAGCCTCTGGCCTTATCCTCCTTGATTCCTACCCACTCCACTGCCCGGTATCATTACCTCTCACAACTTATATGAATAGTCTTGAGGCAATGTAATCTGCATTTGCATCACACAAGCAAGAGTGTCCCCCTACACTTGGCAAGTTAGTTTTTAGAATCATTAAGTCCTAAAAGCCATATTTTGGGGGATGGGGGCTGTACCTTTTTAACTTCTTTTTTTTTTTTAGCTTTTACTCATCAATGTCAAGTGCTTCACAGGATGATGTTCATGATTCAGAAGGTTTGCCAATTTGAAAATGAAATAAGTTTCGTTAATTTGAAAATGAAAATAAGTTGCGTACTGACAAACCTTCTGAACTACAAATTTTATTTAGTTTTCCAGTTAACAAAATTGTGGAATAACAAACCTTTTTTTTGGGGGGGGGGATTAAACAAACTTTGAAATTAAAAATCTTACTTTGTTTTTGTATAAACAAATCTTATTTTGACTTGCATAAACAAATCTTATTTTCTTTTTGGATAAACACACCTCCAGAGTTATGAACTTTCAAAATGGTAGGGGTAAGAAAGAATCTCTTTTATTTTGGGCTCCTTGTCGGTCAAATACTATAATTTGTATGGATTACACAATTTCAAAAAGACTATTCACTGGTAGCATTTGAGGGTGATTCTTCCATTAGCCACTATTTTCACAGAAAAATAAAATCCCTGTCTCTTACTCTCAAGTTAGCAAATTTTTGTAAATGTCTTTCTGATTTGTTGCACATGAAATTACCCAGATCTGCCTAATATCTTTCAAAAAGGTATAAAATGAAAATCGGAGTTGCAAATTTGGTGATGAAAAGATGATCATATCTGCAATAAGAATTCTCCCTAGGATGCGACAGGTTGACTGAACATAGCCTGAATCTATCATCCAGTATAAATGTGTAATAAGTGTAATCAGTGGACACCTGTGTGATTTTTGATTTCATCTTTAACCCTCTGAGTGCTCCGAGTCCCGATTGGCACAGGAAACCCCACAGCTGTGTGCACACTTTCCAAGGTCCCTATAGCACAGAAAGGGTTTTAACACATCTGAAGCAGACAGCTATGACCACTAAACTAAATAACACCACAAAATATCTTTCTTGGTACAATGAATGCTTTATAAGAGTCTCTCTATTATCATTACACAAGATTTTGTGCAACTACAAACCAGCATTGGAAAGAAAAAGATAATGCAAAATAAAAACACCAAATAGAAGTGTAAAATACTATCATTCACTCCTTGTAGGATGGCAAAGAGATGAATACTTGACATGGAGAATACATGAACTCAAACCTATTAATTCTCATACTGTAAATTCCTCTAAGATAATGATGCGGACAATTTCAGATTTCTCTCTGACTATTTCTTCACTCAGAAGAGTGGTTAAACCTGGTTCTTTTAATTTCCAAGTATATGTCTGGGTATAATTTTTTTTCACTGAATTACATGATGAATGAATATATTAATGTTCAGAGAGAAATAGGGCTCCCTTTTATGATGCCATAAATGTGTGTAATTGACAGTGCGCAAATATCACTGTAGATTCCTGTCTTTGAAATCATGCTTTCAGAATTACTTGCTGATTTCCATGGTCCATTGAAAGCGTTCATAGCTCACACATTCCTCACCGGAGGTTGACGAATGTTTTTCCCGAAATATTACTCAATGATTATCATTCGAGATAATCTCATTGGCAAACACTGGGGCTAAGTGAGATTGTGGTTCGAACCGGGTCTCCCCTTTTACTGCAGTGCGCCAGATTCATTTGCTGTTGGGATTTTCCTACCACATCTAACAATGAGGTGTTGAGTGGAATACGAGACAAAGACACCCTGAATTCTGGAAGGGCTTAGAGAAAAAAAAAGGGGGGGGGGAGCAGAAGGATATTGAATGATTGATTGTGAAAAAGAAATAGAGAGAGGGGGGGAAATGGTCTTCACAAACCAGAGGAGTAGTAAGGCAGAAGATGAAGATTAAACCTCAGTGAGTTCTTGCGACTGAAATGTATTTAACCCAGAAAGAATACATAGGCCTACTGCAGCTTTGAAACCGTAGTTATACAGTAATTTTCGGTCACCACATCATATCCCTAGGACTATTATGCCAGTCCACTCTTCATGGAAATCACTTATAAACTAAATGGGTTAAAAAAAAAAAAAAAAAAAGGATATTGGAGGGAAATAGAGGCTGGATTCGGGAAAGGGTCAGAATTATGTTAAAGTTGGGGTTAGGGGTAGGGTTTGGGTGGGGCAAGGATAAAGATGTGTTGAAATTATAATAGATATAATGATAATATGTAGAATTTATATGACTATGTAGCTGAAGTTTAGGGTGTGGTGGGGGGGGGGGGGGAGGGGGAGGGCAGGGTATAATGGGTAAATGGGATCCCATCTTTACTGCACTCTCCCTGTTTATCCCTTGATACTCCCAGATGATCACCCCAGAGGTTCTCCTCTTGTCATGCTGGACTCTTATGCATGATATTCATCCCATCATAGTCCTGTGCTCATACTTGAGCTGCTCTCCATAACCATGGATAGATACTAGTGGTGCAGAAACCTGGTAAACTAAACACAAGACACAACCTCAAAAAGGTTCTCTTCAGTGTTCATCCATGGTCACTCCAGAGGTTGACATCAAGTAAAAGTGATGTATGAAATGCGAAACAGGAGGGCAGTTTGAGTTACACATTCATATCTGCCACATGTCATCCTTCTTATTAACCCATTGAGGATGATTTTGCTATGACACGCATTTTCCACAGACACCTGCCCCAGTATACTCGGGACTAGTCTTCAAAAGGTTAAGAGGTCACCTAAAATTTGGTGAACCTCGAAATGGAAGAAAAATAAAGAAAATAAAATAAATAATAAAAAAAACAGTCAGTGAAAAACTGGTCCTACCTCTGATTCTGGATGGAGACTAAGAATCAAGTGTCTTGCCTCCTAGCCAAAAACTAATAGAATAAAGCACATAAAAAAAAATTGAACAGATAGAATATGAGAGAAAACAATAACATCTCTTTCCAAGAAATACAGGCAACACTGACTCACTTCTCTACACAATGAAATACTAAAATGCCAAATTGTGATATCTGAAAGGGGTGGGTTTCTCTTTTCTCTCTCTCCTCTCTCTCCTTTTATAATGTTTCTGCTTTCCCACCAACCAAACGTGTCTGTCTGTCGAGACTGATGAACAACCCATTGAGGTTATGATCTCTGGGAAGTTGATAGTTTCAACTACCTCTCAGCTGATCTTTCTCGTAATTCTGTGTGACGACTGACAACCGAGTACTTTGCCCTTATCAAAAAAAAAAAAAAGAAAAGAAAAGAAAGAGGAGGGAGAGGAGAAGCTAGCACTGAGAAGACATAAATTACTCTGTCCACCAATGATAGCCATCTCACACACATTATTCCCTGGAATAAAACATAAAAGTGCCACTCCCCTCCATTGTCCAATTTTGCTTAAATGAAAAGAGTAACATCACATGAACAAAGCGAAAAGTGGTTTCACAACGCTCAGGCCTAAAATAAGAAAGTCGTGGAATGCTGACACATTTCACACACTCTCAGGATACAGTAGTGACCACAAATGTTGACTAACCATAGATGTTAACTAGATGAGTTGATGATGTCATGACCTCACGTAAGTCTCCAACTGACCTGCACACAAATCTTCATTAATTCTCCTGAAATCAAGAAGGAAAGCTTGCATCCTCAGTATCAAATTTCTACTGTGTTGCCATAAATGAGCAGCGGTGACTTTTAAATGGAAAAGGTTTGGAGTTTCCAAAGCACTGAAAAAAAAATAATGTCAAATAATCTTTTAATGATCGTATGCAAACTACTGGGAAGGTTGTAATTTGGCACCCTAACCTCAGCTACTTTGCATATTTCATCACAACAGATATCAATTCTTCTTGAGAACACATGAAGCTTAAAGGGACTGGGGAGGAGTGTTGGAACCCAAAATGCAAAAGTACTATTTCATGAAGTGAAACAGGCAAAAACAAGGGCCAATGCCTATGAAAGGACTAAGCAATGAAAAAGAATCGATGAAAAATACGGCATTATGAAGATATCTATGATTTTGTGAAGAGCGTTACATGTAACGCTTGTCAAAATCACAGGGGGTCGGCTTAGAGGCTCTCCGTTCAAGTGTTGTTTTTGCCTCCCTCTTTTGTCCGATTTTGGCACAGCGTTGATTTGTTGCCTTCTCCTCGGCGAAAAGCAAGCCCAAGATAGAGTGTACAGCTGTACATCGACGCGCCGCGATCGCGAGGCGAAACCCGGGTGCCTGTTCACTGGCTAGCGAGCGTTATCGGTGCATTTCCCGGCATCCGCCCGGCAGCTAGCTAGCACGGGTCCGCTCGAACTCTGCTGGCTGCGTATATAGGCCTACTTACCGTACTATACCACTCCATCCACACAACAATGGAGACGCAGGAGGAGAGCGAGAGATCTGTCTCCAAGAAGGGGAAGACCATGAAAACCAGTGACAGAGTATGGAGATGGCGACAGAAAAATAAAATGAAGTCAATCCCAATTCCCCTCAAGACACTAGGGGCTGAACGACAGAGATGTCATTTCACTTCTGCTGGATCGGTAATAAATTTGTGAAACTCGGAAGACTTCATTCAGTTCAGTGTGAGTAACAGTTAACTTCAGTTTAGGACCTACAATGTTAGTGTAACATTGCTGATAGAGATGTCACTTAGAGGATCTACACACACTATACTATTGTTATGAGTAGGCCTAGATTAGTAGTTTTGTTCGGTGTCCTATGCCCCACCCGGAAAGAGTTCCTTAGGCCCCCCCCCCCACCAACTTGCACAAAACAAACAAACTAACAAGTTAGGCCTACCATTCCTTTTTACCGATAATAAACTAAATAATGGTTATGCCATTTATGGGAAGACTTCCCATATTATTATACCTTTATTTAGTCCACCATTAGCAAAAAAAAAAAAAAAAAAAAAAAAAAAAACAGCAACCTATCTAACCATTATTTGTGCAAACTAGTGTGGGGGGGGGGGGGGGGGGGGACATAAGGAACTCTTTCCCCACACCCTAACTTGTTTCTATTATGGTAAACTAAAAGATATATCACAATTTGCCTGAAATTTTACTCACATTTGAAGAAAGGCCACATGCAGATTCACAAAGCCAAAGGTGTACCGGTATGCAGAATGCGATTGAGGTAGTATGGTAGGTATCCTATACCAATGTTCTACCATTCCTAGTCCGAGGCCCTTTTTCTCTGCCAATATATTAGATAACTGGAATTTTTTTTTTCTGCGTAATGACATATCCCAAATTTGGCTCAACAGTTCTCCTTTTTGAAATGTGCTTCTGGCAATTGCACAAAATCGCTGTTCACATTAAGAAATGGCACGCTAAAGTGTTTTGCATGTAAATACGCGAATTCCTGTTTTACCATATTCTGGATTATGTTGCCCTATTCTACCTTCATGTCAAATTATGGGTCTCAAAATTTCGAAATAAGAAAGTTACGACACTCATCAGAACTGCCGTTTGTTACAAATCGGCGATAGGCGAGAAATCCAATTTTACGAAACAACACTGAATGAGTGAAAGTGTCAGCGAAGAGCTGCGTAGAGTGATCATCTGGTCACTCTCGGTTTTTACAAATAGTTTGTAGAGAGTCAACCGTGTATATGTTGTCACGGCAGCTATGATCGCGGACCAAAAACGTGAATTCACATGTTTGGTAAGGTACCTAATTATTGTCTCCGGTACACATGGCATTGCAAAAATGTTGATTGAAGTGTATCTATTGTGCGTATATAAGTGGCTAATGGCGTATATGCATTGCAGCGCAGTTCACTCAGTCCCTAGTGTAGTGGTTAATGGTGTATGCTTTGTAACACAGTAGGTGCTAGTTGTTGAGAAAGGTCTGTCAGATATTATTGTGGCAAATGTGGGTATCTTTTGTAGGGCAACAGCCAGCATCACATTCAAGGACCATCCTGACTAGGCAGCTCAGTGAAGCCAGTGACATCCCCTCTCGTCAGTTGAGACCAGCCCTCCCAGCTACCGAGCTTGATGTCAGAAGCCGGTGAAATTCCCTCTCGTCAGTTTCGACCAGCTACCCAGCTCGGTGAAGCCAGTGACATCTCCTTTCATCAGTTGAAACCAGCCCTCCTAGCTAACCAGCTTGATGAAGCCAGTGACATTCCCTCTCGTCAGTTTCGACCAGCTATACCCAGCTTGGTGAAGCCAGTGATGTCCCCTCTCATCAGTCGAGACCAGCCCTCCCAGCTACCCAGCTACCCAGCTTGATGAAGCCAGTGTCATCCCCTCTTGCCCATTGAAACCAGCCCTTGCACTGGTACAAAAGGTTTGTACAAACTGTCTTTAATTACCTGGTACATTTTGTTTTAATACACCTAGATCCAACAACTGTTTTGAACCTGCAAATGAAAATTAATGTTGATATTTAGTAAACAAAACATCAATAAATTGTTCGATTTAACTCTGTGTTCTCAAACGATGCTGTTATTATTCTTGCTGTAATAATTGATAACATTTTTTTTTTTTTTAACCCATAGCTGTGGTAGTGGTTAATAAGATTATGGTTGTCTTGATCATTACTTTTAGGGTTACAAGTTACATAGTTTGTACATTGCAGCCACATATAGGCCTCCTATATGATTGTACATGTATGTGGAATTACAGACCCCCCAAATCCCATGCATGTGGCTGGATTTAAAGACATAGGCCCTATATGAGCTTGTATACATAGGGCCTACTTTGTAGATGCACAATGAGAGGCTGAGGTCATCCCGACGTCATGTGCAGTGTCAACTCATCAAAAATTTGGCTAGGGTCTGTAGGTCTTATTTTCCTTTTTGCTATTTAACTTCTACAGTAGACAGTCTATTTCTAACATATTTCATGGAGTTTTCTCTGTTGCATATATGTGAGCACTACAAGATATAGCTACCTGGTAGACTCTACACTGATATAAAAGGGATAGCAAGTTCTGTGACTAAATTTACAGAGTGGTGAAGAACTAATGCGACTATCCTAATTGTAAGTCAGTGTTAATGCCTTTCATTTTGACTGATATACAGATGAACTCCTGTCCAGATGCCCCTGTGAAATGGAAAAGGACAAGTTCGTGAATGCTGTTGCCTTCTCCAATTAGTTGTGGAGGAAAATGCTACTCTGAGGAAAGGACTTGGGTCAGATTGAAGTGGATCAAAACCTGGTGAGAGTGCTGACAGATATTGATGTTATCAGAGCCTGGGCAGATGTTAGAAGATAACAGGTTAGATGATGAAGACGTCCCTTTGGCATGCATATTTAGGAATTTTTATGTAAATATCATAAATAAAGTGAGCTACTAAGTATTTTCATTGGGCTTTCAGCATCTAACATAATTACTTTCATCAGTACTAAACTTGTCATTGCTTGAATGTTAGTCATTAAAGAGAATATTTACTACGTGTAATACTGAATAGTTAATTGAGTCTATATGAGTAGTAAAATAATTTTTCATTGTAAATGTGTAGTAGTTACTATATTACCAACATTCAGTCATTAGATGAGAGATCAATAGAATGTGCTTGTTGGCCTCTATTGCAGTGGAACAGCTAGCATCACATCCAAGTGCCATCCCAGATATCCAGGTTGTTGAAGGCAGTGACACCCCCTCTCGCCAAATAAGACTACCTCTTCTAGGCTACGCAGCTCAGCAAGACCTGTGACATCCATCTCGCCAGTGGAGACCAGCCCTCTCTACCACCAAACTCAGTGAAACCAGTGACATCCCCTCTCATTAATCAGAACCAGCCCTCCCAGCTACTTACATGTAGCTCCGTGAAGCCAGTGACATCCCCTCTCATGTTCTTCTTTGTGGCTGGCAAATGTTTGAAAACTGAACTTGGATGACGTCAATATCATAATTATGTTGAGTGCATCCAAGTGATGGCAATGATAATAGCTCTGACACCAGCTCTTCCTGTAGGCCTACTGTCAATTTATGCCTTCATTGTGTATAATAGCAAAAGACATGTTAGTAATGAAAAAGCTGCACCTTTGTACCAGGATTGTTGGGGATTCTGATAAATGCACATTGAACATGAATAACATCAATTCCAATCATAGACCTACATTCATGTGATGGCAATACTAACTGATATGACAATACATTCATATTTCTGAACTCTCTATTTCTGTCTTTTCTGTGAGGTAACAACAAACATGTTAGTACTCAAATGTGTGAATCAGAATGAAACATTGAATTGATTGCATAGAAAATTTGTTCTTTCCCCATGTGGCAAGTAGGGAATATAAATCCTGTAAACTCCTAAACTGCATGTGCTTAAATTGTTACTGGAAACTAAAAGGGCTGCAATATCCAGGCACAAAGTGTTTTGTCCTTTTATTTTTTTCATTTGGTCTTTTTTCCCCCTGTGTTTCCCAGGTGTTTCAGTGGTGAAAAGCTACAATTACTCCGTTACGATAAAATATTGCATCAGTGTTTTAAAGTGAACTTAAGCAGGGCTGTCATGCACAGCAGTGTACATCACTGAAAGGACCTTTCACACATTTCAGTATTGCTCTAATTGTTATTATTATTATTACTACTACTACTATTGTTGTTATTGCTAATGTTTTTATTACTATCATCTTCATAATGATTATTATCCTCATCATCATTTATGTGATCACTGATATCATATGCCATGTGTTACATTCAAGTGGCACAGCAGGTCCTACACAGTAGCATTGTCCATCAGCATTTTGGAAGACACTTTTCAGCACATAATTTTGTGATAACTCTATCAAATCACATTATTATGAGGACAATATTTTTGTGGTAAATGGAGTTTGTGCCCTTGTAATATTCATTGCATCTATATTTTATAGCCAAAAATAGGTATGAATTTTGATAAACAAATGTGTTGGAAGTACTTCAAACAAGATGTTCAGTTTTCATTCACATAGATATAAAAATACATTGTAATATACATTTGGTAGGTCCCTACATGAAGTTCTACTGATATAATTGTATACGCTAAAACCCTAAACTGAATGTGTTTTGACAATGCAATATGAAGAAGGTCTCCACACTGAAATAGTTGAAGTCATTAAACCATGTGACATTGATTCTTGGACCTTCACTTAATTTTTTTTTTCCCTGCAAATGTGCAAGTTATTTGAAAGTGGTTGCATTTGTTAGGTTTTTTTAATTTACATGTTATATTATTGTTATCATAATTGTTCAATATAATAGGAGTATAATGTGTAGATGCCAAAATTGACTAATGACAGAATGCTGAGCAGTGTTTTTTTTTTTTTTTTTTTTTTTTCAAATGACTACCTTACCTGTGTAAATTGGCAATCTTTGCCATACAACTATTTCTATTATGACATTTCATATTTAAAAGATATAGGCCTACATGCAAGTCATCAGCACAGATTTGTTATCTGTACATTGTATATCACATCACATTACTGTGAGAGCAGTTTCTACATGTAGCACATTTGCAATTAGAACCTGTGCTCATGATGCAACACCAAATGCAAATCTTCATGCAAAGATAAAAGAAAATGTAAGGTCAGTGTACCCTGGTACACACAACTTCTAATGTAGGTCCCATGTACACATGCAATTCATATGTACACATGAAATTTGTATATGTATGCATGGTAGTATAACGTACAGTGTAAGTGTAGGGATTTACTTTGAACCATTTATTATAAATGTATCCCCCTTCTGTTATAACAGGTACCACCCCTCTACACATAAATACGTCAACCCACACATACAGTAGTATACACATTTACATTCATCCACGCATCCCACCTATCACAGACACACCACATATCACATGACATTTTCCACTCTTTCACTTCTCACCCATTGTTCCCTGTAATACTGAAATCATGCCTAAATCACCCACGCCTACACACCATTTACATATTATGAATATTTAGTTTTAACCTTTGTTTCCTTATTTGCATGTTTTGTTATGTTGATTTTGTGTATGAATATTTGTTACAACCCACATTTACATGTAAACCCATGCCAAATTATGTGTAGAATAAACTGGCTACAAGTTAGTTAGCCAAGGGACTCCTTCTAAGTAACACGTGTGCTGCCCTAGTTTGCTTTAAGTGTGACGAGTGCTAGAGAGCTAAGCGAACCCGAACCCTTACATATGAAATGTGTTAGATTTTTATTCACTGAAATATCAGAACAAGATATTTATACCTGTGTAGGTCTAATTGTTAAGCATCAATTTACCACTGAGAAAAAAATGTGTTCTGATGATAAAAACCTAATCAGGGTTCTAGATAAAACTGAGTGAATGTTGTTGGCCTATGTGGAAATAATTGACTTGAACAGATTATTTCTTGTGTCTTTTCGCCTTGTAGGTGAACGAGACATATTGCATCATGCGTGGTTGCATTGCATGATGAATAAGAAAATGTGTAAGGTAGCCTCAGAAATTGCTGGATTAGTTATTAGACTATTACAGACTATTACTAGAAGACTAAAAATGATCTGATTCCCAACATTTTTGTGTGTATCTGTGAAATAATTCAAATTAACCCTATTCATACAGAAAAAAAGGTAGGCCTAAGCCATACCAATGACCAATTTTCTAACCTATTCAGTGCATGTGTCAGTTGTGAAGAAAATCATCCACAATAAATGTTACAACTAAGTCACATTTGAAATTACGAATACATGACAAGTTGTACCGGTAATAAAAATGAACTATTGGTTAGATCCAATGCAAGTTTAGATATAACATGGTACCTGGTACTTCTCTAGCCTACTTGTGTTTCAAATCTTTGAAGAACTATAAAAAAAAAAAAAATGGGTTTGCCATGAAGATTGCATTTCTTGACAATGTGCATGAAAAGTTTAAGATATGTATTGAATTACATGTACATGTAATAACACAACCCGTTTGTGTTTCGTGTAATTGTAATCAATAATTGAGATTTCGTTGATTTTTTTTTTTTTTTTTCTACGTAGCCCGACCAGGTCACCAGACGCCGTGCGAAGCAAGCACGGTAGCACTGTAACTGCGTACTGGGCTGTGTCCTTACCCGGAAAAGTTTCTACGTACAGCTACACAGGCACAGCCCAGTCGATCGCTGTATAATAGCCCGGCGTCTGGTCGGGCTACGTAGTACCGCGTTCACCTATCCCGCTTTCGGTACTCGTACTTGTCAATGAAGAATCTTGTAATTATTATTATTATTATTATTTATTCGGCTTTCAATCACAAATACATTTTTCGAAATCAGAAAATTGTACATTGGAGTGGTAAGGGGGCACCAGGTTGGGTAGCCTGGGTCTGGAAAGAGCCAACTAAATGACTTAGGCCCTCAGGCCATCCTCCCCAACCCACCTGGTGCACTCAAAACAGTCAGTTTACAATATAAAAAATACAAATTTCATTAACAGGCATACATAAAAAACAAAAACAAAACAACTGTTTCTTTGTAAGTGTCAATTTGAGATATGTGAACCTACCAATCTTTCTATTCCATTCAGAGATCAGAGGTCATTTTCTAAATAAAAAACTAAGAAAAAAATATGATACATTGCATATATGTATGTCAGCTCTTAAATGACTACCGACATCAAAACCTATACTGTGTGTAACAATGCATACAGTTAATGAACAATATATGAATTTGAAATTTCCATGTAAACTATATTCCCTTACAACATTTCATTTTAACTTCATTATATTTGGACAGATAACAAAACAGAACTGCGAGAGAGAGAGAGAGAGAGAGAGAGAGAGAGAGAAAGAGCGAAATATAGAGAGAAAAATAATAAATTCATAGATAACTAAAACTATCTCTCAACGTGAGTTGATGGAGTAATGGAGTAATGGAGTTTGATGGCTTTTAGGACACGTAGCCTACCGAGTCTTCCGACGATAGAGTATCTCTCATAGTATCTCGGAATTAAGAAGGACATGTGAATCAGAATCGGAGGATCTAGGAGTCCTTTGATGTTAGGTTAGCGCTCTCATCAAATGAAAACATAACGCGAACTCATACACTCGTACACAGCATGCAAGATCGTACAGCAAGCTAGCTAGCTCTCGAGCTTGCACTGCTGCGAGTTATGGCAAGTGATGCGGCCAGCGCTCGCCGCCGGGGCCGCGCCCATAGGCACATGCAGCCAGCCGGCGTCAGAGCTAGCTTGCTCTAACTAACGTGCTCTAACTACTAGTACAGCAGTTCCGCAGCTCACTCGGCATGTTGGCTTGATTTCGCTGTAAGTTGGCTTGATGTCCGCAGTCAACAAGCAGTATTCCGCAATTCAAATACGTATCGCCATCGTATCGAAGGATCTTTTTCCAGAAAAGTATGTTTTGTTTTTCGCTTTTTAAAACATTTGAGAAGATTTCGATTTCCAAGATATTTTGACACATGTTAAGTTAAATATCTACCTTTCATTTTATACCCAAAACACCTTCTCTTTCGCATGTTTTGCACAACCGAACACTCCTCCCCAGGCCCTTTAAACATCCCATAACCCTCTTATTTCAAGTCTAATTTTCATGGAGCCTCCTCCATTCTTTTTGTCGGATTTCACTTAAACGTCTCTCAAAATTAACTTGAACATTGGTGAATAAGTGCCTTAATACATGTACCATAAAACATAACTTTGCCGTCTAGTACACTTTTTCTGGTGTTCAACTTTTTTTTTCACACCCACCTCACTTGTTTGTTTCAAAATGATGCTATGGTATCTACAACCGCTAAGGTTATGATCTTAGGACAAAGTAGATACATTTGGATAGAGGTACAGAGAGAGGGGTGGGGGGGAACTATATGCCATACCAACTGCAACCGCTGATGCAAAACTGTTGATGTACATGTGGTTCTCATTTCTGTGCAGGGTTCTCAGAGATTTCCCTTTCCCAATCTTGCATCTGGAGTCATATGTTTCGCTTTCTTCCCGTCGCCATGACGATTCCTTTAGCCCACACTCTCCAAGGAAATCCATCGGTTGTATTGCTTGCATAATTCATAATTCTTTCAATTTAGCAAAGTGTGCAAACTGCATGTCAGACAGTGGCAAGTCACCTCTCAAATCCATGTTCTCAATTGTGATGGGTTTGTTGGTTTGATTTTCAATTTTGCAATAACTATTGTAACAGAACACTGGGCATAAGTAGATTTGAGGAGTATTTCTGCACATGGATATTTGTGACAAGAAGCATATCATTCACTGTTTGTAATTGTACACTGGATACCATTGCAATGCTCTCCAGCAAATCTTGTAACAGCAGCAGGTGGATATTGGAGGTGAAATTGATTTCTTTTAACAGAACCGATGATTTTGAATTGAGTTCTCACACTTGAATCTTACCAAACTCATTATCGTTAACTACCAGCAATCAGGTGCAAGCAATAGTGTGCATTGCCATGGTAAATTTTATCACTGAAAGTTACTATATCAAAGCGAGTCACTGGTGTACAATAGAGCTGGGAAGATTTCAGCTGCAATGAGGGATTTGTTCAGCCAGTGGTCTTGTACCTTAAGTCTTCTTCTTGCAAGTATTCTCCTAGCAATAGTCAGCAAACGGTATCAACCAGGCACATTACGCCCCACGCTTGAATGAATGAACTACTTCTTGATTTCCAAGAATTATATCAAAACCAAAATGATAAAGAGGGAAAAAAATAAAACAAAAGAAAAACAGCTGCATATGAGTAGCAGTTTTAACCATATGACTGTCATTTACATGGAATCTCAAAGTAGAACTTTCCTTTATAACAGGAGTGTAATGACCCTCTGAGCATGGCCCATATCCAGTGAACAGATGGGATGGGTGTGCCTAGTTTCTCCAGACCCACAAGGGATTTATTTCAGAGTCTTTGGGGGGTTTTGGGTTGTTTTGGTGTGTTTTTTTTTTTCTTCCTGTGAATGTTCACATGTACTTGTTCCCCAATTGTACATTGCCAGCTGCTGACATAAACCATCATTCAATCTTCCACGGTTTACATCGTTTCCATGGCAACACCGTTTCCTCCCCCTCTCCATCTTTTTGTTTGTTTGTTTGTGTCTTCATCCCTTGGCAGCATGGTTCTCCCTGGTTTTCATATTCCACAAACCAATGCCAAAGGGGGAAGGTTTAATTTACTGTATACTACAATAATCAGTATATTCATCATGTAATGAACTGTTCATTTAATCCTTTTCTTTTATCAGCACTAGAATATATCATTGATAACTATCTAACAGTAACCACGGTAAAACAATACTGCACAATTAAAAAAAAAATACTTTGTACCTGCCTGAACTTCAAGGGGCCAGACTCGACTAGCATTCATGCTATTTTCTGGTTCCTTATTATCCTTGCTCTTTACCATGTGACTGCATATTTGTAAACATGTGCAAAGATTATAATATTGCATTGGATAATAAATTCATATTCAAATTCAAATTCAATTATCCTTTTCTTTCTGCCCATCCAGGAAAATGTAGTAGTCATACTATCATTATCATTATCATTCTCATTCTCAATGGTTATATTACCAATAACATTATCATTATTATTATCATTAGCATTAGCATCATCACACTCATTACTTTCATTATTGCTTATATGCAATCTATCTAAATAAGCAATAACAGTCGCACCCGGAAATATACATTCATTTTCAATTCCACAGAGATAATCCTTGGAAAGTATAAAATGACAAAATAAAAACAGATGTATCAAAAAAAAAATATTTACACACACACACACACACACACTAATAAGAACAGATTATTATCTCTAAGATCTCCATAGCAAATAGTGTGCCCTGGTGGAAAAAAAAAGTGCCTGGATAAAGCTAGGATTCCCTACACTCTGGATGAACTCTTGAAAAGTCCTATTCCTCGAGAAAACCTCACTTGCTGGCGGATAATGTGCAGGTGCCTGGATAAAATCAAAATCCTCATCAGGTTCCCCGGGCATTAGACTGAGAAATAAGAAATGCAGCTGGACAAAGTAGGAGATGAGACTTGCAATAGACAAACCGCTACCCACAGGAATGGGGGAGAAAAGGAGACAAGAAAGACAGAAGAAATTTGAGGAGAGAGCGGAGGAGAAGGATGAGGTAGCAACAGGACTTAATCTCTTCCTCCCGGGGCTTGAAACTCTTTCCTGTTCATCTCACCGTTGCTAGGAGACGGAGACCTCTCGTTTCACGATATGCAATTCAATCTCGCATCCAACTGACCGATGGCAGGCCCACACTGCTTGACAATACAAGACAGAACGGGACGGGACAGCACATACAGGACGATGGCAAAGGAATCAGAATCAGAGATCCTCTTCCTGGCCACTAGAGGGGGCTGTGCACATTTGCATCAACTACTGCATTTTGTAACACACTGACATCCTCCTAGCAGACTGACATCCTTTTAGCACAGCTTGGTATATTCCTGGCGGACAGACCAGATGTCCAGTTTGTCCTTCTCGACCAAAGCCAGAGTTTTCCTGTCAAAATTCTATTTGTTTTGGTACAGAAATGTCCTAAATACGGATTTGTTTACTGTTCACAAATAATTTTCCATGTTGTTTAATTCTAATTTTGATATTGCATATCGTCGCTGGGGTGACAAGACCTTGTATCTCAAATTTTGGTGAAAATGACTTTTTTGCATTAGTGGTCAAATAATCGGTTAAGTGATGTCCTGTCCAAATCCCAGCTGTCTTACCCCCAAAATGAAGCCACCACGGCATGTCAAAGGAACGGCTATCCCATTCAGTATAGTGCTTTGGCCGCCATGTTTTTTTGGCTCTGCTGAACATTTGACATTTTTGAGATACGAGGTCTTGTCGCCCCAGTGACGATATATTACCTTAAATTGTATATAATTGCCATTAATTCATATAACTGTAATCTTTGCAGTGAATGGCATACATATGAAGAGTTTTATCACAAAACGAGCATTCTTGTTGAGATATTTGTGATTAATGCTTTAAAAAAAGAAAGAATATAATAAGAAACTGAAATGTCGCTACAGCGACTGGTTATACCCCCGCCAAACAACATTTCATAAGCTTTGGTCAAAACAACATTTCATAAGCTTTGGTCAAAAAACTGAGGAAGTAGTTAAATCCGCAAGATCTTTCCTTGATCTTCTGCCATTAATATGCCGTTACCATGGCAACGTACTTTCGGGTACTGTCGAAAAATGCGTCTTGCACATCTACAACCAAAGGCACACATCTGTGCCAAGTTTTATGGGAATCGGTTGAAAACTGAGGAATTAGTTCGCGACGCAAGATTTGCAACGGACCGACCGCCCGACCGCCCGACCGCCCGACCGACCGACCGCCCGACCGCCCGACCGACCGCCCGACCGACCGCCCGACCGACCGCCCGACCGTCCGCTGATTCCTATATACCCCCTTCAAACTTCGTTTGGCGGGGGCGGAGGTATAAAAAGGGCTAACAACAGAAAAGCAGACAAAGAACTCCATTGAATTGAAATTGGGCAAAAACTGAGGAAGTAGTTTGCAACACAAAATTTTCCATCATTTTGGCTCATAATATGTGAGCTGTTACCATGGCAACATACTTTTTGTCACTGTCAAGAAATGTGTCATGCTGACCTATATCCTAAGACAAACATTCAGTATGAATTCCATGAGAATTGGAAGAACACTGATGAAGCAGTTTTGCCATGAAGCATTTTGCCCTATATTTTACCAATAACATGCCGTTACCATGGCAACGCACTTTTTGCCACTGTGGAAATATGTGTCTTGCACATTAACATATTCAGATGAACATC
This sequence comes from Diadema setosum, assembly GCA_033980235.1. Classification (NCBI taxonomy): domain Eukaryota; kingdom Metazoa; phylum Echinodermata; class Echinoidea; order Diadematoida; family Diadematidae; genus Diadema; species Diadema setosum. The sequence goes on from CM067079.1 coordinate 8,882,680, forward strand.
TGTACCTAATTTCATAAAAATTGATCAAAAACTGTGGGAGGAGTTCGCGACGCAAGATTTGTACCCATTTTTGCCCATAATATGCCGTTACCATGGCAACATACTTTTGGGTACTGTCAAAAAATACGTCTTGCACATCTACAACCCAAGGCACACATCTGTGCCAAGTTTTATGGGAATCGGTTGAAAACTGAGGAATTAGTTCGCGACGCAAGATTTGCAACGGACCGACCGCCCGACCGCCCGACCGTCCGCTGATTCCTATATACCCCCTTCAAACTTCGTTTGGCGGGGGTATAAATACAGGATATTTTAATCATAACTTCAAGAATGTTCCTTGTTATGTCACAAGTGAGGCATTACTGGAAAGTAAAAATTTTGCTCAATCTGATGATGGACTTACTTAGAAATGTTTATAAATGGCACTTAGCTCATTTTGCAATAAATCTCTTCACATATATTATATGTGACCCGCTACAACAAAATGGTCCTAAAGTCGCGCACGGTCGAAGCCGTGAAAATCGAAATTGAAGTAAGAGCATCAAAATTGGTCAAAACTTATGATTTTCTGAATTTGACATATCATTAGAGTCTGACATGTCTTCTATCATCAGTCGAAATTTTGAAGCAAAATGATGAAAGGAAAGACCAAAAAATAGCATTTTTCTGGGCCATGTTTTTTTGGCGTTTCAACGAAGCAGAAACTGGTTCGAACATTTGGATTGAGCGCCACACATAGGCTCCGCCCCTAAAAACGACCAGAGTGATCTCATTGGTCAGTTTGCTGCTTGCCGCTAACCGAAGCGTGAAGCTCGCACACTGCCCAGTCGACTGGTGCTTGCGAGCGGGTTGCGCTATGCCTAGCCGCTTCTCCTGACATCCTGGTCACTGAGTGGTCGGTGAGGAGACCGCCGACGCTGTGTTTGAATAAGCATTTCGGGGGTTGCTAGGGCTTAACTTCTATTGTCCGGAGGTGAATACTGACTTGCAACATGTCTCTTAATTGTGTTTGCGTCGCAAGGAGAACTTTTAGGGCGCTTTTCTCGACACAGTGATTTCCAAGACGTCTTGACATGCTCTCTTTTAAACATCGATATTTCCGCAGCCGATTATTTTTATAAGACGTGTTATATATCAATTTAAAGCAGAAAGAGTACGGAATTGTGTCATGCAATTTTCAAATAATCGACCTCACCCGACTTTAGGATCATTTTGTCGTAGCGGGTCACATATACATATATATGTGTGTGTGTGTGTGTGTGTGTGTGTGTGTGTGTGTGTGTGTGTGCGTGTGCATGTGTGTGTGTGTATGCATACATAAAATGTGACCGTGCATCACAAAACGAACAAAAAGTCGAACACACTGATTTTGCGTGAGGACTAATATAAGTGAAATGGGTCAACCTAGCCGATCTTGACTTTTTATGAAAGAGCAAGTCTTCTTTTACATTATGCTAAAATTTGGGATCATAAAACGGGCAGGAAAGTGTGTTTTTTTAAGCAGTTTATCTCAAACATTTTTGGTAGAATAGTGTAATTACGTGTGTCTGTAGAGTCCCCTTTTCATTTCTGAAAAACCTTGTACACACTCTTCACTTTTAACTCTAATAACTTTTGAAAGGATAATGCTAATGCTTTGAAAGTTGGCATTAATTATGGACTGAATGTGTTAATGAGGCATCCTCAATTTTAGTTTAATCTGATAATCTCTTCATTGTTGTTTCTCCGGTGGTTTACTTCCTGTTTTTGTCCCATTCATCGCACAGCCAGCACGGCTTGGTAAAGATTAAGCGCTTGAATAGACACTGTACTTCAGAGCCTCTTTTTTCAGTTCACACTTTTCCTGAGTTTGTGCTTTCATTCCAATATTTAGATAGGTTAGAAGAGTCCATTTGATTTGAGTTATACACCATTTTAAAGCTTAAAGTCTGCTCTTTCAGAATATGGTCTTAACTAAAAATTCATGTCTGGCGACTTAATGTTTGTTTTGTGGTGCAGGGTCACAAATGAACAATCAGGTACGTTTATTGCCACACATGTTGAAAATACACGCAAATTTACATTATTATTCAAATTCCAAAGACATCACATACCAAATTCAGCAAGGATAATCAACCTCATATTGGCATTTTTGGAAGTCATGATTTATATTCAAGCTAACAGCTGGATGAGAAAATTCATGTCAAGAGTCAGATTCTACTAAGAAAGATTGAAAGATAAATTCATGAAAATTCAATTCTGTACTTCTTTGACTTTGATCAGATAAATAGCCAGTATGTACCACCAATAGATTTATTACTGATCATGCAGCCATGAAATATTTTCACTGATATTATGCTCAGGTAAATTATCATTATAATGATAACACATGAGCTATATTACATTTTATACACAATAAAAAGAAATCACTCATCAATAAAAAGTAAAATTAGTGAACTGCGGCCAGCATGAGTTATTGCCACTTTCATTGTACCAAGTAGTCATTCAAGGATTACAGCATGGTAAACATTTGCAAATATTCACATATTAAAATGTCATGCTTAACATCATAAATGATATTCTCTCTTTTAAACTTAAAGTACAAATCATGAGAATGACAAGCAGCAAGGAAAAACTTTGAGGAATTAAGGTTGCATCACGTCTTCTAAATTATTCAATAACAACAACAAATGCATTTTGACAACAATAGCAACAAATTGTAATTTTTAGGTCATTTCTTACTCTTGCTGTATGTTTATCATAGTATAATTTTGTCACATACAATGTATCCCCCCCCCCTCTTTTTTTTTTTTTTTTTTGCTATCTGGTTGATATGTATACATTTGTTTTGATTGTAACGTTGTGTATTTGCATATAATATGTATGTTTTTTGTATCATTTTATTGTGCAGGGCCCCTTGGTAGAGCAGTTTTTTAACTTAAAGGGCTACCCTGTTGAAATAAAATGGAAATAAATAAATAAATGCACTTGAAAATTGTGAACGCTGTTGACAGGAAAGCAGCAAAAGGAATCACTTTTACTCCTTTTGCACCACGTTTATTTCCTGTCCGCTGCTTTGTGCGTGAAATTTGTGCACATTTCGTCGCCCGTCACACGAACCGACGAATCCCTCAGGTTTGCGTAAGAATAACAATTCGAGAAAATCGCGTTTGAAATTAACCTATTTTTGACTTATGGTTGCTACAGTTTCATGTCTATAATTTCCAGTTATTTTTGTAGTACATCAGACTGCAATTCTTGCTCTAACTTGTGAAGTCTTTATCGAATTGTATTGTTAACAAATAAACGGGAAATCGTCAAAGAGCTGCATGCATGTATTTTCGGTCTGCAAAGAACGTTGTCATTTTCCATGTGTGTCCATATGTACATGTACATTGAGCGTTGTCATTGTCAACATATGTATTACATAGTACGCGCACTGTGCGCGCGGTCAATGAACTGTTGAATCTCAAAAACTACTCGCAAGTCAATGCGCACTGATTCGTTGGTTCGGTGACCGCGCGTACTAGTACGCGCGGTCACCGAACCGTCGAATCGCCTGATTGTTTAACACACGCATCTATGGGGAAAACATAATTTTTACAAATGGAATTGCATACTTCTACAAAAGTGATAACTACGTAAAAATTACACCGAATTACACACTGAGAATCTCATAATATGTAGTATGGAATGTCTACTATCCAAATGATTGAAAATCTCAAAATCGAAAATTTGACCCAAAAACGAGTGATTCGTCATTTCGTACGATTTGACTCGTTGGCATAGAAAGGGTTAAACAGTGAATTTCTGATTTTCTTGCAGGTTTGTTTGTTATTGTTTTTTGACTTAGATGAATTACAAATAGGAAGTGCCAAAGGGGTTTCCCCCCAAAAGGCCAGATTTCTGATTTACATTCAAACTTCAATTTTTTTTTTCCTTCCTTCAGGATTCAGTAGAGAGCTTCTCAATCCATCTGCATGCATCAAATACATTTCAAGTTAAGAAATCCAGTCACATGCACTACTACTGGGCAATCCCTTAGCAAGCTCTCTTGTTATAAGAATTTTCCTGGCAGAAAAAAGAGAAACGCATAAATTTTAAATGAGATGTTTAAGGTAATCTCCTGTTAGATTTGAAGAATCAAGCATCATTTGTGTGTCACACAACACCAAGTGCACATTATGCTGCTCTTTTTTAGTTTGATGCAATAACAGACATTCATTTTGTTTATACAACTGTAATAGTTTTCTTTTTCCTACTTCATACTTCGCCATTCTTATTGTTCTTGGAAATAAAATTTCATTTGAACTGAATTGAATTGAATTCTTTACAGCTGTAAATTTCATGTAAGAATTCACTTTAAATCACCTACAGGGAATCTACACATTACAAACAACATTTCTATGTAGATTCATCATATTTCACACATATCAATTTTCCTATTTGTTGGATTCAACAATCCACAAGTGCTATTTATGGTTTACTTGAAAAACATGGAATATGGAACAACTGAAAAAAACAAAAACAAATAAGCAAATAACAGGTGCAAAGGATATGATGAGTTTTCAACCAGAGTCAAGTCAATTAGCATGTCTAAACTGCACTGATATGTAAGGCCCAATGAAATAGACCCTGTCACTAATGTATTCAACTGAAAACAAAAATGATAAAATATACCTACACATTGCATTTTTTTCCCTCATTGGATCTTGTAACAGGTTATCTTACTGTAATTGAGCTGTATAACCTTTCAATACATGGAATCAAATTACTGTAAAACATGATATATTCGCAGCATGAATTTTTTGCGAATTGGAGCCAACGGTCTTTTTAGCGGCATAAAATTTTCGCGAACTGCCACTGGCATTTTAATTTCGCAAATCTTGCCGCTCGTGAAATTTGCGAAATTAAAATGCACGCGAATATTCCTCATTTTACAGTACATGTTTATATGGTAGGCAAACCATGGGGATTGACTTTCTGGTTATCAGGAACCACTATGCTATATACTATAAAAACCAGAAATGTTTGCATGCATTTAAATTGCAAAATTCATGAGAGCCAAGATTCGCCAAATCAAAATGCACACAAAAGTTCTTGTCTACACTTTATGCCTTGAACACCAGTGGCAATTTGTGAAAATTTCATGTCGCAAAAATATCATGCTTTATAGTAGTTTGCACATATGTCAAGTGTATCACTAAACCAAACTATTTGCAAACACATGCAAAAAAAAAAACAATTTAAAAAAAATCACACAAGGGGTTCTTGAATCAGACTAATGAATTGCAGCTAATCAACCCCCTAAAACTATGGCAAAGAGACTAACTCAATTGTGGCTAGTTTTCCACTATGTACATAACTAAATTTCACCTTCTCCCATGGGATCTAATATTGCTTTGCTTAAACACCCCCCCCCCCCCCCCCATACTCAATAAATGCCTTTAACTTATGCCTGTAGTCTAAAATCAAAGACCACATTTCTTGAAAGAAATTACAGTCCATTAAATTCAGCTACATCAAATAACTAAGCATCTGAACTGAAAAGTATGGTCAGCATTGGAGCTTGTATTAGTGAATGAGCTATTTCTCTGGTTTATATCTATTTTTCAAAAAAAAAGGGGGGGGGGGGCACGGCAGCTCTTAAAGTCTGGAGAATGTAACCGAAACGGATTTTCTGTTTTGTATTCAGAAAATAGGCCTATGTCATTACTTCACTGTAGCCTTCTGAACATTCTACCTCATGTAAAATAATATGGTATCCCATTAAATTCAATGAAATAGGCTTTGGACCACAAGTTTACTAAAGTTTAGGGTCCATAATTACTATTTCTTTCCGAAATCATTCACTACCATAATCTGATACCAAAAGATTCCACTGATAAAAAAAAAGAAAAGAAAAAGAAATTTTTATAAGCACACAAACCTCCAAAACATATAGTAACTTTGACAAGGCGACTCTGGGTATGTGACCAACACTTGTACACAAATAGGCTACCTCAAGTACAATGTACAGCTGAAGCACATGTGTGTGTTTAGTAATCATGTCTTTTAGCACAACATGAAAATTGGATTTAAGAGTCATGCCATTTGCAAAATTGTTCTTCTTCCTCCTTTTTATTTTCCAACAATGAAAAACACCAATGATATCATGGCGGACTCTGTACAGAAAGGTCACAGTTGTTTCACTGAACAGAAGAATATATAGGACCTACAGTGTTGTGGGTCAGCTCTTGAAATCAGAATGTAATAGCATCTTCAAGGGCTGCTGATCAAAGACTAGCCAGCAGCATAACTGTCCACACAGAAGTAGGGGGTTTCTAATCTGTGTATTTATGCATGGGCTCTATGGGTGACCCTGGGATTCTGAGGTCAATGGTTGTCCTGGTATGACCTCTTGGTGGAATTAGTCTTTATATGCAGACCCATGGAAGAGATTCGCTGACCAGTTGGAAGGGTTTCATCATAGACTGACTCATTTGTACAATTATGTCAGATAATCAATGTAATGTCTGCTTACAAGAAAGTGATAGTAACACATCAACAATCTACCCAAAGAATCCCTACTGAACATTTCAATGATTATTTCTATAAGCTTAGAATAAATCAAATGTCTGCACCATTCAGCAGCAAAGGACTCTAGGCTGCATCAAACACAGCCTCCTGTGTTTGAGGGGAAAATTAGGATTTAAAGTGAAAATCACATAAGCAATAAGAAAGTTATGACATTGTAGAGCTTTAAATATCTTTGTGCAACAGTGTGAAAGGTCACAATCATGCATGTAGATTTGATGAATTTATGACTTTTATTGCCTCGCAAGTCCCCTACAGCTAACAAATCTTCCCACTGTGTTGTTATTCATTTCAAATAAAGAACAAAATTATAAAAACAATAATATATTCTACAAGTGTAGTTCATAAAATGAATCATATCTTTTGAGGGCAAGACATCATCACCTAATTTACGTTGTTCATACAATTTGACTGATGCCAGCATTTTACCCCCCCCCCCAAAAAAAAAGTGAAATATATGACAAAAAAAAAAAACATAAAACCAACCCTGGTTAAGCAATCACTATAATGCTGATGATGATGAAGATGATGATAATGATGATGATGATGATGACGACGACGACGATAAACATCTAGTTGGTAATGATTGTGGTAGTGGCAGAGGTATTGTATTTTACCATTTTTAAAATATGTAGTAAACCTTCAACTATGTTATCATTCTTCAAGGTGAAATGTGAAATCAATTATTTATACAGTGAGAGTCCTTTAAAAACTTCATCACAGGAACCTCTGTCTATATGAAGAAACAAAGAGACAGTGTTTATTGTTAGAATTCTACAAGCTAGAATAAAATCCTCATTTTCATCTGATCTTTATTTTGGTCACACTCATCAACTACTATTTCAATTGAGGGTATCGCCAATACGTAGGTGCCGTGCGCAGAGCAGCGTTTTAAATGCATTATGGGACAGCTCGGGTGGCAAACTAGCCCCAGTTTTGTCTGCACATGCACTTACAACACGCTCTGTCTTTATAAAGAGGTATTTTTTGTTGAAGATTTCTTCGCTTTCCATCATGTGACCAGCACGTTGAAGCCTTGCAGTAGTGAACCATGACTCTAGTGACCGCAAATCAGTAAAGCTTAGACACTTTCAACTCTTTTAAGCTGAATTACAGCCAAGAAAAACTAGAAATGTCGCTACAGCAACTGGTTATACCCCCGCCAAACAACATTTCATAAGCTTTGGTCAAAACAACATTTCATAAGCTTTGGTCAAAAAATTGAGGAAGTAGTTTAATCCGCAAGATCTTTCCTTGATCTTCTGCCATTAATATGCCGTTACCATGGCAACGTACTTTCGGGTACTGTCGAAAAATGCGTCTTGCACATCTACAACCAAAGGCACACATCTGTACCAAGTTTCATTGAAATTGGGCAAAAACTGAGGAAGTAGTTTGCAACACAAAATTTTCCATCATTTTGGCTCATAATATGTGAGCTGTTACCATGGCAACATACTTTTTGTCACTGTCAAGAAATGTGTCAAGCTGACCTATATCCTAAGACAAACATTCAATATGAATTCCATGAGAATTGGAAGAACACTGATGAAGCAGTTTTGCCATGAAGCATTTTGCCCTATATTTTACCAATAACATGCCGTTACCATGGCAACGCACTTTTTGCCACTGCGGAAATATGTGTCTTGCACATTGACATATTCAGATGAACATCTGTACCTAATTTCATAAAAATTGATCAAAAACTGTGGGAGGAGTTCGCGACGCAAGATTTGTACCAATCCCATTCAGTATAGTGCTTTGGCCGCCATGTTTTTTTGGCTCTGCTGAACATTTGACATTTTTGAGATACGAGGTCTTGTCGCCCCAGTGACGATATATTACCTTAAATTGTATATAATTGCCATTAATTCATATAACTGTAATCTTTGCAGTGAATGGCATACATATGAAGAGTTTTATCACAAAACGAGCATTCTTGTTGAGATATTTGTGATTAATGCTTTAAAAAAAGAAAGAATATAATAAGAAACTGAAATGTCGCTACAGCGACTGGTTATACCCCCGCCAAACAACATTTCATAAGCTTTGGTCAAAACAACATTTCATAAGCTTTGGTCAAAAAACTGAGGAAGTAGTTAAATCCGCAAGATCTTTCCTTGATCTTCTGCCATTAATATGCCGTTACCATGGCAACGTACTTTCGGGTACTGTCGAAAAATGCGTCTTGCACATCTACAACCAAAGGCACACATCTGTGCCAAGTTTTATGGGAATCGGTTGAAAACTGAGGAATTAGTTCGCGACGCAAGATTTGCAACGGACCGACCGCCCGACCGCCCGACCGACCGCCCGACCGCCCGACCGACCGCCCGACAGACCGCCCGACCGACCGCCCGACCGACTGACCGCCCGACCGACCGCCCGACAGACTGCCCGACCGCCCGACCGCCCGACCGCCCGAACGTCCGCTGATTCCTATATACCCCCTTCAAACTTCGTTTGGCGGGGGCGGAGGTATAAAAAGGGCTAACAACAGAAAAGCAGACAAAGAACTCCATTGAATCGCATGGGAACTGCGACTCGCGTTAGACAACCGGAAGCGAACAATGGACCGAGGAATCCCACAGTGCACCTGTGACAGAGCTCTTTACGGTGCGCAGGAGTTTTTTACGTCATTGGCGATAGCGAGAATTAGATGATTATAGGAAGCACCTACAGCCCTAAATGTTTAACCGATCCTTAAATCGGCAACACATTTTACAAGATTTAGCTTGTTTGTCTGAAAATGAACACATTTTTGCAATTTCCCATTTTGTGCAGATCGAATGAATGTATTAACCATTGCAGTTCCATTTAATCTTTCTCCAGTAGTGTAAGTAACAAAATTCAGAGTTGCCAATTTAAGGAGGAATGATGATTAGTTATGTAGCAAAATTAATAAAGGACTTTATGGGTCAATAATGATTCAGGCAAGATTTGAGAAGAGTCAGACTGGTATCAAGAATATTAACCCTTTGAGGATGGGCTGATTTTGCTACAACATGCATTTCCCATAGACACCTGCCTGGGTATACTCGGGACTCATCCTCAACAGGTTAAAAGAATTCAACAGCTAGTCATGTGATCACAGCTACTGTTACGCTACAGTTATCCCATCTTCTCTTCATGTTTGTGCCAGACAGTCAATAAAGCATGGATGGGTGGGCATTCCTTATCAAATCATGGAGGAAGGCGCAAGGTCTTGTCTATAAACATATGACCATCTCCTGTTGGAGGGTAGTATGTGTGCATGCATCAATGAAAATCTCACCCAAAGTCACAAGCAGGCCTTCTTGTTGCATTTCTGTGAGCAATCAATGCACGTAAGCAGTTAGAACACATTGTGACTTTTCTCTAAGAGAAAAAAATGAAAATAATCATAATCATAACTTCAAGAATATTCCTTGTTTCATTAAAAGTGAGATATCACTGGAAAGGTTTTATTTTGGTCTATCTGATGATGGATTTACTTGGAAATGTTTAAATATGGCACTTGGCCCATTTTGCAATCAAATTCTTCATATGCTCATGGACTGTACATTTGGTCACATGACCAGTGGAAACATTACAATATGGAATGCCAGTATATAGGACTTCACATGACAGTCAAAAGGTCACTATATACTTCAGAGGTTGCTTTTCTTCCAGGTTTCATTGCAAATTCCTAGCCCAGTGGTTTTCATTTCACTGCATTTATGTGATATCAGTTTGTTCTCTGTGGTTGATTTTACTACATCATATCAGACGGGATTAACAAGCATATCCGAGTCTGCATACCTTAGACCAACGTGACCTTTCGGACTTGCGAGAGGGGGTGTTTATAATTGGATACGTCGCTTGCCGCTTCCTTAATGAGCTACTTGTATGAGTAATGGGCCCAACTAGAGAGGCGACTTCTCACCATCACCAAAGAAAAGCAGGAACAAATTCACCACAGGGGGCCACGCAAAGCTGGTGCAATTGGAAAGTAATCCAATTCGAGACTAAGATTACTCCTAACCTTGCATAATATATGACCAATATCACAATCAATGCATTTATGAAACTCTTGAGGAAGGCTAAGACAATTTCACAAGAGTCAGGCTATCTTCAGGAAAAATCTGCAAGTTAGTTACATCTAATATAAAACAGTCTTAAGATCTAGTCCATTCAGTCACGAAGAGATTCTACAATCTCCCCGGACTTTGGATAGGGCCCACAAGGCTCCCAAACGCACTGGAGCAATGGATCTTTCATTAATCATAAAAAGAATTTGAAACAATTCTAGACTAGCCCGCTCCCCACCCCCTCCCCCCACAAATTCTTTAAAGGGTATGTTCACCTTCATATACATGTGGATTGAGTGAATACAGTAATAACAGTAGAACACATCAGTGAAAGTTTGAGGAAAATCAGACAATTCGTTCGAAGATTATACATTTCTGAAGTTTCAGTTTATGATGTCACAAGCATAGAACAATATAAGGAAAATTCCATAAAATGTAATTTTTTTGAAAAATGTACATATTCCTTCGACCTGTTACCAACGTATGTTAAGGGCAATATTATTCTCCCTGCCATCTGAAAGAGACAAGTCAAGTGCTCTTTTATTACGCAAAAAAAAAAAGAAAATGAGTTCAATTTTCTTTATATTCTTTACGTCATTCTACACATGTGACATCACAAGCTGCAGTAGTCTTCTCATCCAGCGACAGTGACACTAAACTTCAAAAATTCACAACTTTTGAAAGGATTGTTCACCTCTCTCAAACTTTCACTGATGTGTTCTACTAATATTGCTGCATTCCCCTATTCTACATGTACTGTACATAAAGGTGAACATATCCTTTAATAATGACAAGACATTGGTTGGCTGAACTTATGAACCGCTCAGTGGACTGTTGGATTTGCCCACAGATTAGATACAGTGAACTTCAGAAGCCTGGAGCTCGCTCAAAGGGCTCAGTTATTTCACACCCATTTCATTGTGAGAAGCACAAAACATGTCTGTTGAATAAATGATAACATCATGGATTAACATTAAAGCATGTCAAGACTGTATGGGGAAAGTGTGTTTTTTATTCTAAAGGGGGAGAACAAACACATTCCACTTGCTCCTAACACCCTTTGAATTTTTCTTTTCAACTGCATAATTTTTTGGTCAATCTTTAAATATTAAGGGGGAGGAGGAAGAGCTCCTCCTGATCATTATCTTTAACTCCACTCCCTCCTCCCCTCATCTCAACATGTCTCATCTATTCCTTCTGTTTCTTATATATCCTCTCATCCCATCTTATTTTCATCATGCGGAGCTTCAGTTTTAGTTGTTGTAGTTCTTTATACCAATTCTGGTATGTATATACATATACACATTATGTTGTTATTATGTGTTTAATTCACAGTTTCATCATGATGTGATTAATATTTCAGGGGCCTAAGTACTACAAGCCATGCTTTTGATTTAGGCTCCCCCACTTTGGTTTTTATGACTACTATTTATTTACCATTTGTTGCAAATGCATATATGCTATATGTCTTTCAATACTTTTTTATATGTCAAAAAAGACAAACTGTTATTGTATAGAAATAATAATTATAACTCTATTATGTTTGTGTCTTGTGCTTGTGAGCAGAAAGTGGAAATAAAAGTAAATCAATCCATCTATCAATCCTCTTCCTCCTCCTACAACACAACACTCCTTTCTCTCTCTCTCCTATATCTTCTTCTCTTTCCATTTTTTTCCTTCTGTCCATCTATCTATCTCTTCTCCTCTTTCTCTCTCTCTCTGCAGTTCCTCCTCTCATATTTCACCTTTTTCCTCTCAGCAAAAGAACAAAACAAAAACAAATAAATATTTTCAGTTTATTTATTTCACACACTAACCAAAACAAAAATTCATCAGGTGTCCCAGAATTTGATGTTTTCCGACAAATTACTTGATTTCCCAAGGCAGTTCAATATTCCGTATTGCTAATAGACTCCCTTCCCTTCAGTTCTTGTATACATTTTCTGTTCTCGTATATATTTCCTCCCTTTCCTCTCCATTTTCTGCGACCCCCAGGGACAATAAACACATGATTAGATTTCTCCTTGCTAGAAAACTCTGTTTGATTATTATGATGCCTTAATGGCAAGATGTGATTACAAGCACGAGAAGAAACGCCAATTTTCAAAATGAATAACTGCTTCAAACACACACACACACACACACACACACACACACAAACATCCACATACAAGTTATGTAAAAGTGGAAATGTTCACTTGAAGAAATTCGAGCACTTTGCACAATAATCTTATGTGAGTGCCAAAAAGAAATGTGAAACTTCTTGTTTGCTATATATAATTCTACTTTATATTTTCATTCCACAGAATAAACAACATCCAAACTTCAACTTGCCAGGCCATGCAATAAATAAAAATATTTACATAAAAATGTTCATTTTGTACTGTATTCATTTTTAAACATTTTTCTTAAAAGAAAGAAAGAAAGATACCTTTCCCTCTATAGCACATTTTCAGGTATACTATCAGAAATCAGAGTACTTCAGGTGTTTGTAGAATTAAACTTGAGATGCAATCCTCAAAAAAAAAAAAGAAAAATATATAAATCTGTGTAGATAAATACACAATATAGGGAGCAGAGTAACAAATGTAAATTCTAGAGCAGATAACAACTACTACTCGGTGCTATTGGCTGTGTTTACATCTATACAGTGAAAGTATCGTTTTAACATTATGACAGATAGGGCTTACTACCTTGACATCTACAATGCTGTCAGTGCTGGGGCTAGGTTGCACATACCAAAGACATCACCCTCCAGAGCCAACATTTTTTGTCTGGGTGTCGAAAGGAATCACCATATCGCAGCCCAATCTTATGCCACCAAGATACAGCCAATGAAGGAATGTTATTGACATAGGCTTTTCAATACCTGAAGTTTAACTGCCATGCAGAATTACAGCTACACCTTCAATGACCCTATAACAATTTTCCATTGCCATATTAATGTGTTTTGTTATGACTGCAAATTGTGTGTTGTTCTTTCTTCATCACATTATCATTTGTACATATATTCAGTATTATATTTAATGGTTTGTCCTTCGTTCAAATTGTTTAACCGTTGAATTGATGAATGTATCACCTTGTAATATGTAGATCTATTTCCTTTTACTGATGGACATTAAATGTATGCCTAATTGAATTGAATCTAATAATAACAACAGCTACACAAGATGATTGTCTGCCTCAAGTATCCTAACTCATCTTCATCTCTTGATAATGATCATAAAACTTATCATCACTCTACATATCCTCTTCCCCAACCCCCAACCCCCAACCCCCAACCCCCCTCACCCTCCCCCCCCCCCCCCCCTCGTCCAATGTATACCAATCTTTCCCTCCTCCTGCTCTTCCCCTTCTCAGGGGCTCTTTGCATGTAAAACATTTATTGTTCTGCATTTTCCGCTGTGTAAAGTTACATGCTCCATCAATGGGCTGAAGGCGGATTCCTTGGGATTACACTTGATAGCAGCTGATGGCACATTCCAGACAATCTTGCCATTATGTCTCTACACTGCCCAGGACATGTCAACCTCTTATTGACCCCACCCTCCCATTTCCCCTTATTTCAGGAAGATCACTTCTTAGTCTACAGTTTTCATACCTCAACAAACTATTCGGAGACCCACTACAGGTTAAACATCTAGTGAGAAATTAAGTAAAGAGATATCAAAAATATTTTCACATGTTCCATGGGCCCTAGATGGTTGCCATATGCTGCTAAATGCCTGAAGTTGAATGTTTAATTGCAGCTACACTTTCCATGACCCTAACACTGCATCGCCACAATAATGTTTTTGTTATAACTGCAAAGTGGGCATTGTTCTTTTTTGTTACGGGATCATTTGTACACACATTTTTTTCATTATACTGAAATATGTATGCTAACTGCATCAATGTTGAATTATCTTGCATTATGTATTATTTCCTTTTATTGATGGAAAAAAAATAATTGAACTGAATTGAACTACAGTATAAAGCTATAATCACTGCTCCCACTGAAGCTTTTTCAGTTCAATATTGATAATTATATTACCAATGTTTTAGAATGATACTAATGCTACTGGGTGGTTGTTCTTCATATCATTATCATCATTATCACTACTACAGCCATTGTACTACAATCATGAAAAGGGTATTTGTTTATTGCTAGCACTGACGAGGAAGGTAGGTCCTAATTCATTTGTTAGTTACTCTTCTGCATGTACATACTTCAACAGCAGATATGACATACAATAACCTCACACCTTCATGTGACAGTGTGTTAGGAGCCAAGATAAGTGATAAGTGGTCTGGTAGGAGCAGACTAGTAATTAATGTCTTTCCTTGCCCATCAGACACACACCATTAATCTAACAGCCTTCTATGCAGGCTGTTCTCTCTTTCCACACAGAGGTAGTAAAACCTGCCTCCTTCCCCTTGCTCTAGGTAGACAGAAAAAAAAAAAAGAGAGAGAAGGGGATGGGTAGGGGAGGAAATCGACATGTTTCATCTCATTTCACTCTCTTTTTCTCTTCTTTCTTTTCCTTTTTTTATTTTTCTCCTCCTACTTACACCCACAGATTTCTGAGGTTCAACTATCACACTGCAGATCTTGCTAATAGTCTTATATTTTCAGACACATTAATTTTGTTAAGCAGGAAAGTGCACATAGTAGAACCGAGCCATTGAAAGTTCAGGCAGGTACCATGAGACCCGACTCCTTGCACAACTAATAAGCTTCAAAAGAAGAAAGATGAATACAGCAGAAAGATATAAAATGTTAATCCTTTTTATGAGATGTAGGACTCACTGACTAAAGGATGCCCAATATAAAGATGCAGCAATTACTGAAAAGCAAGAAATTTTCAACAATATTCAGAATTTTGCCAAAAACTTTTGTATAGTTCATAAGGAGCCAAGATCCATGAAAGTAAGATGCACATGAAAGGTTTTGTTTTGCTGCGAAAAAGGCCGTCAGCTCCAATTTGCAAAAGTTTCATGCTGCATTGTATATAGGAAACCTATATCTCTAAAATTCAGTCATTTTCAAAAGGGAAAAAGTGACAGCTGGATATCTATGATACACTTTACACACAGGTACAGTCCTGTCATCACTGACATAACTGAATAATCCTTAAAAGGGTGAAGAAAACAACTTCTCGGAAATTCTCACTCTACAGTCCATTCACACTGGGAAGTGATGCACAACAATATATCACTGTAATGTTTTCCCCAAAATTCACACTGCTACAAAGAAATAATCGGTAAGTTATGACCACAAAAAAAAAAAAACTAGAAATGTCGCTTTGGCGACTGGTATGCCTCCGCCATAATGCATGATTTTCCCAATTGGTCTAGATAGTACATGTGGACAATGTGTGATTACATTTTCACAAAATTGGCAAAATATTGGAATGACAAGTTTGTCACAAATGTGTTGAATGTTCACCTTCCTTGACGTAGGTTTAATTGGATGAATAAGAGAGCATGTATCTAGGGATTTAAGGACTTTAACTTGACTTTGACCCATTCATACATTTAGGCATTGAGTAATTTTCAAGGTACAGGTGTGGAGAAAAAGTGCAATTTCTGAATTGAATAGTAAATTGTTACCATTTTCATCTGGCCCTTGACCCTAAAATTCATAAGATAATTTAACACTTTCAGGTAGAACATGCATAATATGTACTAAGTTTCAAGGTAACTTGAGCCACTTCCGAGATATGGAGGAAAACGTTAGTTCAGCACTTTCACTTGATCTTTGACCTTTTGACCTTTGAGGCAAAAAGAGAAAAAAAAACTTTCCAGAGAATTTCTATTAGGTTACACACGCATACACCAAGTGTACAAAAATAACCCTGCTGGCATTGCATAAATATGAGGGTAACAGTAAAATTTTGAAGTCTTGCACTTGACCTTTGACCCCATGAACCCTACATTCTCTAGATAATCACTTCCAGTCAGTACGTGTATATACTATGTTCCATGAAGATACCTTGAACAATTTTCCAAGGTACGGAGAAAAAAAAAAGAAGTTTTAATATTTCTACTTGACCTTTTGACCTTTGACCTTTGACCTCATGACCCAAACTTTCACCAGAGAATCTTAATTGGGTAATACATATATACGCTAAGTTTCAAGAAAATATCTTCAGGCATTCAATAGATATGGTGGAAATAGTGAAATTGTATGTATTTGACCCTGACCTTTTGACCTTTGACCTCATGACCCAAACTTTCACCAGAGAATCTTAATTGGGTAATACATGTATACACTAAGTTTCAAGAAAATCTCTTCAGGCATTCAATAGATATGGTGGAAATAGTGAAATTTTATGTATTTGACCCTGACCTTTTGACCTCTGACCTTTGACCACATGATCCAAACTTTCACCAGAGAATCTTAATTGGGTAATACATGTATACATTAAGTTTCAAGAAAATATCTTCAGGCATTCAATAGATATGGTGGAAATAGTGAAATTTTATGTATTTGACCTTGACCTTTTGACCTTTGACCTTGAGCATGTGCATCCAAAAGTCGATAGGCACAACTTCACCCCTTAATACACATACATGCCAAGTTTCATTAGGATACCTCAACAGGTTTCGATAGTTACCTTGTCCACAAAATTCATTACGGACGGACGGAAGGACGGACGGACGGACGGACGGAAGGACGGACGGACGGACGGACGGACGGACGGACGGACGGACGGACAACCCGAAAACATAATGCCTCCGGCACCACTTCGTGGCGGAGGCATAAAAACTATTCAGTTTCTGCTACGATTTACATGCTTGCACAGTTGGTGTGTCAGTTTGGTGCATGCAACTACAGCAGTGACAGCATGGCCAGGATAGCTGCACATTGCACACGTGGCCGCAGCGAGTAACCCACACGTCAACTGGAAGTCACGTGGCGACATTCGTGATTGTTTTTATACAGTTGACATGCTCATCACAAATCGTCCCAGCAAACTTCATATGAAGTTTGGAAAAAACAAAACACACTCTGGCCTGCAAATGTTCTGGCAATTGCTCCAGTGGTTTTTGCAGTTATCCAAAAAAGTTCATCAAAATGTCACTTTTTTTCTCCTACCTTCCAAGATTTTCACCATCCATTATATCATGACCATTTCATGAACTTTTAAACAATGACACACTGATTAAATTACAATTCCACTTTCATATACATGTGGATTGACTAAATGCAGCAATAGTTACAGAACACATCAGTGAAAATTTGGGGAAAATCAGACAATTCATTCAAAAGTTATAAATTTTTAAAGTATCTACACAGCCACTGCAGGATAAGAAGACTACTACAGTGCATGATGTCACATGCATAGAACAATATAAGGAAAATATAAAGAGAATTTCATAGAATTTAATTTTTTGAAAAAAAGTGCACATTTTCTGGTGTACGTATGTTAAGGATAATGTCATTCCCCTGCCTTCTGAAAGAGGCAAGCCAATAGTGTTCTTTTATTATGTGAGAAAAGTGAAAATATGTTGAATTTTTATTCATACTTTCTTTATATCATTCTACAGATGTGACATCACAAGCTATAGTAGTCTTCTCAACCAGCAGTGACTGAGCAGAAACTTCAAAAATTCATAACTTTTCAACGGATTGTCTGATTTTCCTCAAACTTTCAATGATGTGTTCTACTCATTGTTGCATTCACTCAATCCACATGTCTATGATGGTGAACTTGTCCTCTAAACCATGACATATAGATTAAGCAGGCATAACTTATCATGTACTTGGGGAATTTGGATGGAAAAACTGTCACGTTGCAATTATCAAAATGGAACATATGAATATTACTACATTTTGCAGAAAGCTCATATGGAACACTTCTACATCCAATAAATCCACATATATTCACAAAGAAATTTGCAAAAATATATGCCACAATGACAGACATTTAATCTCCTAAATGTGTTATTGATTCAAAAAGCAGTTACAATTCAGTAATTACAAGGCTTTTGAAAATATAAGGGCTTGTTCCGCCTTGTGAAATGCTAACAATCATAAGCAGTTAAGTATTCAATGACATGATGAATCATTAAACCACATTTATGTGGTTTCGGGGTCCATGGGCTAATTGAGATAAGCCTTGACGTGAGGCCACTAGTCATCATGTGGCAATGAACAGTTGGTCGCTGCGTTTGTTTGTTTGTTTTGTTTTGGGATTACCACTTCAAGTAGACATGGAAACTTTCTCAATCTGGTGTGTAGTGGATGACTTCACCAGCCAATAGTCAGCTGTTATTAAAAGGTGTGAAGTGCCCTTGACATTGAGGAATTCGCTTTATGTTTAACCTATTGAGGACAAGTCCCGAGAATACTTGGGCAGGTGTCTATGGGAAATGCGTGTTATGGCAAAATCAGTCCATCCTCAACAAATCAGGAGAGAAATACAAAACAACCACAACAGTGGAAGCTTCATTGGGATCAAACAAAAATAAGAAAGTTTGTGGAATTATACATATTTAAATGTTATTCCTTTGAAAGGTGACAGTGGGTTTGAGTCACAAACAAGGTGATGCTATTCATGGTCTTACTGGTCTTCAACTGGCTTGAAGTAAAAGTCTTTACTAGATTTTTCTTTCTTGACATGTGTTCAAAAAGAACCCACAGCCTTCATAATATCCTACAGGTGTAATTAATTCGTAGTAATGATAAAATTGTAAAGGGAAGGATGTTAGAGTTGCTGAGTTATAGACCCCCCCCCCCACAAAAAAAAAAAAACAATTGCATGGCATCACATACAATACAAACAAAGGAGTGTTAAGGTACTACAGATAACATTGCCCTTTCTAATCAAAAGGGGAATTTACCTCCAACCATATTTGCAGATTTCGTTAAAGGTAGGGAATCCCATTTGCATGCCTTAAATGAAGAGTTGTATAAATACAGTGGTATGTTGAAAAGAGTATCATTTTAGAAACTCCCATAAAGTATTGAAAGTGGAAGGTAACATTTAGTACATTTTTATTGACCGTTAGATTTTGAATTGAATTTTTTTCGGGGCTCACCGTAAATTCCAGTACATTACTAGGCTACCTTTGCAGACCCATGCACTGCATGTGTGTCCATCGTGTATATTTTGTGAAGAAAGTTCATCAAAACTTACAAACATTTCTATATACATTCTTGCCACACACTCTATATGTTATTACATCAGCTCTTATACTTTTAGATTTGTGTTTATAGATAAAAAATACAGAAGACTGCAACAAAAAGGCTCAAGTGTGGCTGACACACAGAACTACTGAGTAGTTGAGTTTTGTGCATTATTCAAATTGTAGATAACTCTTGACTTTCAAATTTCTCAGCAGTGGCCTAAACAAGTCCCCTGAGGTTCATATTTAATGTTTTGCTGCATTTTGGGAGGTCTGTAAAAGGTATCCCCTGCCTTTAAGGCAGATATAGTAGAAGACCCTATAACACATCGGTAAAATTCTAGGAAAACTGGACAATCCATTCAAAAGGCAAGAATTTTCAGAATTTTGCATGAATCTATGTGCTAACATCACTAGAAAGGAAGGCTACAACAATTTGTGACATCGCAGTAGTGGAATGATGAAGAAATATAAAGACAGTTCTACAAAATTGTATTCTTAATATCAGTACTCATTTTTCTCAACTTCGTCCTGACATACATTATGAGTAACATTATTTCCCCTGCCTTCTGAAGGAGGTATAAATCAAGTGCATTTTTATTACGCTACAAAAATGGAAAAAGTGGAATTCTCTCTATATTTTCATAATGTCTTATGTACAATAAGGACTAGATTGTTTCAACACTTGAAAGTGAGAAATTAAGTGCTCCAGAAATTTTCCTTCCTCTGATCACGATTGGTCTCACTGTAACAGCACATTGATATAATATATGCAGTATTACTCAGAAACTACCCCAGCAAATTGGGAGCCTCACCTATAGGCTAGTGCTTCTGGAGATATAAGATGGATGAGCAATTTATCCTATCTATAGGAGTCACAATACACTGTTGCATTCAAACATCACCATAACTATCACTGATGGGCGACCTGTGACACATGGAATGGCTTTGCACGGCAACCCCTTCCAGATTTCACTGCCTCAAACAATACCAAGAAGTCTTTGAGCCAATACAAGGAATACTGAATCTGCCTGGACACAAATAACTTACATTTCACTTGCGGTTCCATCTGTCTATTAACAATACTATACGTATATTCCACATTTCTATCAATGTTTTCACTTTTGTCATTTTCAATGTTTTTTCTATTGTTTTCTCTAATTCAAGACAAAGTAAATTTGTTTTTAGGTCTTATATATATTTTTGTTTGTAACATGGGGGATATCCATTTTTAACAAGATTCTAATTCTCTTGGGTTCTAGTTAATCTGATTTTCTTGGGTTCCAGCTAATCAGATTTTCTTGGTCCATTAATCTTGTCTTCCTGTATCATGTTGATTGAAGACTTGAGTTTGGACATGCAGGGGTCAAGTGGTAGCATCAACAGCTTTCCAGCAAATGAGCAAAAATAAATCTTTCATTTGGTATAGCTTGCTTCTAAACATCCTGTTAGGCAGCTGAAACTAATGTAACATTGTATTTTGTAATACTTTCAAACTATATTTTAAAAAAATGGTAACCTGCATTATTTCAACAATGTTTGTAAAAAAAATAAAAATAAAAATAAAAACTCACCCTTACTTGAAATCAATATTTTCTGATGCAATTCCCACTCAAGTTGAAATGAACTATAAAAGAAATGCTCAAATGTTCAACCTGCTTCATTATTTGACCTGCTTATAAACACCGTGGCGTCACAAAAATGGTGGTGGCTTCTTTACAACAAGCTATGATAAGTCCTAACCAGATTTGCATTCACACCATACCTTCTACCATCAGCCATCCATTTTTCTAGACATGCAAAAATGCAGCCTCATAACCACTACCACTTTCCACGTGAATACTGCACTTTTGAGTTGCTCCACATTTCTGCACGGAGGTCAAATGAGGGGAGGGGAGGGGGGCTTGCCATTGCTCTTTTTTCCCCTCTTCTGTTCCAGCAGATTCTGACATTTCAATTTTGCACAAAAGAAAGGACTTTGCTAGAGACAGAAGTGCTTCACGCAGATGGACGGCTACTAGATTCCGTCCATTTCTTTCTCTTCACATTCCATAAAAGCACCCCATCCATTACTGGCCTGCCGCCATTCCTACGTGAGACTGTGAGCCATACATCACCATCTACCTCAGATTACCACGCTGGATAAGACACACCCACTCCTTCAAGAAGTGCGCCACTGCACACGGCAAGCACCACGTTTTTTAAAAGTGGGGGCCCAGTTTAAATTTCTGGTGCCACTTCCATGTTTCATCAGCTAACAAGCAAAAAAAGAAAAAGAAAAAAAAAGGCCTTCAGCACAATTTACTGGTGCCACTTCTGGGTTTCTTCAGCTGACAAGCAAAAAACAAACACAAACACAAACACAATCAGCTTCCAACTGACATCAACTAAATAAAGCTTAACCACATATTTTTTTGGTACCACTTATGGGATCAAAAAAGTGGGGGGGGGGGGCTCCCATGAAATATCTGCATGCTAAGTCAAACATAAATTCTACCCTAAAACACATCCCTAACCCTAAACCTAATCCCCATATCAAAATAAACTTAAAACCCTATCACAACTCCAACCTTAACCCTAAGTCCTTGGAGAAAATAAGACCAGAGCAACTGTCACAGGAGCAAATGTCCTTTCGCCACAAATAAAACTTTACAACTACAACTTGTTGCTGCTTTGTCAATAAACACTGGTACGAAAATCAGTATAGAAAGATAATTATGCTTTTTAATATCATGATACAGCAGACCAAACCTACTGCTACAATCTCTGCTAATTAACTTTAACCCTTTCCTGACAGTGATCTTTCTGTCTGAACTGTGCTGACAACATTTTCTAAAACACTCGGACACCCATTCAGGTAGAGTCAGCAGTTCCAGTGGCTGAAATTTCAAACAAAACACTCAGCTCATAAAAGGTCTAGCTATTTAGCGAACAAACAGATTCTAACCTATCCTACTGTGCTTGAAACATATATTTGAATATGCTGCAGTCAAGCATGCAAATATCATGCAAAAATGTATATGGAAATTGTGAAAAACAACCAGAAAACTTCTGGCAATGTGCTCGCACCGACTGTCTCATATCTAGGGATCACTGTTTACGTAGAATCATCATCTCATACCTGTAAGGTCACATGACCTAATGGGCGAGACACCCATAATGCAATGCGCAGTGATAAATCCAATCAAGCTATAGCCTCTGAAACGAATGTGTGCGATTTCACACATCCAAACTGGCCCGCAATGTCGAAAAACTTTGTTCCCTTCAATGCAGTTGGAGCTTTTTTCAGAAGAATGAGAAGCCAAACTCGCCACACATCCCCAATTCCCACCACTTTAAGGATTGGTGACGCATTTCGCACGCTGGACCCGACTTTTCACAAGCTTCTCTTTCGCTCCATCGTTACTCTTCCCGAAATAGAAATGTTGAAATCGATGCAGTTTAACTCCAAAGGGAAAAAGACCAATTTTCTGCCTCCGGTTATTACCACAAAAGCTTGCCAGACTTGGGTGACAAGATTAGCTTGTTCCACTCTCTCAAGGCTTTTACTTTTCCTTCTGTTTCTCCTTAGAATTGGAGATAATGGAGATGGAAACAGAGAAATTTGATTTGCAATCAATACTTTGTTAGAAATAGATGTACATATTGCTTGCAACGTCTACACGGTTAATTGATAATTTACATTCACAATGATCCAGCGGAAAAAAAAAAGAAATCATTAAATACATGAATATCTCTTGCAAAAGAAGCTTTGGAAAATATATGAACCTTAAAGAGGTATGATTCTTCCTCCATGTGGTAAGATCCATAACTTGTAAAGTATATGCAATAAGAATGAAAACTTAAATGCAAAAAAAAAAAAAAAACGAAATGTTTCAGTGCAGAAAGAAGATGTTGCATGGATCATACAAAGAATTAGCAATGCAGAAAGAAAGCTGTCTGGCAGAGGTACAGGGGACTGAAAAAAAAAATCTTTCTCTTGTCTCTTTTTGGTCTTTCTTACTCTGTACAAATATGTCTTTGGAATTTGATACAGGCACTGCCATTGACAACCCCCCCCCCCCCCACACACACACACACACAGACACCACACACACACCAAAAAAAAAAAAGTTTCTTTACCCTCTTGAGGTTTTCTCTAAGAGATGAACGGCTGACAAATTATACATCGGGCACAGGTGCGGGAGCTCGCTAGTGTCAACTGCAGTGTCAATGCAATTTGTGCGAAAGATTCTTTTACCCCAGGCGTACACTCCCATGGAGCTTTGGAGCCTCTCTCTCCCTCTCTTCTTTTTCTAATTTCTGTCTCTCTATCTTTCTCTCTCCTTCTTACATGCTCTCTCTCTCTCTTTACACCTTTGTTTTACCATTTTTGAGGTTTCAATCTCACTCTGTTTGGTTTCATTTTTTTTTTTCCATTTTTCTTTTTCTGGTATTGGTTTAGGGTCCTCACACAGCCAGGCAAGAATTATCGACCTAATATTGGCGTGTCAATGATATTTGTATCTGGCAATTTTTTCTTTCTTTCTATGTTCTTCCTTTTCTTTCACGGAATGGGATGACTCTGCTTACACATGGGAAAGAAACGATAAAGTTCTTTTTTCTTCCTTTCTTTCTTTCTTTCTCTCTTTCTAACAATGAGTCATAACTTGAAATCAAAGAAATGTGAGTTTTCTCCAGAATGTTCTCTGAAGCATGCACTGTGTGCTAACAATTTTATTCTGAGCACATGAAGACCAAAACTGTACTTTTTATACCGATTCTTTGTTGGGTTTTTATCACACATGAACATGAAAGGGTGGTACCATAAAAACTAAAAAGTATTCAGTGCTAAACAGTGGACCCATGGATCATATGAGAATTGCGAGACTGCTATCTATTCATACAGTTTGTAACATTTACAACTACTGATGATTCAGGTTATCTTCCTTTAGATGAATGTCTTCAGATTACTGTCTAATTTGACGGAGGAGTAGGATAAAAAAAAAAAAGATTATCTAAGCTTACACGATTCATAGTAACATTTCAGCTCTTAAAGGGACCCAACATGAAAACTAATAAAGAAAGATAGATAAATGGAACTTAAAGTTTAATGTTTCCAAGTTAGCATGCCTGTACAGTGACGGGGCAATTAAACTGCACATTACTTGAATATGAGACCATTCTGAAGCAAATAATTTTCACACAACAATAGATACATAATGTACACTTAAATGAATCTCACAAGGATTGGAACAATCATCCCCCAGCATTCCCACTGATTCCCACTGATCAGTTACTAGCCATCCCCTTTACAGCTCAGTAGGTTCATATCAGAAGTAGATCAATACACCTCCACATGCATTTATGGATGGTGCTTGTTAGGCACTGCTTGCATCTTCACTGCTCTCTGGATCTGCAACGAACAATGATCAGAGTAGATATCACAACTTATTATTAAATCTGCCTCTGAGTACACAAAGTTTTCATTTTGTAAGACCTTGTTCACATGCTACCATTAAATCAAATGGTTGAGAAATTCATAATTTCTTGGGTTTTTTTCTCTTTTAGGAAATCCAACCATCAAATAAGGCTTAAGTGGTCACTGATGATATACTTGCAGTTTCACTGAATACTCACACAACATCCTGAATGATGGAAAAAGAAATCTGTTAATGTTTCAAACACAACCTTGAAAGGAAAGACAGAGGACTGGATATTATCAAGTACTTAATCATATTTGTCCAAAAAAAAAAAAATGAGTGCGGAAGCTAATGACTCATCTTAGACATGAAATGAGCATTACATAGAATATACACTGTAGCTACATTTATCTCCCAGTATGTTTCCTCTCAGTTCCAATTCAGTAAGTTTTATCTTGCACATAAAATGATTCATCCATATTTGTAGGCATTTTTTCCATCTCTATCTCTTTCTCTATCTATCTCCTGCCTCTTCATTTTTCTATCTCTCATCTCTTTCTCTCTGTATCCCATCTCTTTCTCTTTCTATTTCCTATCTTTTTCTCCATAGTATATCCAATGTCTCTTTGTTTTCCTATCTCCAATATCTTCCTCTTTCTATTACCAGTCTCTTTCTCTTTCCATCTCTCATCTTTTTCTTTATATATCTCATCTTTCTCTTTGTATCTCACATCTTTCTCTCCTTATATATCTTACGTCTTTCTCTATCTACTATCTCTCCTTAAACATATCCAATATCTCTTTCTCTTTCTAGGTCCAATATCCTGCTATCCTCTGTCTCATTCTATCTCTATCTCTTTCTCTTTATATATCTCTAATCTCTTCCTTCTTGTACACATAATTTCTTTCTCTTTTTATATCATCTCTTTCCCTGTATATATCCTACATCTTTCTCTTTCTATCATCCATCTCTTGTTTTTATTTCTATCTTCCGTGACCCACCTCACTCTCTCATATACCTCCTCCTCCCTCTTTATCTTTCCATGCCCCGTAGCTGTCTGTCTCCATCGCTCACTCTGCTCGACTGTGACATATGCTGCAACATGACAGGAGCAAACAATACACTCGGGCGTGAGGAAGAAGCCGGTCCTGTTAACCATCCAGTCCCACTCAACAAACCTCCATCTCCTTCTCCTTCCCATCTTCTTTCTGCATCTTCCTCTCCTTAAACACCATCATCGATCTGTTAAAATGCCACCACAGCATCTTCCCATGATGTTGTGGGTGCACGATCTGGCAACCCTGTCTACACCTTTTACCTACCTTTATAAATACCAATCATCTCCCCCCCCCCTCACTCCATCCCCCCCCCACCCAGAAACAAATTTTATAAAGGGTACCCATACAATCAAGGTGGTATTACTTCAATGTAGGCTCCTGCTCATTGGAAAGGTCTAGGAAGAGTAGGTTAAATTTGCTTGATCACATGGGACAGTATCAATCAAAACATTTCAATTTTATAACATTCCAGTGAAGTTTCAGTAATCTAATCCATATAAAGTGTACATCATTTACTCACTAACTAATAAACCAATACAGTGAAGGATTGTTGCAAGGGGGAAAAAATGTCTTTGTATCTTCAACATATGACTTTAAGAATGGCACTGTCTGAGATAATTCCTCTGAATGTTCTGAAGGAACAAGAAGGTGTCCAGTTTGAAATAATGATTTTGATTAATTTTACATTTCAAGGATTGTGTCTTGCATGGCTGATGATGTTGATCCTTTGCCAATGTCATTCTTCTCACTAATGACTGAATTAATAAATTTTATGGAACATGATGCTGTACATCCTCACTTCTACTTGCTTTGACATCCAATTATAATGTAATTGCTTCCCCATGATGCACAAGCACTTCAGGCAGCAAATTTCCCAAGTTACTTTTTGATAGTAAGTGAAACAGTGTTAAATCTATGTTAAAACATACAATGTAATTCAGCATTACAACTGGGATGTTGTAATGATGAACTACACTATTACTAAGACTACAACTGCTGCATCACTAACTCTTGCATTTTGAATATAAGAGGCACTTACATTATCAGTGCTCTGTAGCCATAAACCAAGTAGCGGAAGTAAATCAGATTAAACATCTCATAATAAAAAGCAGCATGAGCTGATTAATCACATTAAAGGCTGAATAATTCTTACATTAAACCAACACCTCTCTGGGAGATATGCCAAGATGTAAATGCCTATATATGCAATGTAAATAATATCTTTCTCAAGGCAGCACAAAAAAAAACACAACAACAATACAATGACAACAATTCTGAATTTGGCAGCACATCTAGCATTCAGGCATCTCTTTTACCAATATAAATGAAAACCACAGATCAGTAATGACTGACAAAAAGAACTTTAATAGCCCAAGATCCCATTCTACCTCTCCACATCAGCATCAAATGAGACTGCCCACTGAAACCATTCTAACAGCATCAAGGATGGAGAACACACACCACCCACAGAAATCAACGAGAGTGGAATACATTATAAACAATGCATCTCCGTATCATTGTCAGAAGTGAGAAATCTCCTCGTACAGGAGTCTCTGGCCCCGTATTTCAAGGTCAGACACTGAGGGAGCTCTTCGTACAATGCCAGAAACTGTAGTGACGAGAGTAAAACATGCAAACTTAGCGTGCAGCTCCCCTGATGTCATGCATGATACAACGTTGAAGCGATGAGCGTATTCAAGACACATTTTACTGCAGTGTGTCTGGCGGATTGCTGTACAGTGGGGGGGAAAAAAGAGTGAGTCTTAAGAAAAATGCAACCATCTCTGGTGCATTTAAAACAGATGGGGGAAAAGGGGGAAATGACATCAGCCTAATGACTTAATGTCATGAGTAGTAGTGGTGCAAATTATCAGAAGACAAGAATGATTCAATAACTTATCATACCATCAAGAAGGGAACAACGTCTGTAACATAAATCATGCTTTTATGACGTTCTTGCTCTGTGGTAGACATTGCAGGGAGGGGGCAGCAAACAATCGACTGAGAAGTAGAACGGGTGTTCGCGGTTTTGCAAAATCTTTGTCTTTGATGACCCTTGCTTATCAGCTCTACTACAGTTCCAGTGAGATAATCCAGCCATTGCTTTTGCAGATCTATCAACTGGACATGAATAGCGAGCGATTGTCTTAAACAATGTCAAGAGAAAAAAAAAATCTTGCAAATAATAGGCAATAAGAAAGTTTGGGCATAAATGCAATTTCTAATCATATTCAACTTCATTTCCGCATCATTTCAGCTTTCAACCATGCAAATATCATGCAACTCCTTGTAGCATAATTAGTAAATTGGCAATACCTTGCACATACCATTAACTCAACTTGCTAGATAGTTGTCGTGCTTGAGCCGCACATCTCAATAATCAAGCAATATCACTTATCCTGAAGGCAGCCAATCCTGACAAGGCCAGCTATCTGCAGTTTTACTGTATATATGAAATACAGTTTTGTTTTGTTGTTTGTTTGTTGTTGTTGTTGTTGTTGTTGTTTGCAGTAGTACTGATAATATTGGAGGTAGTAAGGACAACATCAACAGAAAAAGCACAAGTAATAGAAGTACTGGTAGCAGTACTAGGAACATCAGAAGTACGATAAGTAGTACAGGTAGCTATTGTAAAAGTCGTGGTAAAACGGTAGTTAGAGTACTGATGATGGGCAGTATATGATTCAATAATAACAGGTGTAGTAGTAGTAGATGTTATTACTGAAGTAGCAGGGTAGTAGTAGTATAAGTATTAGCTGAGATGGTACTCATAGTAGCAGCAGTAATGGCAATAACTTGTCATCATAGAAGTCCCCATGTTAGAGGTTAGTGAGGCACAAGCAAACTTCTACACTAAAGGATTAAATAACAACTAACTTGCATTCTCTCTCTCTCTCTCTCTCTCTATCTATTTATCTATTTATTTATTCATTTATCTATCTACATAGTAAATATAAACAAAAGAAAAGAATAGAAGAGAAAAACAGGTCAAGAAGCTCAATGTAGAATGATGAGAGATTCCCCCAAAGGACATTTACACACACCTCAAGTATGGTATGAATTTTTCATGTTTCTGAGGCATTGACACTTTTGCACTGTGAAGGGAGCCCTCGCAAACTGTCAAGTTGTCACAGGTGTTCTGTTTCTTTCTGTACGTCATTCAGGGAATAGACAAATCTTCTGTGCACAAACTTTGCCTTTCTTCATTCTCTTTTTCTTCACTCCATTATGTCCTATTGTT
This sequence comes from Diadema setosum, assembly GCA_033980235.1. Classification (NCBI taxonomy): domain Eukaryota; kingdom Metazoa; phylum Echinodermata; class Echinoidea; order Diadematoida; family Diadematidae; genus Diadema; species Diadema setosum. The sequence continues at coordinate 8,912,100 of CM067079.1, forward strand.
GTGTCTTTTACTGTTATCATATACATGTAAATATACATTAAATGCATCACACTGAATTAAATTATTCATTTCAGTTAAAGCGGATGTGGGTCTTTTTTTTTTTCTTCCTCATATTTTCCTCCTTCCATCACACATCTTTCCTTTCTCTCTTAAACCATTCTCTACCAGATCTTGAATTCCCTTTGGATTTGCTCAGAGTCTACAAGGATCTCACAGGCAACAGATTGATTGCAATTAAAATCCACTCTTCATCACTGTCACAAATGTACACACAAGTAGTTATGTACATGTATCAAGGCTGTATGGAGAACTTTCTGTATGATATAGATATAGTACATACAGGCTGACCAGATCAGTTGAGAATTTTCTAGGTGGTACAATGTAGCTACAGTACAGGTATGCATGTGAAAGGAAATACATTATAGCTCACTCAATCTAGAATGATTTAACCCATTCCAGAAAATTCTAGGAAGTGCTTACATATTTGGCTGAGTGAGGCACTGTCCCAGTAGCCCAATGTGATTGGTAGTTAATTTTGGTAATGATGATATGCACATAGTTAGGCAGTGAGTCATCCAGGATTCCTGGAATTTGGACTTGCTAGTATGTTCAGGTATGTGGCCCCAGGTTGGAGAAAATTACAGAATGTACTAGAAAGGGGTGAATGGATTATTATCCACTGGTCATCATCATCATCATCCACTCATCATCACTCACTCATCGTCTTCATCATCTCCTTGTCATTATTCACTCGTAATCATTATCCACTTGTTATCATCATTACCCACCCATCATTGTCATCATTATCCACTGGTCATCATCATCATCCAATCATTACCATCATCCATTCTTCATCATCATATCATCATCTCATCATCATAATCATAATCCACTGGCCATCACCATCATAATCCATTCATTGTCATCATCATCATCCAATGGTCATCATCATCATTCATTGGTCAGCAACATCATCATCACTGGAGTTGATGGAAGAATGCAGACATTTTCAGACTATTCTGAAAGTATATCATAGACATTCTTGGTTCACCTCAAAATTATGACACTGTTCCATTTTCTGATGTTGGACAATAAGGTGGAATGTCAACTGCTATGGGTCACACATAAACACATAAACACTCTAGATATGGCCACATAAATCTCAGCCTGCTAGCAAAAATCCAGATTGTTCAATTCTGAAGTGAAGTCACTGCTGGATAAGAAGACTACTACAGTGTATGATGTCACATGCGTACAACTATATAAGGAAAATAAAAAGAGAATTTCACAAAACTTTACTTTTTTAATAAAGTGCACATTTCTTCGACTTGCTACTGACGTATGTTAAGGGTAATATTATTCCCCCTGCCTTCTGAAAGAGAGAAGTCCAGTGTTCTTTTGTCATGCGAGAAAAATGGAAATATGTTGAATTTTCTTTATTCTTTCTTTATATTGTTGTACTCATGTGACATCGCAAGCTTACTTAGTCTTTTCATCCAGCCGTGACTGAGCAGAAACTTCAAAAATTCATAACTTTTGAACGGATTGTCCAATTTTCCTCAAACTCTCACTGACGTGTTCTACTAATATTGCTGCATTCACTCAACCCACATGTCTCTGAAGGTGAACTTGTCCTTTAATCTGACCATTGGTGTTGGACGTCAATGTAGCTCAGTTGTTTGGGAGATGACACCAGCAGCAGCATTAGCACCGAACTCTAGAATCGCCCACAGCATTCAGGTACCCGTATTAAAGGCTGCGCTCATTATTTTCTACACACTCCATGGGGGGGGGGGGGGGGGGGGGGTTACTTGAAGCCCTGTATGTGTCACATGCAGAAAGCAACAAGTCAATAAGATGGCACACCTTGATTTACTTGTCGGTGTTTCTATTCTTGAATGACATCTAAAATTACAAATCAAAAGAAACAGGCTCGCCAAAAAGGTAATTTGATTTACTTGTCGGTGTTGCTATTCTTGAATGACATCTAAAATTACAAATCAAAAGAAACAGGCTCACCAAAAAAGGTAATTTGCGTATGATATTCTCATTAAACATAACATCACCAAAATGGGATCATATGAACGCTTGTGTTATTACACAGGTTTTTCATATCATAGCATATTTCCCATTTTCCTGCCTCAGTGCACCCTACAGCACATTGTGTTTCTTTATTTGTGTTTCCAACTTGCATCAAATGTTCCCTTCTAAGTAATGATTAATGGAAAGATGTCCATTTTCTATGTTTCGCTTGTTACCCGATTCACACAGAATGCATTCTTCGAATACACACTCCCTGTTTCTCCTCAGTTATGTTGATTTGTTAAGTTGTTGTGTTTTATTTTCCCTCCCTCTTTCTCTCCCCCTCCCCTTTCTCTCTCATCTTTTTCTCTTTCAATCTCAAGCCTTTTTTCCCTTTATCTCTTCATTTACCTTCCCCTCACCCCGTCCTGCAGGCCCCTGGTTGCGTGTGATTGATCACAATGCTTAAGTAAACCATAGTGCTCTTTAAATGGCACATGATTGAGTGCCTGTCTCTTTCTATTGAATACATACATAATGTATACATTTGAGAGTTCAGGAGCCCTTTAAATATGTTTATTTTCCATTCATTCTGGTATATCACCATTCTTTTCTTTCTTCTTCTTTTTGTGCCTCATGGAAATAATTCCATTCAGTCTAAAAGGAAAATGAGAGGGTAAGTACAGTGGCAGAACAAGAATTATCTTGATAAAGGGACCAAATGTCATATCCATGCGACTCTTTGGCGCCGAATGAAGGAAAAGCCACATTCATTATATGGGCTGGCGTTGTGACGCATCTGTACTACAACTAGTTGAACACCTGTGCCTTTGAGCTATAAGGGAAGATACTGTTCTCTTTCTAGGATGTGTTTAAAAAAAGAGAGGAAAAGGCCATTTATTTTCCCAATCACTGCCTTCTACAGTAAGGATTCCATGACCTCATTTACACGGATCGCATTTCAGGAGACATCATAGTATCATATTTGACTCTGCGGATATGAATGAGAGCAGTCAGCTCGGTCAAAGATTATCTGCATACATTTCTCCTAGCATCCAGGGGTTGAAACGTCTAGAAAATACAGAATTTAAGTAAATGCAGCAACACTTCATATCAAAAAGGTCAGAATATATCAAAGTACCTGAGATAAGGAGTTTATTTTGTTGATCCCATTCCTTTTATATTTTCCTGTTTTCATCCCTGATATAACAAGATGCCAAATGTAATGAGAAAAATCTCAGTGGTACCAAGTAGCTTCTTAAGTATAATGAGGTTCCCCTGTACAACATCTGAAAGGAAAAGACAGGCAGATTAAAAAAAAAAACTATAAAAATCCATTAATTTTGCAATAGTATCCTAGTAAAATCATGGACTTTGGTAAAATAACCAACATCCCCAGCACAGAGCCAGCTAGACAGACAGACAGACAGAGTGGGGAAGGAAGTGAAAATAATGGGAATGGTCAATTCAATTCAATTCAATTCAATAGTTTATTTATTTCCATCATCACAAAGAAAAGAAAAGAAAAGAAAAAGTTGACATAATCCAAAGTGATAGAATTTTTTTTTCATTTCTCTTACACTCGTCCGATAAAGGGTTTTTTCAATACAATATAAACTATATTTTACACGAATGATGTCGTAAAAAAGAAACAATGCACTTTGTCATGGCAACAGAAATAGTAAATAATCACAATGATGGAAAACAGTGTTCCACTAAAAAAGCCACGCTTGTAAAACGTGGAACACTGGAACAAAACAACAACAGCACCAATTTGTTATACCAATAAGACATATTCATTTTAAATTCTTCTATATACTATTGTACATTTTACTCATTGATATAATGATGTTGATACTATGAACAATACTTACTAGGATTTTAGGATGCAAACGTATAAACTATATAACATATCACATTTGTGGCACAGACACTATGGGGCCAGGTGTGCCAGGAAAATTGAACGGAAAGGAAGATATGCAATCGGCCACAAAAACATAACGACGAAAACAACAACAACAATAACACAATACACAGAAATAACAGAATTTGAGGAAATGCACTCAGACAGATACTGGACAACGAAGAACGAGGAAAAAGGAGCAGGGAAGAATAGAGAAGGAAAAGGAGAGGGATGGAAAAGGTCTGTGGACACACTACAAAATCTCGAGGAAAAGTGAAACATGACAGGTTTTTTTTCATTGAACAGAATTAACTGGTATATTTAGAAAACAAAGATTTGTTGAGTTTATACTTAAATGTAATTAACTTCACAGATTCTTTTAGATCATTATCTAAGCTATTCCAAAATCTGGGTCCGGTATAAACAAATGTATTTTGCGTGTGCACAGTTCTAACTAAGGGAAGATGAAATTCTTTAGATTGTCTAGTGGGATAATTATGTACGTGGCTGTTACGGTGAAATAACAAATAAAATATTTTGGGTAGATGGTCAGGGAAAAGCAAATAATTCAATTCAATTCAATTCATTTATTTCATACTTCTCATTTATGAACATTACAACAGAAATAACAGTACAAGTTCTTTTACCTTATAAACAATGTGCAGAAAACAAACGATATACATGGTGATAACACAGTAATTGTAATGATAACTGGTCAAAATCGAAATGGGGTTGAACAAAGAGAAGTATGATGGGACCTACATGAAAGCTAGCTTGTTTGGCTGTAAGACCCGAGTAATCAATGTTTGTGAAAAAGAATCGAAGAATGGATAGAAGATAAGATGGAAAATGAAACAAGATGGAGAAAATAAGCAAAGAAAAAATTATTTGAAGAGATAGGAGGAGAAAGAATTGAGGAGAAAAAAAGGGGGAATAGAGGAACAAGAAATTCTTCCAACCAAATCACATCCAGGTAATCCCTGAGCTGACGCTCTGGGAGCAGCATCTAAAAATGCAAATCGCACTGTATACAAACAGGTCGTCAGCTGTAAAAATAGACTTAACAAGCAATCACGTCAGGTTGACATGTCTGTGAAGATGCTCCTAGATAACATACATTTAATGACAACTTAATGACAGTCGAAGCATATTATGAGCAAATATGTCAGGGGGGGCCGGTGCATCGAGACTTTAGAATAGGTCTGATGCCAGGATGATAAACACTATCTCCTGTTATAGAGAAACAAAATTCCATCTAAAATAGAGCAGAAACTGGAACATGAGAGAGCTGCTCAAATTTTCCATCATCGGGAAGAATGGTATCATTTTATTGGCTGATGAGCAGCACATGGCCAGTCAGAAGCATTACGATGGATTTCCCGATAAATGCCAGCCGGTCAAATATTTGCTCCCACCAAACTGAGAGCTTGACAGACAAGCTGTATGCTGTGGCCAATATATGCCATTTATTAGGTCTTGGCAAACAATGTTAAGGCATAACCATACTTCATGACAATATGTGGAAATACTCGCCAATTTCCTACTCGTCTCATTCAGCATTCAGTGCATGTGACAGGAAGATGAAACAGGCTACACATCTCTGCCTTTATCGCGGTACATGGTATGTATGGCAGATATCAGATGTCCTCAGTGTCTCGTAATTACAGAATGTCAGCTGTGAAAGGTTCTTCACAAGGAAGCTCTGAAATGAGCCAAGGTGGTGTACAATATCACAGAAGAAGTCTAGAATTGAACGAAAAGATACCACTGCTGCTCTACGTCCACTCCTCTGCATTAACTGATACAGTGCCATGTTCATGCAAAATGAGATATGGTATTTGTCACATGCAAGTAAACTTGTATAATAAATGCAGTCCTACAATGACTTATATGCACACTACCAACTTGGGGACACAATCTACACACCCTCATTTTTTACCTCCACCAAGGTTATTTTCTTGCTAATGTTTATTTGTCTGTTTGTTTGCCTGTTAGTAATATGACTTAAACAGTTATTTTAAATGTGACCGTCCAGCTCCAAACCAACATAAAAGTAAAAAGGAAGTGAAAATTTGACTGGGCCTACTTTTTGTGGGTGTTGAGGCAGGTGGTCAAAAAATTATGACAACATTTTCAGGATAGATCTGTTTCAAGTCCATTTTGGTAAAACAAACAAGATATAAATGTTTGGCAGTGATCGAGATCCAGATATTATCAACCACCATCCATTTTAGCATCATAAGCAGCATTAATTAACAACATTACTATTAACATAATTTATGATTGCATCATTTCTGCTTTGTCATTTTTGTTGCCATTATAATATATGGTTTTTCAAATGAGAACAGTATTGAAAAAAAAAAGCCACTCCTAAATGATAGATGAAATTCAGTTTCCACTGGGTGAGCCATGCCAAGGTGGGGTGGGGGGGGGGAATCAAGTATTGGTTTGCTATCATCACTAAAACCTCGAGTGGACTGCAATCTCTCAGACATGTTTTAACCACCCACGCCTATCCTCATCTTGAACTTTTCTACCCCATCACTATCTCCAAAACCAGTCCCCCCCCCCCCCCCACCCATCCAACCTCTTCATCTTAACCGCCGTAGGTGTCTAGAAATCCTCATCATGTCATCGTCTCCTGCTGCGGTTGGACATTGGTGATATAAAACGGCAAAATCTAATCGACCACATCGAGAAAATCAGACAGGCCCGCTGATGACTGCCTTTCAGGTTTTCTACCAGCCGTAAATGAATGGAGGATAGACTGGTGTGGGGGTGGGGGAGAAGTCATTATTGATTGACTGGTGATTTGAGATCGACAGCTTTCTCTCTCTCTCCTTCTTTTCTCACCTTCTGTTAATCTGTCTCCTTTTTGTCGAAAGGATTCTTTCAGATTTCACCTCTAGTTTTTTCTTTTATCAGTTTCCCTTCCTTTTATCAGTTTGCCTTTACATTAATCTCCTTTATCCCTCTTTTCTCAATTTGTTTATATTCCTGTTACTGATCTCTATCATCATGTTTTTTCTCTGTACAGGTTCTATTTTCTTCTCCCTATTGTAATGACTGTAATCAAATAAAAAACATTCGAACTTTAAAGGGTGTGTACAGTTCTGGTCGAGGTGAGGATTTAGCTTTTAACGTTTTGCTAGATATTCAGAAACCACTCTATGAGATGTCAAAGAGCATGCAGTTCTAAGGGGAATCAAAAGTTTATTCGATGAAAATTGGTTTTGAAATGGCTGAGATATCCAAAAACAAGGTGAAACAAAGAGATCCTAATAAAGTTGTGGCATGTCGCCTTTTATTATTAGTACTTTTTTGGATATGTCAGCCATTTGAAAACCAATCTTCATCAAATAAACATTGAATCCTTCTTAAAATTACATGCTCTTTCATATTTCATAAGAGGCTTTTCATTATCTCACTTAGGAATGTTCAAAACATGAATCTCCACCTCAACCAGTACTGTACAGTCCCTTTAAATACAACTTCTGAATTCAATAAGGAACACCAGTACTTCAACAATAACATAATTATCCTAATCAGCTTTCAATTGTCCAGTGTGTGTGGAACAAGACATCTTCATTTGGAATTTCAGTAAGAATCACCAGTGCTTCAACAATAGTTAGTTCTCCTAATCAGCTATCAACTGTCAGTGCACGTGGAATAAACATCTTTATTAGGAATCTAATGCTCACCACTCACTGGAATGAAATATGAAATGTTGCTACATGTATGTACTTACTAGTCTCCTGTGGCAGATTCTCATATACACAGACACCTGGATGGGGAACTCTTGGGTGCTGTAGCCATTACGGCTGAATCTGATGGCATTTTATGTCCCGTAATTTTCATACATTACAAATGTGATTACGAGGCTACTCTGCATTCTGTGGCTACACTTAATACATCACTAAACTGTAATTATGGAAGCAAGCATGAGAGATCTGTCATCAAGATCTCAGTTCCATAAAATTACAGAAAATTTATATTCTAATCGAAATATGAGAATACTGTCAGTTATCATAATATTGTGGTTAAAAATGTTCTGGCTGCAATGGGGAAATGTAATAAGGTCTCTTATCACAAAACTGGACGGTAATACAATCTAACCATGATTATTTAAACACATCATACATTACAGATAATCATACAAAGGCTCAGGTGAGTTAGTATGCAACATAAAAATTATTTTGTCACATATTCATAATACAAGTATGTATGCATGACTGTATTCACGCATGGATGAATATATCAACCAATAAATGCATACATATGTGTTTGGTATAGGAATTGGAGAGGCATGTCATTTGTTTTAGTACAGAGTTTATAGTTGCAGTAAACTATAATGGAAGACTACTGAAATCTGCATTATGACAACATTCTGTCATGAAAACTGCAGTGCTTGAAAACGATGTAATTGTTAGAATTCAAAGGGGCTGTACAGTTCTGGTTGAGGTGAGGATTTAGCTTTTAACGTTTTGCGAGATATTCAGAAACCACTCTATGAGATGTCAAAGAGCATGCAATTCTAAGGGGTATCAAAAGTTTATTTGATGAAAATTGGTTTTGAAATGGCTGATATCCAAAAACAAGGTGAAACAAAGAGATCCTAATAAAAGGCGTGGCCTGTCGCCTTTTATTATCACTTTTTTGGATATCTCAGCCATTTGAAAACCAATTTTTATCAAATAAACGTTGAATCCTTCTTAAAATTACATGCTCTTTCATATTTCATAAGAGGTTTCTCATTATCTCACTTAGGAATGTTATAAACCTGAATCCTCACCTCACCCAGTACTGTACAGTCCCTTTAAACCTTTGCTTCTGAATTTCCAATCAGTTGAAACAATTCGTCCCCTGTGATGCATCTGTCATGCCTTCTCTTACACGTAATCTTTATATCTTCTCCATCCCAATATCGTTCCTCCTTCGTCTCCTTTGAAACGCCTGCACTCCCCTTGACTTCTTCTTCACATCTTTCAAGGATGTCTTCTCACGTTCAGATGCATCCACACACAGCACATCAACTCCCCACCAAGACACACAGACACACACACACACACACACACACACACCAGATAAGCACACGCACAAACACACACACACACACACACACCCCAGACAAGCACACGCACAAACACACACAGACACACACACACACACACTTACACACACTCACACATTCACACACACACATACACACATGCACGCATGGGCGCTGAGCGTGAACGTGTCCCAGACGGGCCAATATACATCGTTCTCACGCGTCGCGAGCCGCGTCAATCCCATACATCAGCGCATGCTAATAAAGTTACATCGCTCCCAACGTGTAATACCCGGTGGACTCGAACATGCTGACAACCACAGTCTGGGCCCTTGTGCACCCGCATCCCATCACAGCAGATTGGATGAGGAGGAGGAGGAGGAGGAGGAGGAGAATGGGGGAGGGAGGAGAATGGGGGAGGGAGGAAAAGGGGAGGGTAAGGGGAGACAGACTTGGAGATATTCACAAGACGGAGACCCCCAATATTGTGAAAAGCATGCGTGCAACGTGGGAAAAGTCGACATGTACTCTTGGGAGCATAAGAGGATGGCTCCTGCCTTGTCCAATTTCATGGTAGCAGGGAGGAACAAGTCGGCGATGAATTTACAAAGTGCCTCACATGGCAGAACTCAAATTCTGCATTAATGTATATCACCAAAGTTTAAATAGATTTCTGCTGGTCATGTTCTAGGTAGTCACTAGTTGACCTTCAAACTATCCCCTAAATCAATGCCTTTCATTAATTCAACTGAAATATTGTTATATCCCTTCATATGATAAGATCTGCAGTATTCGCTGTGTATTAACATTACACTTTTTTGTATTTTTTCTGTGTAAAAAATGTTGCAATTCAGCCAAGAAGGCTGTAAAGAAAACTTAATAAACCATGAATTGAATTATAATCATCATCGATCAGCAACAGGTTTAGGTTTCCTACCTGAGCGCATATAACAATGGTAGTCTGGTATCCCTTGTCTGTTCCAAAATCATTTCTGGTAAGACCAATGTTTTATTGATTTTGGATAAGTGTTATGTCAGGGTTTGACATTAACTTTTTCTCTAGTGGCCTGTTGAGGTCTGAATGGTTTGACAGCTTAAAAACAATGGAGGAGGCCAATCTTAACTTTATATCATATAATTTCTGCCATGGCACATTCCCGTTGGTATGCATTGTATATATGCCATATATTTCATGGGTGTTACATTTTATGCATTGGGAATTGCAAGACAATTTTTTGTGAGTGGCTGAATTCACCATCAAGAACCACAGGGAAGAAATAAGAAATTCATATTATCCTGTTTTAGGACAAAGCTTATTGACTTACCACCTTGGATTACGACATACGGCACATTTGTGTCACGACAGGCAATAATATTCGTGAGTTGTTCATTTTGTAAGTATCAGTCAACTCACAAAATTTGCACAAATAAAAATAACATGTAATATACCATGTAAATGGGAGTACTGCACATAAGTAAGCATACCAAGAGTTGCTTATCTGATTGAGATTATTTGAAGCAAGCAGTCGTAAGATGACATCGCTGACTGAACTCAACACCCAATAACTAAAAACATGTTTTGAAAACCGCAGCAAAAACACAATTACAATCGACTTCTCTGTAAATGAAAGACCCCTCTTTGCTTTATCGACTGGAGGGGGCAGATTAGCGCTGTAAGACGATTCAGAAATAATTAACAGCCGGCCGCACCTGAGCTACAGTGAAACCAACACCCTTAAATGTGTGATTATCTGAAGGGTTTGTTTGCAAAACCGACAAGTCCATTTTTGAAGATTTTGAAGTAAGATCTCTGTCATAAAGTACAAAATAATACCTTTTAAATGATATATTGGGCACTACATATAAAGGTATATTTTTGAAGTTATGGTCAAAAGAAGCAAAAATTTTCTTATTATTCTCTTTATTTTTCTTGATCTTTAATTGCAAATATCTCCATTTGGCAAATATGGACTTATCGGTTTTTGCAAACAAACTCTTCATCACTTCTGTCCTATCTCTCTCTCACTATATTCCCAAAGGTTCACTATCCAATGATCTAGTGTACACATCACAAGTGAATATGAATATAATATACGTGGAGAGATTGTATGTAGAGGACTGAAGACAAAACAAACAAACAAATGTCACAAGATATGACAAGCCACTGTCCATTCGAAAGTAAATCATCTCTTCCACTCATCTGTTCATTTCATTCTACTTGCTAACTCGGCCAAGTTATGGCTAAGGACATTAAATGGAGGTCCCGTGTGTGAGAGAGTCACAACTCATGCACGCAAAAGATCCCGCTTCATTCATTCATCACAAAGAGCAGGGTGTTAAACCCAGTGAAGTGGTCCCACCTCACATCCAACTGGACCCCATGGAAGACCAGATCAGTGCAGCTGAATATGAGCTATCCAGCCATCTTCTCAGATGGAAAATGAACAAATAAACATGCATATTGGTGGGCAGTCACGCTAATAATGAAAATGCATGCTACAAGACGTGCATTCCTGACTTTCACTAGCCCCTCATTTGTTTAATGCCCCCACAAGCCATTTCAAATTGGCAAAAGAACTTGTTTGCAATCATGATTAAAAACACATAGTATATCTGTCGCCTGCAAACATGACTGACATCACCGCTAAACACGTTTCTAGAATGAGTAACCTCAACAATGGTGTTCCGGAGACATTTTCCAATCAAGTTTTGCTGCATTCAAGGTGCACGTTTGTGACACGAAAGGAGCTCTAGCTTGACCTTCCTTCACCTCCCGCTAATGAACCCAGCCCTCTTCACGGGATACAAGTGTATGGCATGTTCACGTAAATGTACTGGAAGCTGCAGATTTGATTGACAGATCACGGTGTTTGCCGCAGGATGGTCATACGCAATGTCATCCGCAGTCTGCAGTTAAGGGCTTGGCACACCGAGCACATTAATGGCAGTGGTCCAGTTTTTTGCTATGGCGCTCTAAAAACAACCATGTCTGGTTCTGTTTAAAACAAATCACAAATTTGGTAAAAAATCACCCAAAATTTAATTTCTTACGTCAAAATCAAGAGCAACAAAATCACCAGTTGAAGATCAATTTTGCAACAAAATTATTAGCGGGGAACTGATATTGTAACAGAACCAGACATGGTTCCTTTTGGCACACCATAGCGAAAAAACCGGACCCTTGCTGTTACCGTGCTCAGTGTGCCGAGGCCTTTGTAGGGAGGCACATTCCCCCGTCTCAACACTTCATGAAGTCCTATAACCCCTTCCATACTGAATTCTGAAATGCCCATTGGCTTAATACGCAGGCCACCAGGTTCCCATACAGAACGGGTTAACCACTTAGAAATGCCACTCCGAAGTAAGAATTACTAACGAGAAATATTTGCAGTCAAAAAACGGACAGATATCTCAAAAAGTCCATCCCATAGCCTTCCTACAAGGAATGCTCTGGTGTTACCAGATTCACTGACCTGCTTTACTCTCTGGTTTTCTTCCCTCTCAGAGGACTGTTGCAGGAGGTCAAAGGTGAACTTGTGTAGGGAAGAAGGGGAGGCATTCCCCCAGAAGGAGGTTTCAATGTGGAATGTATGGTTTTTTATGTGGAGAGATTTATGACATTGTTTTTATCAGTCAGTGTAAAGTTCACAGATGTGCATATTTTCATACATTCTCTGAGCATGATGTCATAGAATGTCCCTAAGGGGTATTCTTTTTTTTCCCACAATATTTCTTATTCTATTCTGTTGGGTGTTTTTTTTTTTAAGAAAAAAAGAAAAGATCTTAAAAATTTACACTCACAGAAAAAAAAAAGTAATTCTAGGATATCCAATGCCAATTTTCTCTCCCACACACGAGATAGAAGTCATTTTATTACTGTATAAGCTGTTATTTTCGTGAGGGTTTAATTTTCGTGAATTTCGCAAACTGCAGTTGGATCGCGAATTTAACAACACACGAAATTGTCTCCATGTGCTTTGTTAATAGAGCATTAACGTAAGCGTTGGCGTCGTTTCGCGAAAACAACATCTCGCGAAAATGTCTATGACCTCGTCATTTGCGAAAATATCTGTACGCGAAAATAACGGCGTATACAGTATTGTATATCCATTACTCCAGTGATTAAATCAGTAATCTTTACCTTCTATTTACCACTTACTGGTACATCCAATGACTTGATTAATTTTGCTGATATTGACACAGATGTTGCATGACTAACTGTCAGTAAAGAAATATTACATAATTCTACTCACCTTTGCATGTGACTGCTTTTGTTTGATTGGTTTGTTTGATTTCTTTGATAGGAATGTATTCACCTGTACCAAACTTTGTGGCCAAGCACTGGGAAATGTAACTGCAAGCACATGTATAATATAACTTGTCCAGAAAGCTACAGCCATAGGAATGTGTATATGAAGAGTTTGTTTGCAAAAACCGATAAGTCCATTTTTGAAGATTTTGAAGTACTGTTCATGTCATTAAGTACAAAATAATACCTTTAAAATGATATATTGGTCACTACATATAAAGGTACATTTTTGAAGTTATGGTCAAAAGAAGCAACAATTTTCTTATTATTCTCTTTATTTTTCTTGACCTTTAATCGCAAATATCTCCATTTGGCAAATATGGACATATCGGTTTTTGCAAACAAACTCTTCATATATAAGGGGTCACAGTATTGCAGGTAACACTTTTTAAGCATGATAAACCTTCTCCCTCATCCCCTCCCTCAGAAAAAGAGGAAAAGAAGTAAATCAATACCCTTTACCATTTAAAACTACCAAGACAAGAATCATTTACAAAACAATATGAGGGTGAATGGTAAAGATCTGTTTTTGATCGATGTCATGGATATTGATATATATCTATTAAGTTACATTATCCTTGATATTCGATGCTATACATGACTCCTACACAATCCATTAATGTCCATCTCTGCAAAAAATCTCTGCAGACTTTGCTCTATACGAGAGGCGACAAAAAGCATAAGGTAAAAAACAAAGGAAAAACAAAGCGAAACAAATTGTTCCTCATTGTGCGGGGGCGAGGATATAACCTGGGCACAGAAACCCACGCTCTGCGTTTCATGATGAAATTCTTCTCCTTTCAGGCATCGGAAGACGGGGCAAACAAGCATCCAGCGAGGAGAAGGGAGAAAATCGCCCCAAAATGTCACCCACACTTTGCGGATAACTCCTGCTTAAAGATTGCAGATAAGCTGTTGCCATGGCAACTTCTATCACCCCTTTCCCCTCCCCTCCTTCCACTACAGTGAAATGGAGATGCAAGCGAGAATGACATCGGACAGACAGACAGACATAATGGCACAAAAGTGAGATAGGCTGGAGAGAGAATAGGCAAGAATAGGTGGATTGTCATTAAAACTGAAATTCTATATGCTCCTCCTCCCCCTAGCTAATTTCAATAATTAAAACTCTGCATTTCAGTGCTTAATTTTGTCTATGAGTTTTCGGGCAAGTTGAGAGCTCATGCCAGTCATTCTTAAAACTTGTATTGAATTCATATCTATGGGCGTGCAAACACTAGAACACAAGAGAAAATGAAATTATATGTTTTATATGTGTGCATATAAATGTATATTTCTGTTTCATATGTCTTCATCTCCCTTCATATGTTTGGGTATGTGAGCATGTGCACATGCATTTCTCTTCATGTAAATGATGCAAGCTCTGGGTAAGAAGAACATAAAATGTTTCCACTTAGCACTATGGTTTTGTGATGATGTTTCTTATTGTGGATCATTTTCCAGCTACCTGAAGAATAACATGATGGTAAAGAAAAAAATAGTTTTGATGACGCCAACTAAATAACTTTCTACCTTACCATTTGTCAAAGAAATTTCTACAAGCGATTCTGCGCAGAGTGAAAAAAAAAGGGGCACTGTAGCCATGCTTAAAAGCAATCATTTGCAATAGCTAATGCAACCATTTACAATATTCAAGTAGGGTGAGTGATGCTACGATGATAAAGATCGAGAAAGATGCTAATCTGAAGAGACATGCTACCCCCCCCCCCCCCCCCCAAAGTCTTCCAAACTAGACAGGAAATGGTACTGGAAGGCAGGGAGAGATGAGAAGTTTGAAGGCGAATGCATTGCAGGGAATCGTGTTTGACACTGGCATGCCGCACACTATCACAACTGTAGAGAGGAGTAATTTACCGGGCCAGGCCGTGGGTATGAATATCCCAAATATACCAGAGTCCTGTCGTCAACAACCCACAGTGGACTCCTCTCTGACCCACTTTGTCCAGACATTCCTTCGTTTTTCCTCCCCGCCTTCCCTCCTCCTGCCCTCCCTCCTTCTCCCTCAATCTCCCTCCATCTCGCTCTACCCTTTTTAATTAAACTGATTCCCTCTGATAGACGCATCCTGTTGTCAACATCGTCCTCTGGACCTCACCCTCTCTCCTCCTCAACCTAAACCCAATAGGAGATTGTTCCATCTCGTCTCAAAAGATCAAACAAAGTTCTTCACAGCTGAAACGTGCATGTAAATGCTCACATTCGCTCTCGTCCTCCAGCTACGGAAATAATGGAAAATGAGATAAAATGTTTAATGTATCAACAATCAGTCATTCTCTTTCTCTATACCATCCTTCATCACATCTATCTATCAATCAATTTCTCCTCTCCCTCTTTAGTTTCCTCTTTATTTTTTCTCTTCTTTTTTTTCTATCTCTCTTCTCTCTCTCTCCCCCCTTTGTGCCTTGGTAATCTTGAAGCAACTCATGTGGCAAAAATTAGCCACATTTAATCTCATTAGCAAAGTCAGAGTGTGGGAAGAGCTTCTTTTTATTGGGGGGGGGGGGGAGGGGGGTCCCCATCTCACACGATCTCTTCTTCCCCCTCCTAGAATCCTCATAATGGTCCATTTCCTTGCATCATCCGACCGCATCTCAAACTGATGCAATATGCCTGGAAGACACCCTGGATACAGGGAAGGAAAGAGCTCTTCGAGCAAATATTGACATGTTCAACTCACAAAAACAAACAAACTTCCATGGCAATTGGGAGATTTTATCGGGCTCCAGAAGGGACGGGATGGGATGGGGGTGGAGAAGGGAGGATGTGACTGGAGTTCACTGCCAAGTTGTAACAGAGATTGTGGGGTGTACATAAATGACAAATGGGCAAAGGCTTCTTGGCAAGATTGTCCAGGAGAAACATTTATTTACATCCCAAAAAGCAGTTTGTTTCAGGACGATATTTTCAACAAATGCAGTCTAAAAAAAAAATATTTTTGTTTTGAACAATATAACTTTGTGTGTTTGGTGCAGACACAAGTTCAGTATAAATGTCAGATTTTTTTTTCAAAGGCAAATGATGTCATGTTTCATTTCATGCGATTGTCTTCACGCCGAAGGGAACCAAGTCTGTTGAGTTCCCCTTTTTGTGGGAGATTCCTAGGTAAATGTCATGCCCAACACATTAAATACACTTTGACGATCCCACAGCAACCCTTGTTTGATAGATGAAGATGTTTTCTTTGAGTAGGCGAGCTTTGATGGCGATTAAAATCTGCGCTGGGAGCCAGGATTAGACAGAGGTGACCTAATCAAAAAGCAATCTCACATAGGTGTGCTTGGCAACAGCCAGTAACATCCTCATGGAGCTTCTCTTGTTTTCCACTAACTTTCAGGCCACCATTTACTCATATTTCATTCAAAAAGCTTCCCTTTTTTTCAGAAGCTTAGATACGCGACAAGCATGTCATCAGGGCACCTTTTTTTATTCTTTTCTCTCTTGTTTTTTTTTTTCTTTTTTTTTTGTAGGTTGAGAAGGAAAGTAGGCAACTTACAAAACCTGCTTTGGTTGCTTCTTTAGGACAAAAAACCAAAAGTAACTTTAGTACAAGGTGAGTCGAACAAGTCACATGCTTGCTTTTTTTGCCCAAAAGAAGGCGCCTTTGTGAGCTTGAACAAGGCATTCTTATTCTAATCAAGGTGCCTTTGTGAGTTTTAGCAAGTTGTCTTTTAACCTTCCCTCTTGGAGTAGCATGCCAAGGTGAGTTTTCTCAAAAAACAGAACTACTCGCATTCGCATCTTATATTCCTGAACAAAGCATCCAAGCTAGTTTTACCAAGTCAATATAGAACAACACCTTAAACAAGGCATGTAGACAATTTAAAATGCTCATAGTCTCATCTTTAACAAGAGCTGGTTCAGGTCAAATACCCATCATCTCATTTCACCCTCTTGTTTTAAACAAGAAGCTTAGGTGACTTGCAACAAGTTGAGCTCTCAAATTTTTTTCTCTTGCATGAGGCAGCTATGCCACTTTTAATGAGTCACTATCTTCAACCAAGCAGACAGTAGACACCTTTCAAGTCACATGCTTAACACGCATCATCTTCTTGCAACACATTTCAGCTCCTATATTTTCATATAAAAACATGGGAGACAAAAACAAAACAAAACATCACAGTTCTACGTATTAAAGAGACAATGAGTATAAAGAAACCAACTTTAAAATATTTTCCCTGAACAGTGATGTCCGTCACCATCTCATATATATATTCACATAAGATGTGATGATATCGAAATAGAAGTTAACATCTCCCAGCAACTTATAACAAGGTCACGTTTGGAGGGATTAATGCATGCTGAAGAAGAAGCTTGGCAAGTTAAACCACATGCTTTGGCACATAAAGGGTTAATATTGTTTTTGTATAATCACTTCATGGGTTGAGAAGCAATAACACCACTGCTTCATCTTATTTGCATAAGTGTCACAGCTTTTGAACATCATGTCAGCTTTGTGCACAAGTTAAAAGCTTCAAAATTCTATCACACTCTTGTTTCATATCTGGCCTTGATGAAACTTCTATCAATGTTCCTATGACTTGCCTGTTCATAGCAATTACAGTCAATTTTAAAACACAGAGCAGAGTTCCACTTTGATATGTTAACTGATAAGCTTTTACATACCACATGGCATCTAATCCAAGAGCGACACACTTTGAACTCTATTCGAAAATGACTTCTGAAGATAGAAGGACTGGTTTTGTTTTTGCCAATACTATTCCCATCTGAAGTCGTATTCTCCACATCAGAGCAAGGTCATGCATTCCAGCACGTCAATGCTACTTCCTTAATCCACTGGTAGCTGTCTAATCTATCACAGCATCATTTATTATAGTCAAACAATGAAGCAATTAATTCAACTGGACCAACGATTCCTGAAAAAGCAACAATATATAACAGGTATGCAATCTATGAACATGGGGCAAAAAAAAAATTGAGAACGTGATACCACTAGGATTAGAAAGGACGAACATAAAAACGGTAATCAGCGAATTACCGTGACGGCAAATGAGCAGTGTGGGAGGGAAACGTGTACCTCCATCATCGCTACCACCACCACCAGTGGCTTTACCACCACCACCAACATGACTACCGACAGATTGTGCGAAGCGTAACTGGCCGCGACGAGCCGTCAGGCAAAATTACCGTCTGGGTGTGGAAGTAATCATTAGAAAAACACACATACGGACCACTGGTGTTGCCGGGTCAATCAATTTTTTTTTTCCCCTTCCACAGACGTCCGCTCTCCGTCTTTCCCCATTCCCTCTCACCCCTTTGCTCTCTCTCACTCTTATCTCTCTCTCTCTCATTTTTTTGCATCGCTTACAGAGTGATAACGCAATGAACAAGCATAGACAACATAATGAAATTACAATCGAGGCGCTTCGTCTCAGCTCTGTGCAGTGCGAGAAAGAATGCATCTCAGTGGGTTGGAGTCCATTAGTCTCTCAGCACCAGACCCTTTGCCACAAACAAAAATTGCCACACCTTGATAAGCAAAGACTTTTGAGTTTCCCCTCCATCTTTAACATTTTCAACATTATTTAGTAAATATCACGCATCTATAACCTCAATTTATCGTGTTTATATTATATTTCAAAGTATGTAGAATATGTATATTGGTTGTTGTTTTTTTTCATTATATTTTTTGTATAGGGCCAACTGGTATTCTTTGTTGAAATTGAAAATAAATGAAACGAAATAAAATGAAATGAAAGATGCTTGGATAACAAGGATAAAAACACAACAAAATCAAAATTTTCCTCCACCAGCAATTTTCCATTTGGGGAAGAAATTAACATTCAATCCCCAATGTACATGTAAATACAATTCCCAGGATTACTCGCCTGAAGCAAATAAGAGAATGTAATCTCCACTGTAATACAGGCATAAAAAACACTGAAAACTATGAGAAAATTGTGAATGTACTTAGACATTACATTTCAGGATGAATACACAAACAAACTTAAAATGGTGAATTATGAATGTGTTTCCCAAATGCATGAGAGGTTCAGACTTCCTGTTACACTGAATAAAAGAGAAGGCTGACTGAAAATGGATATCATAGTCCTCTGTTTGGTATTTTGACTTTTACAATTCTACCCCCAGCTACAACGCAATAACAACATGCATACAAATCCACCACCTGTTCAGAGTGTGTAATATTTTCAGCTGTAAGCCACAGCAATGAAGAATATACAAAAGAAAGCGATCAATTTGATCTGTCAACCTTTGGAAATATCATAACATTTGGCGGAACCAGGTGTCCACACCACCTTCAGGGTATTTTGTGTTTGCGTATGTGTATATGAAATACAGAACCATATATAGTTAGTGAAACATATCATCAAATATTCCATCACTTTTTTGTACATAGCAGAAAACAAAAGGAAATTAAATCTTGCAAGAATCTTGACGTGAACAAAATATGTATTTGGTCATTGCATACAATATTAAATGAATATACACATACACACACTCATAAAATATATCAATTCAATGAAACAACTTTTAATGACAAAAAAAAAAGATATATATTTGTACTCTTTGGAAATTAGGGGCATATCTTGAAAGTGACCAGGCTAAAGAAAAAGAAAAAAGGGAGATAGACCCCTGAATGCCAGTGTAATTACATAGCTCAACAAGAAACAGGCACACCAGATATTTACAGGGATAAAATACATCCAAACATAAGAGGGATATGATATCAAATTGTTTCTATGACAATCAGATGGTATAACAATGAGATGAGTTTTTAGAGCACCTTTATTTCCTCCTACGCTCACAACGAATTCATGTAAATCAAACCCCTGGGGAGGGAAGAAAATTTTACGGCTACCAACGTTAGAAATAACAAGAATTACCTTGATCTAATTAGGTTTCCATTTTATCAGCTGCATAAAGTTTTCCGCCAATTTACTGGAGGCAAATGTTATGGTAATAACTGTTCAGCACAGACATGAATGCACGCTGCGCTATTTGTACATCCACTAATGACAAAATGCATACACAACCATAAATCTCTTTCTCTCTCTCTCTCTCTCTCTCTCTCTCTCTCTATCTATCTCTATTTACCTATCTTTATTTTTCTATATGTACAAATTTATCTCTCCATTCACACCATATACAAATATAGATACATATACATGTATATATGTGTGTATTACATGAATAAATGGATGTATGCATATGTGTATATATATATATATATGTATGTATATAACGAAGAATCAACTAGTAATGCATTATTTCGCCAATAAGAATGAGTTTATTGCGCAACTCAAATTTTCGGTGGGGTACCTTGACTACATGGCGTCTACATGGCAACATCATTGTAAAGGGTACGCACTCTCATAGCAACCAATTCTGTGTATATGAGTGCGCGCTCTTCATGTTCAATTTATGTTTTGGTTTTAACATTCCCCATCGAGACTCGTGAAGAAGGTGGAGGCCACCGAAAATTTGAGTTGTTCAATAAACTCATTCTTATTGGCGAAATAATGCATTACTAGTTTATTTCTTGATTCTTCATTATATTGGAGCCAATATGTAAATTCGCAATATGTATATATAAATATATATATATATATATATATATCCCATATAAACAGAAAGAGGGTGAAGGGGTGAGGAAGAGAAAGAGATAGAGATGGGGGAGGAGGGGGGAGTGGAACAGATACACACAGCCATGCAGTGTGTCTGATGAGAGGAGGCTGTGAAATAAAGGGATTCTGATTGATGCAGGGGTACATGTGTACTTTTTCGAGATTTTTTTCCCCCCTCCTGCTGCCAATTTTAGCTCCACACTGGTCTGCAGGTAGTTATCAATGCTGACATTGTTTATCTTAGCCGGAAGCTTAAAGGGACACTTGGACGCGCGACCTCAAAGCTTGCAATAACTTGGCCGAGATCCTGGTTCCTTTTTTCGGGCTTGACATAAATTTGACTTTCAGACCTTATGGGTTTTTTTTTCCCTACTTCAGATCTTTTTTAATCTAGAGCAGGATCAGTTGGTGTTTTTTTTTTTCTACTTTAATGCACGTAGGTGGAATCATGGAGATATTCTTATATTGGGTAGAAGATGAAATGAAATAAATGGAGAGATCACATGAAAATAGGCACAGATATGCACTAAACACATGAAACTCCCTAAGAGATTATCACTTGATAGGGCTATAGGACACATCGTCTTCAAAGTCTACACTTTTACAAGACTCTCTTAAATCTCTTTGCCTTGTGCGCTGCTGTAAGGATTCAATCCCACAAACAAAGCTGCACATATTTCACAATCTAATCTCTCTGTTGACATATCATGTAATCAATCTTTGGTAAGGGTTTTAAGTTTTGTCATCAATGTCTGACGTACATGGCAATAATTTTCTGTATCTTATCAATGATGTCTTTGAGGGTAATGTATATTAAAAGCTCTGCTTTTTTGCTTTCCTTCCATTTTCAACATTAATTAGTCAATATCATGCACCTTGTCTTCATAATTTATTGTAGTATATACTTTGATATATTTAGAATATGTTTATAATATTACTTTAGTGCATATTCTTTGTACACTCATATTCTTTGTGAAAATGAATTAATGAAATGAAATGAAATGAAACCTGTGAGATATAGAGCATTCTATTTCAGTGCCAGGGATGACCGGCAATAGCCCTAGCTATAAAAGGAGGTTATTCTTTTTCTTATCACTTTTCAATATTTTTTAGTCTTCCCTTCTATTCATCATTTCCTTTAAATTTCTTTGTTTATAATGCAGTTTTTGGCATCCTGGGGTACCCTGTGGTACCAAAAAGAAATCTGCCATTTTGTTGATTTTTGATTGTTGATTTCTTACACAGAAGACAATTTATACCTCAAGTCTAGCACTGTATTTTATTCCCAAATCTGAGAGCCCTTTAAAAAGACACAAATTAACTTCTGAAGCTGCAGCGCCTTTTTTTTTTTTCAAGTTCATGGAAATCTTGCCTCCTCTGTGCATACTAAAGTGTAGTGAAGGGTGGATTTTGCAATCGTATCTTCTAAAGCACATCAACTCATGCTCAAGCTTACAAATCAATTTAATCACATTACTTAACCCATAACCTCCCAAGATATGGTAATTTTCCAAATATCTCACACATATCATGTCTAGTTCCAATTTAGAAAATGTTAAATAGCTGATCACACAAGGGACTATTTTGTACAAAGCTGTGGAGTATAAAATATCTTATGGTGGTCCAAGAAAGTACACAAGTTACATAGGGAACTCAAGCACCAAGAAATGTATTTTGATCTTAAGGGAAATGAGGACTTGTAAAACTTGCTTGGTCATATCAACTAGTTCACTTTCATGTCTGGGGATCGATTGCAGATGTGTACTGACATTAATCACAATTATATCTTCACTGGTTTTGATTTTCTTGATGATAATTGATGCAGTTGAATGTGTAACATGCATCTCAACAGATGAAACGCCCATTCAAAAATCAGGAAGGATCTAACATTCTTCTGTCAGAATAAAAAGAGACAATAGAGGGCGTCCTACAAAATCAACAAGATTTGGCAGCTTTGCTACATCAACTGAAGACCAATCATATCTAACTGCTTGACATCTGCCTCACATATTAATGCACTATTCTTGTTTGATCATAGCCACGGTCACACTGGCCAAAGATCTTAAAGTTTAAGATTGCGATCTTTAAGATATCAATCTTTTGCCAGTGTGGCTACAAACATCCTGCGAAACTTATCACAATTTTTTTTTTCACTCAAACTACAGATAATTCCCCCCACCCCCACCAAACTCCTCAATCTTTTGCCAGTGTGAACACTAGAAACTGAGACTTCAAAGTCTGTCACATGTCCAGTCCACCACCTGTTTGCGGGCGGTGTCTCCGAAGTCGCGGCCATTGTGATTGTACAGGTGTTTACTGTTACATCACAATCACTAGCCATCAGACTGCATACTCTTTCTTCTTTCTTGCGCGCACACACTAGTGACCCAAACATCCAAAGATCGAGAAGTTTGACTGCTAGTGTGAACGGATGACCGATGATCATGAAGACTTCACGATCTTTTGCCAGAGTGAATGCACCACATGTGTCTCTTTTCAACAGACCACCTCCCACATCCACCCTACCTCTTCCCCATCCCCCCCCCCCCCCCAACATCTCCTGGCCAACAAATGCTTTCAAGCGTACAGGAACAGACTGACCCCCCTGGGGCTCCATTTCAAGCCTAATCTAAGGTAGATGATAACACATTCTGGTCAACACAGAGAGATAAAAGCCACATCCATCAAAAAAGAGGAATAAGCTGTCAGCAATGATGAAGAGGAAGAAAGCAATCCTGCTCATACATCCCATGTCTTCATATCCTAATTCTGTCCCCCTTAGACCAAGTTCTAATATACAGCAAGAGGCTTTCAGAATGACAGGAATATCAAAGATTCATACCACAATCTAAAATGCAAATTCAACTGCAATACTGCAACTTCAATTCAAGTGCAATATTCAGATTATAACTTCAATTAAGAGAGTAAAATTGGGTGAACAGAGTGATATAAAGTTCCTCAAAATTGGACTTTAATAAGAAAGTCGAGCAAATACCAAAATGTCACGTTTGCTGTGAAAAGTGAGTATTGGTTGCAGCCATGCAGCAAATCAGCTCAAGGGATGATGTCATTCAGTCACTTGGTCAAGAAATTATTTGTATTCAGTAAATTAGCAAATGTGAAGAGAATATCCTCTCTAACTCACTAAAACCAAAGACAAACTAATTTAAAATCTACAGTACAAATAAAGGAAATTTGTTATTTGTTTTATAAACCAAATAGTGTCTGTGCCATAAATTTGCTATGTTATATAGTTTATATGTTTGCATTCTAAAATCAAAGTAAGTATTGTTTATAGCATCAGCATCATATATCAATGAGCAAATGTACAATGGTAAATAGATGAATTTAATATGAACATATTTTCTTTGTATAACAAATTGGTGCTGTCGGTGTTTTGTTTCTGTGTTCCACATCTTACGAGCTTGGCTTTTTAGTGGAACACTGTTTTCCATCATAATGATTACTTACTCCTTTTTTTTTTTTTGTTACCATGACAAAGTGTGTATTGTTTCTTTTTTTTCCATGACTTCATTTATGCATATACTTTATATTGTATTAAAAAAAAAACTCTCCTTACCAGATGAATGAAAGACAAATTGACAACTTGCAACGCTTTGAATCATATTTTCCTTTTTCTTTTTTGATGATGGAAATAAACAAACTAATGAATTGAATTGAATAAACCTGCATATGCCAATGTACTGAATTGCATGATAACACCTGCCTTGGGAGGAGGGGGATTTAATTGCTATGTTAGTCACACACTGCCCTCTCTTACAAGTCATCCGGTACAAATAGTATCTTTATTCCTTGAGGCATCCCTTTAATTTTAAATTTTTGCCTCCCTGCAGGTCAGCTGCTGTTATGTTTGAAGATCGAGGGGATAATGGCTAAAGGGAGGAAACTGCGAGCTTGAGAACCAGAAAAGTGCTCGGCCGGTTCAAGTTAGGGCCAGTGATCGCGCCATGATGATTCACGACATCCGTCCAGGGCGCGCGACGCCATGATCGTTTAGCTTGCCCACTGTGGCGGGTTCCAGGGCCCCTTTAATGTTATTGACACAACACCATCATCTCCCTCATGTCTGCTGCAAGAGGAGGGGGGGGGGGGAAGGGTTGGGGAAGGGGCAGAAGAGGGAAGATAAGATGAGACAGACAGCCACACAGAAGGGGGAGGAGAAGGGGGGTTACTGTAGAGTGGAATGGCACATCAGATGAAAAAGATAGGAAGCGTTAAGATAACAAAGCAACAGGAGGTTCACACAGGACAGAGACCCATTTCGCTATTTCCAGGTTTTGCGGAGACGGGGAGCACTCCCATGGAGCTTGCACAGGAGTTTCCATGACAACCTCTCATCGACATTATCTCATCTGGTGAGCCTCACAGGTAGCTGCCACACCCTAGAGCCTTGCCCATCTCCAATGGCCCCGGCTGAGGCAGCTGTCACCCTCCTACTCCTAACAACACACCGTCCCGTCTCCCCATTACAAACTCTGTTTTATAACCTCTTTATGTTCATACCAGTGTGCTGCAAACCCCTTACCCAGGGGCAACTATAAGTCACCATTGCCAGCACCACATTTTAAAAAGTGGGGGGGGGGGGGGCCAGTTTATATATCTGGTGCCATTTCTGGGTTTCATCAGCTAACAAGCAAACAAAAAAAAAATGACAGGTTTTCAGTGCAACTTTCTGATGCCACTTCCAGGTTTCTTCAATTGACAAGTGAAAAAAAAAGAGGTGCACCAAAAATGAACAACTTGCACTAGGCAAAAGCTTAAGCACGTTCTATTTTGTTCTGGTGCCACTTCTGGGGTAAAAAAAGTGGGGTGCCAAAAAGTGGTTATACCCTATGTATTCCTGTGTATTGTGCAAAAAAACAAACAAACAAACAAACAAAACAGTGGGGGCCCAGTAAGAAGTGAAAAAGAAATGAATAAAGGAAAACTGATAATTCAGACAATTTTTTACTTTAGGTCGGGAGGTGATGGTAGAAGTAACATATGTTCAGAAGAGTGTCATGAGCTGGAAAATCCAAAAGAGTGGATGGCTGCTGCCACAGCTAGACAGAGCAAGGGATGGTTCAACCGAGGTACATTTCCAGCCTACAAAATATCATCGCCCTAGGGAGTACTCTTTGTCGTCTGCTCATGACGGCTAGATCAATATCAGTCACAGTAACTCTCTCCCCCGTACTCCCATAGGTGGCCCCCTTTTCATGAAAACTTGCTGGATTCCCTACACCAAGTGCAGCATTATTTCCACCAATCTCGGCAGGCTAATTCACTTTTAGGATTACAGGTGGGGGGGGATTGATGATGAAAAAAATGAATTGTATTGAGTACTAGATATATTTTTATCATCAGATTTAGATGGTAATTGGCTTCAAGACCTACTAACAATGAGAATGTTGAAGACATCTCTGAATATTCATTGTTTAATTACCTTTTACCTTTATAATAGGGCTTAATCCTGATGGAAGGTTTGAAGTAAACCAATATCATTTGGCTTCAGGTACAAGGCATGAATAGGTATGCAAATGTGGGACCACATTTAAAGAAATCACATGATGATAGTAATAATAAGTATATAACGCTCTCCCCAGTATAAACTATATCAGTGTTTACACAAAATAATTGAATGACAAAAATGATAATTAAAAGCATAGAAGAGATACAGGAAGATAACTACATATAAGTAACTACTTTGGGAAGAGATATGTTTTCAGGAGTATTCAAATTGATCATAAAAATAAAATGATAAAAATTACAGTGACAAAATCAGAATCATTGACATAGTCAACAACGTAGCACACGGTAACTTCTGGCGATTAATGTGATCAATTAAGAAATCTGGAGAAACCATGTCAAGCACAAGCAGAAAGGTTGCCTCTGTCTGATTTGCTGCACACAAGAGCACATGGGTTGTGAATCTTTGTAACTGGACAAGGAGAAAGCAATAAATGTATGTGTCTGGCTGTGCTTATAAATCAACTTTCCCATGTTTGAAATGCGTTGCAATACTCACTATCAGAACAAGTTTGCAAACACCTTTCGATTCACATTTCTCGAGTTGCTGCATTTATAAACTCTGTCTTGAGTCACTGGAAGGCCATGTCACTGTGCAGCTACATTGCGCAGTTTGAGCTGAGGAGAAGAGATGTGTAGTTGGCAGTGGTTGGCAGGGGCCAGTCTGAGCTTTTCAAAATGACTTTGCATCTATCAACTCTACAGAAAATGCATTTTTGATCACACTTCTCTTTTGGCACTTCAGAAACGCATTTCTAACCCCGTAACCAAAACAGTTTTGCCTTTCTTTATCAACTACCCAAATCTCCCTGAAAGTTGTATGGAAACCTTAATTCTGTGCAGATAGTGAGTTGATAAATGCACCCTCTTTCTGACAGGACACAAATCTCCTCAAAGTGACAGACTCCTTTCTCACACTGATCATCAAGCCATTGAGTAGGAGCTGGTGTTCACCTTTGAGAAATTAAGAAAATGAGGCAATGATGGAAGCTTGGTGAATTCTCAACTCAACTGGGTTCACCCCCCAAGCAGGGTTGCTGGGAGTGACAATTCTAATCCATTAGCATGGGCTTAACCACTTCCCTACAGATGACGTACTATTACCTGATTGCCTTGCATACACCATGTGCAGATCATGCAAATGCTACATGCTGATCATACCCAATTATGAATGGTCAGTTGTATTACTATTATATCCCTACCATACAAACAGCATCTTGAATTTTGAGATTTGAAACTATGGTACCCTCTCAAACAAAGAAAGCACAGTTTTACTATTTCTAGAGTATTTTTAATCAAATTTCCACTGGGAAAGTATGGAACAACATTTCAATGGGTCAACTCGTAGTATGAGCATGACTGATGAAAAATCCAACAACAGTGGTGAAGAAGACATTCTTAACATGATCGAAAGATCCATCAAGTTTTCTGTATCCACGTACGTAACTCATATGTATCAATTGCTAACCTTAGGTGCATGTGACAACTAATCACACAAATCTTGCTAATATCTATCTTTTCCAAGTTGCATTTTTCTTTCTTTTTCTTGGAGAAGGGGATACTTTCTTGGTGTTCTGTCATCCACAATCAACCCAGCTCATGGGGCAAACCAAGTCATTGAACAGACGCCACTCATTCACCCAACCCTGTTCCATGAGGTGGGCAAGCCCCTAGATTAAAAAAAAAAAATCATTACTCTGGTAGTCTGCAACATTTCATTTCTTCATATATTTGCCTAAATTGTGTCACACACTGGCACGTGAAACCTACAAATTTGAAGGTGTACAGAGGGGCTTCCCCGACACCTTGTCACACACTAATACTGGTAGCGCCCCTGTTTACACAGCATTGAGAAAAAAAAATGGGATCTGCTCTTGGGGGTGACTGTCGGAAGTGGTGGAACAAAGCGTGAACATGGATAATGCCTCGTCTGGTGGAGATGAAATTGGCTCAGAGTTTAGCCATCCATGAATAACAGAATTCAAATATATGAGACAGAGAGACAGAAACAGACAGAGAGAGAGAGAGATAGGGAAAGATAGGGAGAGATAGGGAGAGAGATGGAGAGAGATGGAGAGATGAAGAAACCCCGGAATGAAGAAGGCATCATCCCTGGTCCTCTGCATCTCCAACCACCTCTTCCCCTCCCTCTCTTCCTCGGCCGCCTCTCCTGAGATATCTGCGGTACAGTCTGGGACACTAATCAACTCCCCCCTCCTCCGCCACAAATGCTCAATGAGGTGGTTAAAGTAGAGACAAGTTGCAAATAATTGCTCCACAAATGTCAAGGAGCATTGTGCAGGTTGTCATATTTCGGCACTCACAAGCTCATGTATTCCCCCTCCCCCAATGTCCCACTCTCTCGACCCCCCCCCCCCCCCCCATATTTACATCTACTTCTAAATCTTAAAATCACATATATTTAAAGGGACTGTACAGTACTGCTTGAGGTGGGGATTCATGTTTTGAACATTCCTAAGTGAGATAATGAAAAGCCTTTTATGAAATATGAAAAAGAATGTAATTTTAAGAAGGATTCAACGTTTATTTGATGAAAATTGGTTTTCAAATGGCCGAGATATCCAAAAAAGTGCTAATAATAAAAGGCGACATGCCACATCTTTATTAGGATCTCTCTGTTTCACCTTGTTTTTTGGATATCTCAGCCATTTCAAAACCGATTTTCATCGAATAAACTTTTGATACCCCTTAGAACTGCATGCTCTTTGACATCTCATAGAGTGGTTTCTGAATATCTCGCAAAACGATAAAAGCTAATTCCTCACCTCGACCAGAACTGTACACACCCTTTAATGTGTCTCTCTACCCATGATGCCATTATCGTAATCTCTCTTTCAATTATTCCCTCTCTCTCCCTCTCCATAGTGGGCATGTTCCTTAACCCTTCATGTGCTAGGGACTTTTTAGTGTATACAAGGTTTAACAGGGTTTTCTTGTGTCAATTCACACTCAAGGCATACAAAGGTTAAACCTTTTATCTGTGGGGTAACTTGTGGTTTCAGCACAAAGTCTTTTGGAAATTGAAAATCTCACAGGGAACGAGTTAATGACTACAACCCCTCAATTAGGTGAGAACATTGGAGTCAAAATGCAATAAATTTCTCTGTTTAAAGTGAATACAACACTATTATAGACAATATGCGACTGCCAAGCTCAAAACCTACAAAAAGTACGCTATAATGAATTTCCACTTTTCTACATATTTTAGAACAGTAAGACCTACAGTGTAGCTCTAAAATGATAAACAACTTGTTGAATTTGGATCATCCTCAAACCCATTCACAAAAGTGATTGAAATAAGAGAGAGTTAAGAGGTGCTGATTCATAGAGAAGGAGAAAAGAGGATTTTAAGATTAGGGTATTTACATGTAACTTAAGGCATGCTGTGCAGAAGTACCCATGAAAACACATGTTCTTTTTCCCTGGGACAGCATTGCCTGTCCAAAAAAAATTATGGTCCAGAAAAACTGATATCTTAGTTTTAGCTTTCTTTGCAGCTGCCAAATTTTGACAGCGGGTAGAAAAATGATTACTCTCCCAAGTAAGACAAACTTTGGATATTTGTATTAGTCAATCCAAATAGCATATCTTGGTCCATTACAGAGGATGCACTGATAATACAACAAATCCGGGACTTTTGGTGGGTTTTGAGCTGGGCGGTCACATATCTGCCATTGCTTTTTTCTTCTTTTCTTTGCATTTAGTTTTGCTACATAAAATCACTTCTCTCCTGCTCTCATACCAGTCATCTAATTTATGCTCTAGAAAGAACACTGTAACAAAGAAAAAAAAAAACATATGCCTCTATTTCTGCATGAAAATAAACATAGTATCATACATGTTGAATCTTCATCTTGGTCTCTTTGTCTGCGCTTTACTTGTGAACATTTCTCTCTCTCTCTCTCTCTCTCTCTATACTATATATATATTTTTTTTCTATTTATCTATTTATCTGTCTATCCACCTATCTATCTATCTGTCTGTCTATCTATCTATCTATCCATCTATCTACCTATCTGTCTATCTATCACTCTGTCTAACTCTGTCTCTATCTATCCATCTATATGTCTATCTATCTATCCATCTATATATCTATCTATCTTTTTATCTATCTATCTATCTATCTATATATCTATCTACCTACCTATCTCATCTTCATCCCATTCTGTTTATAAGCCACATCCCTCCACGGAGAGTCTACAGGTACAACAAAGAATATTCCATAATGTTAAAAATGAGGGACAGAATACATTCCAGGCTCCGGGCTCCAGTACTTCCCCCTCCCCCCTCCCCTTCCCCGCATCTATTCCGGGAATCATGAATGCATAAATTTGAAGACCCGAGATGTCTGCATCAGATAAGATTTCAAGCACGTCATAGTGGGCAAAAAAATTAAAGTGAAAGACACATTTGTCTCTCGACAAGATACATCCTGAAATATGATGAAAAAAAGTTCATTAACATCAATTTCATCTCATTCTTTTTGAAAAATTTGCCTCTTTTTGTTGATTTCTTTTCTTCTCTGGTCATCATGATGAGTCAGTGTCTTCTTTCTAGTTAGATAAGTCTGATCTCAGATGCTCACGAGGCACGAATGTGTCTGGATAGGAAGCCATTGCCTGTCGTATCATGCGAATCAATATTTGATTTATGGACCTCATCAAACACGGAGGGGACTTGCATGAGCACACTTGTCCGACTTGGCATTAACCTAATTTCACCATGAATGTCGAAGTGTGTCAGAGCACTGATCGGTAGCCGATAAACACGCTGCGCCTTACACTCACCACCGCACATTCATCCATTAACTGCATTCACGATGAATTTGATCAAAAGAAAAGAAAAATGCCCTTGTTCTCAAATGGACAGCAACATGGGCAAAGAGATGCACAGGTAAATTCATCCATCACATACATTTTGAATAAATTTACTGTCAAAGAAAGTACAAAATAAAAGAATCCTTGTTCTCAAATTGACAGACAATTAAAACACTTCACTGAAGATTTGTGAAGATTTGTTGAGATTTGTTTGGAGATGAGGATATGTTAAGACATGTATGGGTGTGAAAGTAAGGTTGGCCAACATATGATTCGGAACGCCGTGCACTGGGGTACCGTTGTAACCCAGGGTACTGCATTGTATAGCGCCATCTCATGCCCATTATTTATAATGCGTATCCGAATTCAGATACGCCGATTCCGAATTCGGATATGGCAAAGTCGTCGCAATGAACTAGCACCACAGGTGTTTTTTGAAGTAATTTCTAACACCACACCGTTTTGTAAACATCATCTACCCTAACTTTTATTTTTCAGAAAAAAAAAGATAATCACCGAAAGCCCAGAAAATTCACCCCAAAATCAACTGTATTTATTCAAAATTTGATCATGTGGGCTGTCATCTTTATAATCTTCTACGTGTGCGCGAATGGTCGATATGCGAAAGAAAAAGGTTCACGAAATGCGAAAGAAAAAGGTTCAGAGCAGAAAATAATTATTAATTGCATACATTAATTGTTGCATAATCACAAATAAGAAAACATTTTGTGCATAATAATACTAAAAAAATATTTTGACACATTTTTTGGTAAGCCAGGGTACAGCGCTGAAAAAAACATAATTAATTCAACAAAATGGCGAATTTTCATTTGGTACCCCAGGGTACCAAATATTGCATCATATTTTGCTGTCAGTGACTGCAATGACCATATTGTCCACTGTTCACATGAATATGGCCTCCTTGGAAGTGGTTCACACTGGCCTAAATTTCTTCTGTTATCTGAACTTCTGTGACATGACTTCAGGATTTGCTGCTTAGGACACCTCATAACAAATCCAAAGAGGTTTCAGACTCAAAAAAAGATTTTGTTCGTGAATGTTTGATTTCTGCTAGTTAGTTCTGCAAGTCTCATGCAAAATTTCTCATGTTCCTCCTTAATACATATCACACAAAATGGTGATCCAAATGTTTGCCATCTGCATTTTGCTTGTCTGGATACACATTTAAAGTCTGAGCGGCCTGACCTCAAAGAAACGATTGAGGAGTTTGTGCTTTGTTTTACCTTGTATATCCCTTACATCATGGTGCATGTACCTTTTTACACAAATCAGAATACATTATAGACAGTTGGGTCTTTATTAGACAGCGGTGGAGTTTCAGCCACTGTTTGGAATGTCACATCTGCAGTAAGCCATCAGCAATAAGAAGAATTTCAGAGTCTGAACAATCAGTAACTCCCAGCACATATAGGAATGCATTTCACAAACGTGATTACAAACGAGTTTTTCTGGTAGATCTGAAACCCCCCATCGCCTGTTGAAGCAGATGAGCCCAAACTCTGTGAAACATGCCACAGAGTCAAGGACTCTCTAGTGATAAACCAATTATTCAATCAGTGGCGTGAACGCGGCATTGCACGCCATTCTTCCTGTGTGGAAGCAAGCAGGGCCTACTGCTCTCACATCTACACAAGATAGCATCAGATCACCAGGGATGGTGCCTTTTCTATTAATTTGTTTTGAAAGATTTTGTGGACTTGTTTCTTTTTCATTTAGTGAAAGGAGAGGACATGCACTAGTTAAGGAACACAAGGAAAAATAACAACAAAGAATTGAAGTTCCAATCCGCAGATTTTACCAAGGGGTTGAATAGAAATCTCTGCATTTGAATTGACAAATTTTCAAATATTTGGTACTATTCATTGATCTGTGACATGTATGTATACATGTATGTATGTTACAAATAGAATTCGTGCGAAAACTTATCAAATGAAATGAAATGAAAAAAAAAGACATGTTGTTTTGTTGTGTGTTTTTTTTTTTCATGCAAAAAGGACAAGAACCAACTCTTACACACTTTGAGAGGGATGGCGATTAACAAATTGGGAACAACCTCACCACTGTATTTAGCAGCATCTATCAGTGAAATAGGGTGAATG
Organism: Diadema setosum; assembly: GCA_033980235.1. Classification (NCBI taxonomy): domain Eukaryota; kingdom Metazoa; phylum Echinodermata; class Echinoidea; order Diadematoida; family Diadematidae; genus Diadema; species Diadema setosum. The sequence continues at coordinate 8,945,496 of CM067079.1, forward strand.
TATCACCTATCACTTTTGTCTTCCACTCCTTGAAAGATCTTTCGCTGAGTATCAACCTTCTGTTCAGGAAAGAAGGAAAGATTGCTTTTATGAATTCATAATGGCATTTGCTTTGAAATGCAGATTTTGAACACTTACTTTCCCACCATATTCAACATATGGTTCGTGATGGCAGCAGCACAGCTACTATGGGCACAGACATTTGGTGAATATCTTTATGGCCCTAAGGGCAAACTCAAAATTTTGACCAAAAAAAAAACATAAAGAATATTGTTTTCTCAGTCATTCATTCATTCATTCATTCATTCATTCATTCATTCATTCATTCATTCATTCATTATTCATTTCATTAAATTCATTTCCAACAAAAATATGGCCCGTACTTGCAGAGTAGTTTTAAAAATATAAGTTTAGTTATACCAAGTGCTCCTCTAAGGTGCATGCAGTTATAATAAAGAATGACAGATTTCGCTACAAGTTTCCACAAACCTTATTAGTCTTGTCTGCCTTACACAGTGAAGAATAGCAATAACAATTGATTGCCATGGAACACCCATAAGCTGAGAGCACACACGTTGAGAAACGAACATGTATTCCATCAACGCTGGTAGAGGGCGCCAATCCCTTTTGTGGGGCTACAAGGCCAGTTTAGCAGAAGCAACCCTTGAAACATTAAAGCATTGTTACATGAAAATACAAATCACTGTCGAAGTAAAACACCACCAGTCTCATCTGTGCATAAATCGAGAATTAAATGTTGGAATCAAATTGTAAAAGGATGCCCTGGTCTTTGGAAACTGAGCAAGAACATCTTTGCTTTTCTTCTTTCACACCCTAGGTGCAAATCTGATCACGTCTTCTTTAACCTCTTTGTCCATCACATCTCGTCACTCGCTCTCTCTCCGTCTCACCTCTTCGTTTCTCATTCTACTTGTTCTTTCATCTTCCATCTCTGCTTTCTTCTTTTCAGCTGACACTATGTACCCTGGTGACGTTATTGGAGGCCGTAACGCGATATTCCTCCGCCCGCGATTTGATGGTGTCTGCACATCACCTCCTTGTGCCGACCATCTCAAGCTCAAGCCCCCCCCCCCCCCCCCCCCCAGCTCTGCAGACGGAAATGATTGACAGGACGAAAATAGCCAGGCCTCTTCCACGGAGTCGTCGGGAGGGGATCGTTGTTGGCTTGGCTCTCCCGCAACCTCGAAAGAGCAAATATCGACAATCTCAAGGAGCGGGCGAACGACGATATACTGCCCACATAAGATACGAGCAAAGAGACAATAAGTTAAAGGCTACACTCAACCTCCATGAACATACACTAAAAAGTATGTAGAAGTCAATCTTTGTTTACATTTTTTGACATAGCATACATCCTTATCCCATTTCTTCTGTCAATCATGTTCCCATTAAAAACTGAAAAGTTTAAAATTCACTTGCAAAACACAAATGCCATGCCAGAAGGTAGTCTCTTTCTAATTCACAACAGTTTATAAGGTAAAACCTGTACATGCAACATTGCCAAAAATTTTGTTTGTTTGTTTGTTTGCTTGTTTTTTCCTTCTAGAGAGTGAGGCAGAAACACTTTCACAAGTATTGATCAGACCTAGGCATGCGTATATTCTCATCACAAATCTACCATTAATTCTGGTGATCAAGACATGTATTCTTCTTGTGCCTTCCTTTGCAAAATTTCCTAACTAAATGCACACATGACATTGCAATGCTCTCCTCACAAAAGAGAATGCATCCACTAGAGCAACAATGCCTTGAAGCTGGCACAATATTGCTCAGCTTTGAGGCAGGCTTAGGCGAGATACCCCAAATTCCTACTGACTACAGAAGATACACTTTGCCGTCATTGCTGCAGTAATCCATTGATCTAATCACCACATATTCCATGCCAATCCCCATTACAAGAGAGCGGAGCGCACTCGGTCGATTTCACGATTGCTGCTCAAGTGTTGCTGTAGCATTTAAGCAATTCTAGCATGGCTAAGGCACAACAAAAGGCAAGGGAGCTTATAATCAGTTCATGTGAATTAACTGCCAATTCGCACACATATCATTCACTTGACAAACAATCAATGCCAAATGTAGCATGTCATGCATAGTAATGCAGGCAGTACCGAAGTAATGTGATGCAAACAATTCTCTTTTAGGGTGTCATATCAAATTACTCAACAATGTTCAATTCATCATATTTTTTCCCAGGACTTTACCCATCTTGCTCTAATTTGTCACTGCCTTCTATGCTACCAAAGCATATACATTCATCCTAAGGATATGTTCATTCATTCATGCATTCATTCATTCATTCATTCTTTTTTATTTTCATTTCCAAACAATATACATGGATAACACAAGCATCAAAATAATGGTATATTTCGTGTAACATAGCATATGTTATTACTGTAATAACATCAATGGGATACTAACTGCCCTTAAATACTAAATATAATTTGTTTACCAGATCTGGAAGGAAATAAGCATCATTTGAATTACATTGGCCCTAATTTATACTCATCCACGTAATGTCTTTACAGTATACATAGTCTACATTACCTTCAGCATCTTTCTACATTCTTTCAAATTTCTGGAAGGCTATACAAATCAGACGCATACAGGAATACTAGTAATCAACGATTCAGCATCAAAACACTCTGCTAGCACTCTAAATAAGATTAATTTGTTACCCAACAGTCCCTTTCAGACATAAATTCATCAATGCCTGAGAAAAAAATTATGGGCCAAAGAAAAAAAGCATGCATGATTTTTATCAGGATACAAGAAAACAACACTTGTGCTAAAGACATGCCATATGATACAGATGGGTGCCTGAAGACATTCCATTTTAATGTCTTAGCAAATATGGGGGGGGGGGGGGGGTTGACAACGGGTCTGCAATTGTCTCGTCCACGCACAGGGAATCTTACGGCCCTGACAGTGTGCACATCAGAGCAGCAAAGCACTACGAACGACATTAGTTGCCATGGCAACGCCGCATCCTCCCCTTTCTCCCTCACTCGTTCTTTCAATCTCAATCTCAATTTCTTCCCCGGAGGTAATGTGATACACAGACGACTCTGATGGAGCTATATGTGCAGAAATCAATCTGCTCCAACCGTGCCTCACATGAAAGGCATTAGCACACATGAAAAGATGCAAGATGCGGGGATCGGCATGGATTCTCTTTATATACCCACGTCTTTAATATCATGAATCGGCAGATTTCCTTCCTTGTCTGTATTCTCCTTAAATTTATCTCTGTCTCTATTCTTCTTAGCATATTTTCTCCCTCCCAATCTCCTTCTCTCACACTTTGTCTTTTGCACACCCACGCACGCTCTTTTTATGCTCTTCTCATGTATTATAAAACAAATGCACAGGCACCTCTCCTTGAGTTATTTGCCCAAAATGTTGCGAGGATTCTGCAAATGGCAATGTTCACATGATGCACCCACGCGCAGCATAAAAAAAGAGAATTGCATGTATGGCAGGTCGCAGGAAATGCGGATGCCATGGTAAGCATCCAAAGTGCCCAAGGCTGATTGGTTGTTCACGAGCTGCTGCCATGGTTACCACTTTGGGATGCGCATCCTAAAACTTGGATGAGAGTGAATGAGCAAAGAGGAGAAAAAAATGCTGGAAAAAAGGTTTGGAAGGGAGACTAATCGTATATGAAGAGCCCTGAACATAGTCTACTCTCAGCTCTATCCTTGGCTGTTGTTCCGCGGCATTAGATAAAAGCATCTTTTGGGGGTATCCTAGCCGACTGCCGGGGACAGACAATAAATAATGCAGCACTAGCTACCGCTATGATATTGTCATTAACCGTGATGAAATAGGTAGCGGACATAGGCTGTCGAGAGATGGCTGGAATTATGGCAAGAGTGTGTATGTGCGTGTGTGCGTTATGTATGTCGGTGAGTATGTGTCAACCTCTGTATCACAATACGAGGCCAATGTCACTTAATACTCAAAGCTTGATGTTCCTAGCATATCCTTAAAACTGCTACACAAGAAGGTAGCCGACTACAGCAATATGAGTACAGTGTAAACTCTTCCACAAACCAAGGTCGAAGCAAGAAGTATGTGAAGAGTTTGTTTGCAAAAACCGATAAGGCCATTTTTGAAGATTTTGAAGTACGGTCTCTGTCATAAAGTACAAAATAATACCTTTTAAGTGATATATTAGTCACTACATATCGTCTGTTGAGAATGAGAAGGGCGTTAAGTGGTCGTGAACACTATGGGTTTAGTGGCAACTTTACGCCCTTATCATTCTCAACCGACGATATAAAGGTACATTTTTGAAGTTATGGTCAAAAGAAGCAAAAAATTTCTTATTATTCTCTTTATTTTTCTTGACCTTCAATCGCAAATATCTCCATTTGACAAATATGGACTTATCGGTTTTTGCAATCAAACTCTTCATGTATACATGTCAAAGTTTTTGAATTATTGCATATGTGTGCTTCACCAATGAAACCACTCAAGAGCAGTCCAAACTTTCTATCATGAGTGATTTCATCTCATAAACTATTAGAGATCGAAGGAGACATCTAATATTTCATTCTCTTCAATGTTGCATAAGAATATATCATATGCTTTCAATGCACAGACTACCATTCTTTTCTTCTTGGCTTCCAGGCAAAATTTCGTATAAAATGTTTGGTTTAGAATTAAAGGGGATGGCTAGTAACTGATCAGTGGGAATCAGTGGGAATGCTGGAGGATGATTGTTCCAATCCTTGTGGGATTCATTTAAGAGTACACTATATATCTATTCTTGTGTGGAATTTATTTGCTTCAGAATGGTCTCATATTCAAGTAATGTGCAGTTTAATGTTTCCAGGTAAGCGTCCCTGGTCAGTGACGGGGCATTAATCTGCACATTACTTGAATATGAAACCGTTCTGAAGCAAATAATTTTCACACAACAGTAGATATATAATGTACTCTTAAATAAATCCCACAGGGATTGGAACAATCATCCCTCAGCATTCCCACTGATTCCCACTGATCGGTTACTAGCCATCCCCTTTAATTCTTCCATTGATGTTTGTCTGATTCACAGAAGAGAGCTTGACATGATAAAGTATACCATGTTGAAATGTAGTAAAATCATAAGAGTATTTCATATTAAGTAATTTATAACACAATCATAGAGAAAACATATATACTAAACACCAAACATACATTATGTCTGCAAGCTGCTGCCCTTATCACACACTTTCACTATCAGCTGAAAAGATGTTGCACCAAGTGAAAAAGTCATTTTTGTTCTGTTCTTCTTCTTTTTTTTTTTTACATTTTACATTTTCAAAAATATGAGTATGATATCTGCCAGTGGGTACTAACACCACTAACCATTTCCAGTCCTGTTATTAGAAAGGTACAAATGTGTTGGTGCTGCTTTTGCAACAGCATGTTTTGATACTCATCAAAATGCCACAACTTTATATTTTCAGTCTGATAATAACAAACCATAGGCCTATGCTACTAGTATTCTTTCTGTTTGACTTTGATTAATTTATCACGGCTGCACACTAACCCATTTTTTTCTACTGGTCCGACCTGCCTGTTGGACTAGTAGGTACCTAGTTTTTCCATGTTTTACTGGTCCATTCCCTAAAACATTGTTGGTCCAACAGTGATTTTAACTGGTCAGGAATCGTAGGACCAGTGCTAGTGTGTAGCATTGCATCTATTCAAATTAACTTGAATACGAAGTGGAGACTTTTATTTGAGGAGGGGGAGGGCAACTACCCCTGTCCATAAGACCTGTGTAGTAAGATATCAGTCCACACCACGGAACAGGAGGAAAACCAACCCCCATAGCCCCAGAATTCCAAACATACTTGGGTCATCCTACCCCCCTCTCTGTCTATGTCCTCCCTAGCAAAGAGGGCAGAGGTGATACCTAAGCCTTACCCTATCTTACCCTTGCTCAGGGCCCCTCCCCCCTAATACCAATCCCAAAAGTCAAGGGGCTTGACCATGTGGAATTACAGGGTGCGTTCCTCACCACAGAAAAGATTTTGCTCTGACGAAATCCATGATATTAGGGTGACAGTTTACCAAGATCTGCTAAAATCTTTAGTCTCCACATATGAGAAAGGATTTATTGACTTCTGAATTGCTAGTCATTATTATCATCACTACGATTAACATACAAGTATTTTCTGTGATAAATTCTATAGCAATAATGATTGAAATAGTAGATGAAAAAATATAAAATTTTATGGATGTGAAATGCAGATACTGTATAAGTTGATAAATATATGGTGATTATGTAATGACGCACAATGTACAGGTGTAATGTAAACTACAATCATGATGGCAAAATAGAACTGGTTAAGGTATACATGTATGTATTGAGAGAGTGTTTTAAAAATTAAAGAAAAAAATCACAGACAAAAAAACCGATTTTGCCAGAAAAGAAGATTCAAACTTCTTTTCACACAAATCATGTAAACAATGTAGGCCTATACATTTATACTTTTCATCATTTTACCTGAAGAAACTTAATCAAGGAAATATTTGTTATATGTTTTAGAACAGCTTAATATAACATAAACATATACACACACTCACCAAAATTTCAACCTTCTGACATCAGCAGATTATGACTTTACTTGTAAAAAGAAAAATAGAAAGTAATGCCTCCGGCACCACTTTGTGGGGGAGGCATAAAAAACAAAAACAAAAAACAAAACAAAACAAAACAAAAACTACACACACAACACCATATCAACACAAAAGTAGATGTCATTCCTAAAAAAAAAAAAAAAAATACTTCTTGATGGACAAAAAAAAAAAAATGGTAAACAGCACACTTCGATTTTGTCATTATTGAGGTCATGGAATACATGTATACATGCAACAGCTCATTCAGATGTAATTTACATAAAAACAGATTTAACAATCAATTCCATCCAAAAGCTGGGTTTTAGTAGACATGCACTATTACTCAGTCCTAATACCATTTTTTTAGGGCTTTGCAAAAGTCATGACAAATTTTGTATGGTTTTTATAATCATTCAATTCAATGTTAACGATTGTAAAAATCAAGGGGGTGTTTTTGAAGTTCACCTCATTTGTAATTAGGTCATTGCTTTTATTTTAGTTATTACTTTCACAATATGTAATACTGAACAGAGAGAGATGACAAAGAAGGGTAGACAGTCTCATGACCAGGCTGCTTACCTTACTCTCGACAGCGCCCTGACAATCAATGCGCTAGGTAGGAAAGTGCCTGCAGGAGAACAAAGTATAGAATGAATAGACTGGAGCCCCTGGTATAAAATCTTCAACAGCGGAAGGTAAAAAGGTTACATTTAAATTATGCGTTAATTTCATGCCATTCATGGGCCCACGCAGGTTTCTGGCTAACTCTGCATTTTTTTCTTCCTATACATTTTAAAGTGAATGCTGCCACACATCCACATTGACCTTAATCAATAAATAAGAGCACAGAAGGTTTCATTGACATTTGATGATGGTTACAGAAATCTAGGTTTTGCATGCATCACTAAAATGTGATAATGGGTCACAATTACATTTATGTCAATTAGCTGGAACAAAGATGCCATAGCCTCACTTCCATGGCTGTTTTATAAACAAATACTATTAAAAAATCATGTTTTCAGTCAATGATTACACAACTACAACCCCTTCCTATTAGAAATCGATAATGCCAATTACAATTTCACATTGATTTGATGCAAGTGATACACAATTTATTCATTTTGATTTCCCTTTGAAAAAGGAAATCAGATAAAAATTTCTCAGCAAGTCAACAGGGGGACTAGTGAAGTGATGTCCTCAGAAACTTAATTTGCAAATTTGTTCAAAACTTACTTATAAATAATTGAAGAGTTTGTTCGCAAAAACCGACAAGTCCATTTTTGAAGATTTTGAAGTATGGTCTCTGTCATAAAGTACAAAATAATACCTTTTAAATGATATATTGGTCACTACATATAAAGGTACATTGTTGAAGTTATGGTCAAAAGAAGCAAAAATTTTCTTATTATTCTCTTTATTTTTCTTGACCTTTAATCGCAAATATCTCCATTTGGCAAATATGGACTTATTGGTTTTTGCGAACAAACTCTTCAATTGTAAACAAGTGAAACATTAAAATTCCCAACTGTCTTGTATCGTTCCTGATATTCAAGGCACTGCTAATGAGCTGTTTGACTTTACTGCTACTTACACATGTCCAGATGGACTCTAAGTACATGACACTACTCACATGTGGAGTTTCAACAATATACTATATTTATCAACCACATCAGACAACTTATTGCCCCACTTTGACAAGCAGACCAAAGTGGGGGCAGAAAAATTGCTTATTGCTTGCCGTCGAAAGTCAATGTGATTTTGCGAATAAAATAGCAGGCAATAAGCTGGATAGATGCTTTTAACAGGCACACTTGTAGCAAAACATGTCGCACATTTGGTAAGTGTTCACACACTGAGCAAGAGAAGGTATAGCCCATCCAGTTATAACAAATCACCATACAGTCTATTTGTTTTCTCCCCTTTGAAATGTAATCTAAGATATGATTACATCAATTGTCAATGTTTTCATGTCTGCTCTAGATGTGTGATCTTGTTAATGATAATGATATGGACTGGCTACTTAAGGGGGGGGGAAATACAACATTCATTGCTCTCACTAGAATCATGTTACCTCCATCTTTGACTTTTAGACAGTAAGATTCTACTTCAGGCAATAGATGTTGTGGCCCCTCAAGGCCAGTCCATATCATATTAGTGAATAATCCTCTCAATCATTTTCATGTATGTCTGACTCAAACTGCTTGCTTGACCAGATTCCATCATTGGCATCACCTGAAGTTAAAGGGATGGAATAGTTTTGGTCGACATGGGGATTCAGGTTTTAACTTTTTGGGTGATAATTTGACACCACTTATATGAAATATGAAAGAGCATACAATTCTACCAGGAATTCAAAGTTTATTTGATGAAAATAGGTTTTGAAATGGCTGAGATATATATTTTTTTTAAAAGTAAAGCAAAGTGGTACTAATAAAAGGATGGACCCACAGTTTATTAGGATCACTTTGTTTTTCGACATCTCAGCCATTTCAAGACCAATTTTCATCAAAGAAACTTTAAATTGCTGTTAGAATTGTATGCTTTTTTATATTTTATATAAGTGGTTTCTAATTGTCTCCCCAAAAGTTACAACCTGAATCTCCATCTCAGCCAAAAATATACCATTCCTTTAAGCTCCAATGAATGCTGGCAGAAGTGGTCAGACTCAATTTCACACAATATTAATACAGACAACTATTTCACTGTATACACTTCAGAATCACCTGGTGCTTTAACAGTGACCAAACCCAATAATTACCCTTCAGCCTGATTACCGAAAGCATTCTACTCCCATACAGTTTATCAAGTGGTCAAATAATTCTAAGAAGAGAATATTTTCCTACTTGCTACAAAAACAACAACAATGCATTCACTTATCTGTTTGTCACAGTCCTATTTCAGTTTCAGTCTCAGAAAGCTATTATTTCTCTGCTTGAATAAAAAAAAATCAATATGATAAAATCAAAAATATTCAAAAGTCATGAAAATATAAAAAAGAGTTATCATTACAAATTTATGATTATGTGAATGATATGTACAGAATGGCATGTTATCTGTAAGTATATACACAGGTGGAAGAGACTGTTAAATTGAGTAAACAATTCAAGTACATCAATTCATTTTTGTTTGTGTGTTGTTGGGGGGGGGGGGGGTTGGGGGAGGGGTAACTTTTGATGCATAACCTGGCAATAATGTGATTTTTTTTTCAATGGAAAAGACAAAGGACCACTCAGCTGACAGATGTGTTGTGTTTATTTCTCTACAGGCTATTGAAAACAGTCAACAATAGATGACAATGCCTGCTTTCTGTTTCAGTTGGTGGTCTGGAATGAACAAGTGCTCCTCAACAATGATGGAGAATGTGGATAAGAATAGACACTTGCAACTAGGAGAGCCACACTTGGAGAAAGCAAAAGTGATAGTTAGTGTAATTGTTCTTGCGCTATGAGAGGAAAACTAGCAAAGGCTGAGAAAGTGAAAGTCAAGCAATGAGGATCAACTAGGCATTGTGTAATCAAACCTTCATATAACCAACACAATACAGCTATCTTGTAATAGTACTACTTATCTCCTGTGGTTGGTTCTGCATTATGTGTGTAATACTAATGAACAAATGCATTTACAATTCATCCGATGGTAACTTGCCACAAAGATTACAACTGCTGTCTTCACATTCCCGTTGTATAAATTCATCACAGGAGCTCATAAAATTTGTTCAGTCTAATGCAAGAACCAGGTTCAGTTAACCATATAAATACACAACTGCAAAAGCAGGCTATAAAGGGTCTGTTAATCTGACCATCTTAAAATATGTATCTGATACATTAATAACTGTTTACTTCAAGATATACAGAACATAGATACTGGTTATTAGGAGACCACACTCAGCCGAGATGTTGCCGCTATCAAAAAATGTCCGCATCGCTAAAAGAAAAGACTCTGTGATGTTTAGATTCAAATGTCAGCATGCACAACCTGAACAACAAATGTCACATTTAACACGACATCATGTTCTTCAACAATTGCTCTGATTTGAGATGAATGCGAAGGAGACGCCATAATTGACGAGCACAGGGAGGGAGTATGACGAAGGGGAAAGTCGTCATCTGCAAGCCAGGTGTAGTTTAATAGCAGTATGCAGACAATTGGAGGAAGATTCCACTTTGGCTCTGCATAGGTGTGGGCAGCTTTTGCTCTGTTGAGGGACAAATGGAACAGTAACCTACAGCAGGCCTACAACTTGCAGTTTTCGTATCCACAATGTAGATTCCTTTGTTCAACCAATGGCCGAGTATCAAATGGTTGGCAAAGTAAATCCGAAGGAAAATACTGTCTGATAATTTCTTGAACTTGAAAATCAATTTGTGCCCCTCACCCAGTAACCCTCTCACTATCAATAAGAATTGAAACCCATCTGGTGTTCCATGATTTTTTTGTCTTCTTCAAATTAGTGTGCATTCTTTTCAGAGATACTAGTATAGCTGTTACAGTCACATAATGAATTAAATGTATGGAAGAAGTTACAGCAAGGTGAACTTTTCAGTTCTAATATTTCTCTGATGGATAGGACAACCAAATGTTTACGAAATTAAAGATTGCCTGATCATGTCTCAGGAGAGATTAATTAAATAGGCCACTGTACCACACATACTAGACCCATTCACATACAATAGTTACAGCTTTTTGGATTGTGATACAAAAAGTGAATTTATTTGCCATCAGTCACATGCACATGGCACAAAAAAAAAAAAAAATCCCTTGCCCTAAAATGGTGAGGTATACATGTATCATGCGAGTAAAAAACTTTTTGCACACCATCCACACAAACTACACAAGGAAAATTATTGCGAGGGTTTCTAAAACCATAAAGACTGACTGATTTTTGCATTGCACTATGGATCGTGATAGTGGGGTTTGAGTGTGTGTGTGTGAGTGTGTGTCCACACAGGAATGATCAGTTTTATATTCATTGTTTACAACCATTAATGTCGGGTGTCTGTGTGAAGGGGCCTACTACTTGATGACTCCAATGGCTAGACAGCTGAAAAAAAGGTAAACAAACAAGCAGTCAACTCCCCAAGGCCATGGCCTGAGAATGAAGCCTCATTTCCTGACCCAGAGAAGACCAGCTAGCCAGCCAGCCAGCAGCCATGGCCAGAGTAGAGATACATGTCAAGGCCGACTCGTTATCTTACAGACACTGACCGTATCATCTCTCCAATCTGATTGCCGCTGATTGGAAGGAAGGAATGTGTGTACACACAGAGCAAAGTAACACAGCAGTACAGAGTTCAATACACGAAGAACATTGTAGAGATTTTGGTCATATAGCTCCCTAGCACCTTAACATAACCAAGGAAGCCCCTTCTCATCAACTTTTTAATAAGCAAGGGCAATTATCGGAGAACAATAATCTTGATGTGACAACATATATGATATTCAAAATTACTGCCAAAATTGACCTGGCAATTTCTTAGCTTTTAGAAAAATGTTTACATACATATACCTGTGCATGCATGGTAAATAGGCCTATATATATATCTTTATGTATATGATGATGGTGAAGAAAAAAGATAATGATTGTTCTCTAGTCATCATCCCAACGGATTTGAGACACAGTTATCACGATAGTGATAGTGATATGAAAAAAGAGCAGGAGACTTATAAACATTATAGAAAGACTTATTTATAAATATAATCAAATAAGCCTTTCAAATCTCAGAAAGCTCAGGGCTATCCTTTTGTTTTGCTTCAATAAATTTTGAATAAAGATGTAGGATCTTGGCATTGAGGGTCTTCAGAAATTGAAGGCGAGTTATGATAAGAAGCTGAGGGGCACTTTAGCTAAAAAATGAAGAACAATATGAATATATGAACCCATTGAAGATGAACTGATTATGCTGCAACACATATTTCCCATTGACATCTGCCCGAGTATACTCAAGACTACTGTAAAAATAGATATTTTTCACGCAACGAACTTTTCGCGCTCCGAGGGGTAAGAAGAGTTTCGCGTGTTTCTAATTCCGCGGAATCAAGACATCAATCACTGGAACATATGGCATGCAAAAATATTCGCGTGCTTTTATTTTTGCGCTAGTTTCGGGTTGCGCGAAATGCGCCAAAATTTTCCACTTTTACAGTAGTCTTCAACGGGTCAATGTTAGACCTGTGCCACCATGTGTGGTTTTTTTTTTTTGTTGTTGTTTTTTTTTTTTCATTCATCTCTGCAATTGACTTGTTGTTATCACTGATTTCTACCATTGGATAATGTTCCTTTCTTACATTAAACATATATCATACCCCTTTTCACACACGTGTGATACGAAAGTAAAATTTGGCAAATTTCCAAGTGAAACTGCAGAACTAGAACTTGATATCATGAGAAAAAGATATGAGTACAATAACATGTGAAAGAACAAAATCACCTGTAATGATCACAGCTAATGTAACATGTCAGAAACAAACAAATGAGAGACCTGGACTGGGACAGAAGAGAAATGTACGGAATCATCTCTCACCAGAATTAGGCCATGCCGACTGGCACAGCTGAACAGACTTGATTGCTAATCAGTTACTCTAGAAAGCTGGAAAGTCCCAATGAGGAGGAAAAGTAGGACAGAGTTTGAAGGAACAAAAATACAGACAAATAAAGACAGATTGAGGCAATAAATATGCAAAGTAGCTTATCTGCAGGGGAAGGAACGGTGGACAGGGAAAGAAATGTCTAATCCTTATGAAGTACCCATCTTAATATCAATCACATTTGGGATGCAGAAAATCCAGGCAAGTTCACACTTAACCTGATTATCAATGATAATCAGTCCTACTGACAACAAAGAAAATTCCCCTTCTAACCATGCACATGTTCAAATGTTAATTGTCACTGTGGATCAGTAAGACTTGCACATACAATAATATTGCAGAGTACCTATAATGCACCAATTCCACATGACTAATATGCTCAACGCACAGTAGGAAAAGTGAGTTATGGAATACAAAAATCATTACACACAAATGTACATGAAAATGAATGAAACAATGATGGAAAAAAAAAACACAATTCTGCCGAAAAGTGGTTACGAAAAATAAATCTTGAGGGCAACTTTAAAGGAGTCAATATTCCAAATGAAAAGGATAGATTGAGGGAACTGATTCCAAACGTAAGGTACGCACCACTTCTGGATAAAAATCAGAGGTTTTTCTTGTGATGATCCCAGTCATATTCATTGTGTGTCTCTATGAAAAGTATGATTCTTACAGAAGTGGACAGTTGTGCTACTACCAAGAGCTTGACCTAAGATACTCAATAACAATATACACCCACATCTTTTGTTTTTCTGTAACAACACAAACAGTGACATTTCATGTGTAGGTGAGTGCAATGCTAGCTCGTTCATTTGATGAGAGATGACCAGTACCAAAAGGGCCAAGCTTGCCAATCACACGCTCACTGACAGAGCTCTGCATTCACATAGGCTGCTGACTTTGAAGCTCTCCAGCTAAAATTTTGGACTGTGTGAACAAGCCTAATATTTGAGATGGTAGTTGGCAAAGAGGGCACCATTTCCATTTCTACTGTACATTATTAGTCCAGTCTACTGCCTCAAGTGCAGAAAAAGAAAAAAATGTTTGCGTCTGTAGTATAGTGTGTTGGTCTGTTGATGACCTTGGGGGGGTGGAAAGGGAGAGAGAGAGACCGCCCATTGATGGTCATATTCCAAACCAAATATAAACCCTTAATAGGAAGGGAAAGGAGGGCTGGTATGGGTGAGTGAAGGATAAACTGGGGTAATTATGTGACTACCTGACAGAAGGGCAGTTGTTGAAACTCATTAAACTCTCTGTTGGAGAAACCTTGTCTCATTCTGGCCAAACAGCCAGGTTATTAGTCTACTTCTCATAACTCTTCTCAGACGGAAATACAGCTTACTATAAAACCACAGATTTCCCTATGCACGAAACTTTCATGAATTTCATAAGGAGTGAAGATTCGCGAAAGTGAAATGCTGGTGACAAACTTTGTCTACACACTGTATTGAATGCCAGTGATAAACAACTTCCCATTCATGAAAGATTCATGCTGTGAAAAAGGCCATCAGCTCTAATTTACAAAGGTTTCATGCTGCAAATGTTTTTGGTTTTACAGTATTCTGCTGTGAGATTATTTTTATTGATGGAAGCAAAAGAGTAATGTGGAAACAAAGATCAAGGTGTTCTGATGTTCAAAAAGCAGACTTATACCAAAGGTGCTCCAGCATCATATTTGACCATGAGCCAGTCAAGGCCAATCCGATCGAAGAGAAACAGACACAAAAGTGGTCTCAGCTCATGTTATAAATGTACTCACAGAACACTTGTCATGTTTTGAATATGCCTTCATTCAAACTGGCAGCTTTTGTTGGCTATTATAAAAAACAAAACAAAACAAAACAAGAGCAGTTCAGACATAAGCTAACAACACTGTGCTCAGTGACTACACAATCCCATTCTACAGCAAAATCCAGGGACGAAGCATGATCTTTCATCCTGTCATTTCGCTTTGCCTCTCCAACCAAAAGATGGCAAAACCGAGGGAAAACGTCATACTGCACTTTCAGAATGCTCCCAGGGCAGTAACAGACCTTGAATGACAACCGCTTTTATTTGGATTCCACTTGAGATCTATTCCCATTCCAGTCATGAAGTTTGCACTAACAGCACCATATTTGAATGCCCTTTGTATTCCACTTATTGTTTTGCTTCATGTGAACAAACTCTCAGACACATAATTATTATGTCCCACACTGGTCTACATTCTCACGAACTTGTTAAATTGGTGAACTTGTGCCCTTAGCATTTAAGCTTTTTCCATATGCTTCTACCACACAGACCATTCCATTGAATATTGTGATCTTTGCTTGTTTACTTGATTTTCTTCTCTTTTTTTTTTGGGGGGGGGGGGCAGAGAAACAGGGCATTATTGCCTTTGAAAAGAACTTTACTCGATCCACCCCCCTCCAAAAAAAAAAAAACATAAAAAACAAAACAAAAAACTATCAGTCTGTAAGCAAGAACAAGTACAGTTCTTGGAAGATGGCACAGTATTGATCAGCTATAAACCCCTTTGACTTCATGGGAATTGACATTCGAAGGAAACACTGAATGTTACAACCCATTTTCTTTCTTTCTTTCTTTTCCCAGTTTCTCCATAACACGCACCGGGCAGGCAGTTCCAACTTTGAGAAAGAGAACCCGGACAAAGTCAAAGAGAAAGCATGAGAAGCACAAAAGACAGACAGATTAAATCCTGCTAACATGGAGGAGCCATAGAAATGCAGAAATGAACCACAACCTAGTTGCATAATTCTGTCTCAGATGGAGGTTTCGCAAATCTGGACTGAACCGATTCCATTTTGGACTCGAAATCAAAAAAAAAGAAAAGAAAAGGGAAATGCATCGAGCCAAAAGGCTTTCACCCCGATTTTCCTCGTGCATTTTTGGAGTCAAATATTCATGAAATGTCGGGGAATATCCGGCGTGCCTATTAATGATGGCTTAACTTAAAGATCGTGTGGAGTAAAGGTGCAGTTAAAAGTTCAGTTTTGTATTTCCTAAGAATCCATGACAATTTGAGAGTATCGTCCACAGTATGTATGAGGTAATATCCAGTTCCTGAAAAGATTTCAGGGTATTAAATGTAATTGGCAATCAATAATCAAGTCAGACAATTGGCAGGCCACAAATACAGAGATTCCTATCGACCAGCCAACTAAAATTCAAAATTCACTGCAGATACCTCCTTGTTCTTTGGTTTGATTTTTAATTTTGCTCTTGGCTAAAATGATTTCCAATGAATCCAAAGGTAATGTACAACAACAACAACAAAATGAAACGTTCGCCAAATGCCACTGTCATTCAACGCAATGTGTTGGGGGAAAAAAAAAAATCACATGCATTTTTAACTTAGCAAATCTTGCTTCCACGTGAAATTTGCAAAAAGTCTCTTGCTGCAAAAATGGCCATAGGCTCCAATTTTTGAAAATTTCGTGAAGCAAACCTTTCTGGTTTTACAGTATATCAAGTATAATCATGGCATGCAAAGTTGAGGAGATGTAGGAGACAAGATGACAGACTAGTCTGTCCTACTTTGGCAAAAGGAAGCAAGTGACATAACATGCGAATTTGAGTTATTGATGTTTTCATAATTCACACGATGAGCTCTTCTTCCAGGCCAAATTTCATGAAGAAACACTCATCCTACTAAGAGATATGTTAGATAAGACATTATGATAGTCCACTGACGTCAGTGTAAATGATGGACACATTTTGCTCTTTTACGAGAAATGTCACTTTTGTCACTTGCTTTCTTTTGCAAAAGTAGGGCAGTAGTAATTATGATGTCCATTGTTCAAGTCCCCTGGCTACAGCAGGTTGCACTCTCAAATGGATGGTATAGTTTTGGGTGAGATGGGGCTTCAGGTTTCCAACTTTTTTTGTGAGATAATGAGAAACCCCTGATAAAATATGAAAGAGCATAAAAATCTAAGAGGAATTCACAGTTTCTTTCATGAAAATTGGTTTTGTTATGGCTGAGAAATCCACAACAAAACAATCCTAACAAAAGGTCGAAAACACCTTTTATAATGATCTCTTTGTTTAATTTGCTTTTGGATATCTCAGCCATTTCAAAACTGATTTTCATCAAATAAACTTTTAATTTATCAAAAGTATCTTTTTTTCAACAGATTTTATAGAATTGATCTTCATAATCTGAGAGCATGGTCCCTTGTGACCCTGAAAATTATATTCCATTAAAATTCTTGCCATGTTACAGGATATGCTGTCCAATACTACAACAGACTTCATCAATAACACACTGCTTGTTCAGTACTTAATGCAAACTTATTTTGACAGTGCACTGTCACAATATAGGCCCTATGTATTCTATGGATATTCTTTAGATATTGTTTCTAAGCATTTTGTGATGCTATGTTTAAAGAATGTTTACCATGGGATGATAAAAAACAAGAGACCCGGGGGGTCTCCCCCTCACCTGAGTATCGCAAGTCCACCTTCCACGCAGTACACATAGCACTACCATAGCTTTTAGTTTGCAAATTTAGAAAAGATTTGAAAATATTCTTTAATTTGGGGGTATTGTCACCTTCGGCTCAGGTGAGCTAACAAGCTTCCTGGCTTCTTCCCTGTACCATTCATAAAGGTCATCACTTTCCCCTCTAATCATAGCCCCTGCACCCCCCCCCCCATCTCACCCTCCTATACTTACTTACAATCCCCCCCCCCCAAAAAAAAAAAGCAAGATACCCACATCCTTCCATGGTTATGGAGAAGAAAATATAGAATGACAGGTATTCCAGCACACGCAGGGAGGAAAACGCGGATTATTCACCCCTACAAAAGCGAATCTGTTCACTCAAGCGGTAGTACTACTTTCTGAATGAAATGCTGCAACCCAACTCTCCTGGCTGCACAATTTCATCAAAAAGCCTTGTACATTCCACCCCTCCTTCACAAGCCAAGAGACATCCATGTAATCATATTCAGGTTGAATATTTATTTCACATTTAGCAGTAGGCTCCTGATCTATCAAATATGGAGGAGTTTTTGTTGTTGTTGTTATATTTTTTTCAATAAGTCAACATGTCGAGCTGAGACAAACCCATTTCTGTACAAGATTGTTGCATCATGATTTATACGTGAATATTCCCATCACCCAAATCAGTATTTAAAGCTGAACAAACTGATTCCAGTCAAACTTGCATATACTTCTCCCCATGATCTCAAAGATATCACAGGTTAAAGCTTAACAAAGCTACTTAATAGAAAAAAAAATGTATCAGCAATGATACTATGAAATCTATTTTTTCATGCAAGACAGTGTTTCCCATCACAATCCCAAATGTGCCAATAATGATTACATAGATGTATGAGAAGATCATCAAGTCAAATAGTGTTGAGCAAATTTGGTCTTGGGTCTGTTAACTAGCCGTGGGCCTCTTTACACATACCACATACCCTACGGCAGTTTTGCGTGTTCTGCATAGTCAATCACCTTTCATGAGTTTTTGCTATGAATACATTTTCCAAATCATACCTACACACAGAGGCTTAGAGGCTTAAGATATGATTGCTCTCCTCTTTCAAGGAATGGAAAACCAAAATTGTAATTTTTCTTCAAGGAAACATGTAGGTACAAATCATAACAAAATTTTCAATAAAAGACAAACAGAATATCTGATGCAACTTTGTTTCACAGATATTTGAGAGTTGTACCATTAAAGGTTATCAATAACATTGATCGGGGCACACATATTTTTCTTTCAAATATTATTAATCAAATATAGTACATGCCCCCTTCTTCAATATTTGCATTCAATATGGACAGAATGAAATTAATGTTTCACCCTCTTGATCGATTATCCCACTCTCTTTTTTATCCTTTTCACAAAGGCCTACCTCATTCCGTGTATCTCGTTATAAATCAGCTGTTGATGTTTTTTAGCACTTATTGGCGGGAGCTCTACCCGCTCTACCCGCAACTGGGATTACACCCTCGTTTCATACGAGAAATTTACCTGTACTGTAGTGTATCGTGTAAGATCATTGTCCATTATGTGTATTCTCAACATTTTGTTCTCTTCTTTTCTATGTATGTTGTGTTTTATAATGAAGTGTAAGCCTACAGAGACATTAGCCATGTTTTATGTTTTCTTGATTGTTCACTGTTCATCTTATTTCCTTGCCTCTAACTACTCTAGTACCCCTGGTTTTGCTGACAGCCAACTAGCCCGAACATTTTGTTTGTATGCCCGTGAGAGGCACTTAAAGTTCATTGTCACACATGGCGCCAGCCTACCTTTTCACTTTGCGCAGAATCCGGTGCGGTATCTGCCGCGTCGACTTTGCTGTTATGCCTATGCTGGTTTCTTCCTGTTAGCATCATTTGCGCGCTCAATTGTCAGAGAATTTCTCATTCAAAATGGCTGAGGGGATAAATGCGCCTTTTCGTTCCGTATTGGATGATGAGTTTTTTGATCTATTTAGACCTACTACACCAGAATTTGATTTCCTAAGTGATGTTTCTAATTCGCATACATCTTTTTATGATAAGTTAGTTGCCGATAATATGAACTCAACAGCTGAAGAAATGCAGTATGATCTTGATGATTTAACCCAAGCCCCATTATGTAGTTATGTTACTATGAATCAATTTAAAGAAATTCGTAAGGGTTTATGTAAAGACACATTTTCGTTGATACATTTGAATATAAGAAGTTTAAGTAAGCATTTTGATGAATTACAGTTATTATTGGATAATCCAAATAACCCTTTATTTACTGTGATAGGACTAACTGAAACGTGGTTATCTTCATGCCCCAAACGATCTTTCTCGCTTGAAGGATATAATGTTTTTGTGAATAACAGACCCGATCGTTCTGGTGGTGGGGTTGCCTTATATGTTTCAAACAGTTTTGAATGTATTGTTTGTGAAAAGTTGAGTAAAATGAATGACATTGTGGAGTCCCTTTTTGTTCAAATTAATGTTCCTGGTAGTAAAAATATTGTGATAGGTATCATTTATAGACCCCCAAATTCTAACAACAAAGATTTTTTATCATATCTCACCGAGTTGCTCACAGATCCTTTATTTGCTAACTCAGAGTCCTTTATACTCGGTGATTTTAATATTGATTTGTTAAAACATACAACAGACAATATACCGGGTGAATTCCTTGATACATTCTTATCCTCTTCTTTTTTACCCCTTATTTCCAAACCAACTCGTGTTTCTAGTCATTCGGCTACTTTGATTGATAATATTTTTTGTAATGTTTTAACTCTCCCAGATTCTTCCATAATTTTGTCTGATATTACTGATCATTTTCCTGTTATGACGCATTTTAAGTATAATCATATTAATGTTAATTCATTTCTTCGTCAGGAAAGGCGTAGAGTAACTCAAGAAAACTTGTTTTCTTTTTGTGCTTCTTTAGATAATGCTAATTGGGAATGTGTGTTTGATACAGATGACATTAATTTGTCTTTGAATAATTTTTTTGATGTTTTGAATAATCATTTGGATATATGTATTCCCAAAAGAAAATACAAACGGGGGAATTATAAAACAACACCAAGGCTTCCCTGGATTACAAAGTCCATTTTGCGATCTATTAACAGAAAAAATAAATTGTTTTATTCATTTAAGATGAAAAGTACTGAGCAAGCACGTTTGAAATACACATCATATAAAAATACCCTCACAAAAATATTACGTATAGAAAAGAAAAAGTATTATCATAAGCAATTGCAGAGATATAGATATGATATAAAAAGTACGTGGAATGTGTTAAAACAAGCTATGAATACATCTACCAAAATCTCTGGTATATCAAAAATTCGATTTGATGACAAGATTATTGATAATTCTCAAGATATTGTAAATATTTTCAATAAATATTTTACAACTATTGGAGAAGATATTGCTCAAGAAATTCCCAATACTGATAAACATTTTACTGATTTTTTGAATCAGTATAATACACATTCTATATTCTTCACTCCTACCACTAGGTATGAGGTTATTGATATTGTTTCTGGTTTGAAAAATAAAAAAAGTGCAGGTTATGATGATATAAGCAATATGATTTTAAAAGGAGCAATATATTCTATTGTGGATCCTTTGGTGTATATTTTCAATTTGTCAATGTCAAACGGTCAGTTTCTGGAACAAATGAAAATAGCAAAAGTTATTCCTATATTTAAGAATGGTGACAATCTGGATATTAGTAATTATAGACCTATTTCTTTATTATCTTGTATATCAAAAATCTTAGAGAAAATTATATATAAAAGAACAATGAATTTTTTGAAGACGCATTGTGTTCTGACAAACTCCCAGTTTGGTTTTCGAGAAAAGCATAGTACCTCTCATGCATTTTTGAATTTTATTGATAAAGTAGCACATGCTTTAGATAATCACTCTCATTTGATCGGTATCTTCCTGGACTTCTCCAAGGCCTTCGACACTATTAATCATGATATATTGCTTTATAAGTTGTCCCACTATGGTATACGTGGGAAGGCCTTGGAGTGGTTCAGGAGTTATCTAACTGATCGTAAACAATATGTTTCAATAAACAATTATAACTCTGATATGAGAGAATTAATGTGTGGCGTGCCACAAGGTAGTATATTGGGGCCGTTGTTGTTTATTGTTTATATTAATGATTTATGTGCTTCCTCCCAAGTGTTATCATTCATACTTTTCGCCGATGACTCAAATGTGTTTTATTCACATGAAGATCCAAATATTCTTGTGCACACAGTAAATGCGGAGTTACAAAATTTACGAGATTGGATACGAGCTAATAAGCTGTCCCTGAATATCAATAAAACCAAGTATATGTTTTTTAGTAACACTTTAGATAATTTGAATATGGATATTTATTTTGATGACACTGTTTTAGAAAGTGTTTCATATACAAAATTTCTTGGAATCACAGTAGATAATAAACTTTCTTGGAAATTTCATATAGATTATGTTTGTAAAATTATTTCGCGCAATATAGGCGTCATTAACAGGTTCAAATTGTTTCTTCCCCAACATTCATTATTCATACTGTATTCGTCTTTGATACTACCTTATTTAAATTACGGAATCTTGGCATGGGGAAACACCCATCAAACATTATTAGATAGGGTTTTATTGTTACAAAAGAAGGCACTTCGAATCATTTGTAATGCCGCTCCTTGCTCTCATACAGCTTCTTTGTTTTCTGAAAACAAGATTCTGAAAATTAAGGATTTGTTTTTATTTCATTTAGGACAATTTATGTATAGTTATAATAATAACTGTCTTCCGTTTATATTCGATTCTATGTTTCCTCGTAACCTGACATACCATAGTTACCCAACAAGACAGTCTAATGAATTTCATTTGCCCCTGCTTAGAACGGTTTTAGCTCAGCAGACATTTATATATACAGGCCCAAGATTCTGGAACTCCCTTAGTCCAGACATAAAAAATGCTCCTTCTTTGTTTTCATTCAAAAAAAGATTGAAATCATTCCTTCTTAAGTCTTATAATGTAACAGAAAGGAATTAATTTTGTTTGTTTATCTTTTTCAGTAAGTAGGTATTGTAAGCACCAGTATGCTATTGATTTTTCATAGACTTGTTAGGTCGCGTCTTTCGCGGAATTCCGCATCGCATCCCCTGTTTTTCCTATTGCAAACTTATGTGCCTTCACAGAACAGATAATGTGTTCTGCTATCAGCAATTCCATACAATTGTATATATCACTTTCTCGTCGCTTTTAATGCTCTACACTTCTAATATGGCTAATAGTCTCTGTTGGTTTGATCTTGAATGTACCGATTGATCTAGGCTTTTTGTTCTTAGTTGTCTCGTCTCTTTACTTGTATTTATGCTTCTTCCCTTTCCCCTTTTCCACTTCTTTTTTCATCCCGCACACTTGTAGTTAAGTTTTCACTTTTTTTTTTCCTGTGAGGTGCCCACGTTGTACAAGCATAGTCTTTTGAGTGGGTACCTCCACTTTTTTTGGCAGAATGTATAAATATGTCTGTATGAAAAATGCCTAAAGTTGTAATGATTATTGACAAATGTTATCCTTTGCTATCTATGTATCATTCCTTCAAACGTATGTCGAATCTATATTTTTTGTACATTCTGTTGAAAGAAGTGAAAATAAAACCTTTGAATTGAATAAAGATTGTAACAAAATCAGTTACTAAACTTGGGGTGAAATTAAAAAAAAAAAAAAAAAAAAAAAATGTAGTTATTTTTTCATGCACTTTAATCTGAATATCAGTTCTTTTTCCTCAAATGAAAGAAATCTCATTTTAGCATTGAAATTGTCATCATCAAAATGTTGATACAAGATAGATAGTGAGATTTTTGGTCAACATGCACTTTCACAACCAGGCGACAAGATGTATGAAGACAAGCATTCAGTCTTGGTATACTATAAAGGCAGACCTTATCAGCTGTCCAACCAGTGCCATTATAACCCCCCCCCCCCTTTTTCCTTATACTATTCTCACAATATATTTGTTTTTCTTTCTCATTTTCCCATCTTCTTTCTCTGTTATCTAGGCACTTCTGCTTTGCCTGCAGAATAGACCGTGGCTGGCACTAAGCAGAAATGACAGTCACCGGAACATAGTTCCTGCCGTGCGTAAGTCAATTATCCAAACCACTGAGTGCAAAAGGGCACTCGGCGTTAACAGATCCCTGGTGCATCTAAATAAACGTGCAAGCGAGCCTTCTTCGGCTAGAAGACAGCTCACGCTCACAGTCAGCATATCAGCCAGAGGTTAATTCAGGCTTACACAGGGATCTGCATGCCTCAACATCAAGCAATCCTGTATGCCAACGGCTCAGAATATCTCTCTTGGCATCTCCGTACCTCTCTTACCATCGCATCTCTTCCCCTCCCCTTCTTTATTCTCCTCTTCCATTCCCCCCCCCCCTCCCCCTCCCCCCGCATCTTCTTTATAATTAAAGCCACTATTTACCATTTGCAGATTTATAAAATAGCTTTAATGCTTTGAAATACTTCTAAAATGTGAGTTAGGGATAGAAACAACTAATGTAAAAATGTTAATCAGTATAATCAATGTTAAGTATTGTTGAATATACAAATGTGAGCAAGTTTTAATATAACTGCTTCTAGAAAAAACTGTCTACAGTTATGGTTCAATGAGAAAATCAGTAATATCTCTTGAGATGCCTTATCTCCCAGAGTAATTCACAAAATTTACAAGCTATGTTTCTCTTTTGAATTCCTCTTTTCCATGTACAGTTAACAAATAAAATTGTTTATAAAATGGGTTCAAGAACATAGCCAATAGCAAGCGCTGAAATGAGTCACGTGGGCTTTGATTATTTAGTACCATTGCACTGCAGTACCAGTGCGCACTCAATCAGTTGTTACAAATACGTCGCGCGCTACTATACGCGCTGTCAATACCTGTAAACAACTTCTAGTTCGGGCTGCCAGCCGGCCTTTCTTGTGTGCATAACATATTATGTGGCGTACGTGTACGTATACAGTACTCTTATACGTAGGCCTACAGTACTTACATGTGCGGGATTTCCGAGTGCGACGTGTTTGACTCGACTCTCTCAAGCGAGTGCTACATGTAGCTGACTGGACTATTGACCCACAAAGGTACGTGAAAATGCTGTTAGTTTTCAACCCATTTTATAAAACAAATGATGCACAGGATTATTTCGTGGCGTTAGTGGAGATGCAGCTCACTCTCGGGTATTTAAAATGTAGTGCAACATGCACTCGGCTTCGCCTCGTGCATGTTTCACAATTGTAAATACCCTCAAGCGGCTACGCCTCCACTAAAGCACTCTATCCTGTGCATCATTTGTATAATATTCTTACTTGTTTATTTATTGAAATACAAAGCTGATATCATTATAATTGTATCCATGTTTTGTTGAAGCTTATGTGATTCAAAATTCCTTACAATCTTCTGTACTCATGTAAGTGTTATGTATATTACTTTGTATTACTTTAATATATTGATATAAAATTACTTGAATTTGAATTTGAAATTGAATTTGTGGCTAAATTGCAACATTTTATTAAAATATGGTTGGATATTTTGCGACACAACTAAACTATACTTATACGTATCAAATGTGGAAACTCAAACATTTTTGTAATCACTGCTCCCAATGATAAACAGTGATTTAAGGTACAATTCCAGTCTTTTTTTTTTTTACCCTGACAAGTTAGTCTGGTAAACTCTTCTAATAAACTATCCTTCTGTTATGACAGACATGTTTTTCTTGTTGAAATCCATTCGATAAACAAGGTTTTTTCTGGAAACTCTGTGGAAACAATCACAAGAAGTCATGTTTATGACTTATTCATGATATCTGGTTGTATCTGGCTAGTCTAACTGGGCATCATCTGGGATGAACATTTAATTATTGGAACAACAAATATTGAAGATCAAATCTTATTCAGAAGAAATACTTCCTTAATGATTTTAGTAGATAAAAATACCCGTCAAGGATATAGTGTCACATGAATTCATAGTGAACTGTAATTTCTTTGTACAATAAAATCGCTAACATTATCACTCATATTTTGAGTACCGGTAGAAAAATTGACCATTATTTGATTTTATTTATAACCTCAACACAAAAACAAACCCTTTTTTTATTAAAGCATTTGTAAGGGCACACTATATTATTTGTTTTCGTCAAGAATTCAACTGACCTCAAGTCCTTAACTAAAACTGCTTTCAAATTCAAAACTTCTTTGAGGAAAAATTAAGCCATTCCAGGTAGGAAGTAAAATGAATACTGTGGCAAAAATTATGATATTCTGTAACATTAGCTAGTAATTGTCTTGTTTACAACTGTTTCATTGCATGTCAATAATTACCAAGTATGTTGCAAACTGTTACGACCAAAATCACTCTGAGAATGATCGCACAAAAGAAACAATTAACTAATGTTCAGGCGGTTTATTAACAGTGATATTGTGGGTACAGACTCGTAATCGGTTCTCACATCAGTACAATAATGATCAATAGAAACAGTTACAAATCACGGTAATGAAATCACTTACACTTATTACATGCAATATCCCTGGAAATGTCCAAATACGATGCTCGATGCACAGATGAATGATCCGCGATGCACCGATGAATGATACCTCAGACGAAAATCCGGAGGCGCAGGTTGTGATAATGCTCGGTATTAATCCGGGGTAAAAATCCACGATATGCGTCCACAGCGAAACGTGCAGAATCCAAATGTTATGACGACCACGTCCAGTTGATGCGTTGAATGATGATTCACTTTATAATGTCCAGCAAGGAATCCAGCCCGTCACAGCTTTGCCGTAATAATGTCCGTTGACACTAAAATATGGAGTCTATCTCCAACGTAGGCAAATTAATTCTCTGCAGGCAAAATGTCTCCCAGGCCTTATCTCTACAAACACAGTTTGTATAGCAGGTCAGCAGGTAACACAGGACTGACTATAACAAGTCGCTTCAGAGCCAGAAGTGACGTAACTCTCAGAGCAGAGGTGGTGGGTACTCTGCCTACCTCAGAATTCCTCCTGCTTATATACTATCCATTCACCCCTTTCTAGTACATTCTGTAATTTTCTCCAACCTGGGGCTACATACCTGAACATACTAGCAAGTCCAAATTCCAGGAATCCTGGATGACTCACTTCCTAATATGTGCATAACATCATTGCCAAAATTAACTACCAATCACATTTGGTTACAAGGGCAGTGCCTCACTCAGCCAGCACTTCCTAGAATTTTCTGGAATGGGTTACATCATTCTAGATTGAGTTAGCTATAATGTATTTCCTGTCACATGCATACATGTACTGTAGCTACATTGTATACCACATAGAAAATTCTCCACTGATCTGGTCAGCCTGTATGTACTATATCTAATATCATATAGAATGTTCTCCATTAATCTGGTCTACCTGTGTACATACACATTAAACAACCATGCATACAGCCTTGATACATGTACATAACTACTTGTGTGTACATTTGTGACACCATCCCCCATGGGAAAAAGAAAGCCTTGCCGTAGCAAGGGTTTCTTTTACCTTCACAATTTCTCATTGTTATTTACAATGAATGTGAGGTACAATCCAAGTCAAGCAACAATAATCACATACTATCACATGCCTTTTGAAAAGCTGCATTAATTCCATGTTCTCTTTTCATGGATACCATTTACATTGATATTGCTTGGATTCTCGAAGCTTATACAATCATGTCAAACTGTTTTGCATACATTAATGGATATGCTAAACACATACACTGTAAGTGATATGCGGTGAAAACTTTTCACCCTTAACTTCTACTGTGCTATCCACTACCTATGTCACACCAACTGACTTTCTGTCATAGCACTCTTTCAACATATTGACATGACACATTCTCTGTTCTTGGCATCTTTCTGGTGTGCTGATCACACAGTCCACATCACTGAGTTTCTTTTTGACACAGTGTGGGCCACTGAACTTGGCTTTCAGTGGTTCACCTTGCATGGGCAGCAGTACAAGAACTTTGTCACCTGGTTTGAAGGTTTGAGCTTTGGCATTTTTGTCTGCCTTTCTCTTCATTGAGTCTTGTGACACTTTCAAGTGTTCCCTAGCTACCTCACAAGCCTTTGAAAGCCTTTCACGAAACTTTGACACATAGTCAAGTAGGTGGACCTCATCATCCTCAGTCATGAATTTCTCTTTGATGAGCTCCAATGGGCCCCTAACTTCATGACTGTACACCAACTCAAATGGGCTGAAACCCGTCGACTCATTTGGGGAGTCCCTCGTTGCAAACAGGAGGAAAGGGATGCCCTTATCCCAATCCTCGGGATACTCCTCACAAAATGCCCTAATCATTGTCTTTAGGGTCTGGTGGTAGCGCTCCAATGCACCTTGGGATTGGGGATGATAAGCTGACGACTTCAGCTGCTTCACACCCAAACGATACATCACCTCTTGAAATATGCCTGACATGAAATTTGACCCTTGGTCAGACTGCACTTCCTTGGGCAACCCATACCTAGTGAAAAACTGCACTAGAGCATCTACCACAGTCTTAGCAGTGATATTTCGCAATGGGATAGCCTCTGGAAACCGTGTAGACATATCCATGATTGTCAAGAGGTACTTATGACCCGACCTAGTCCTAGGCAAAGGTCCAACACAGTCGACTAGAACCCGACTGAATGGTTCTTCAAACGCAGGTATCGGAATCAATGGCGCCGGCTTCACTGAATGCTGTGGTTTACCAGCCACCTGACATGTGTGACAAGTCTTGCAAAACTCAGCCACATCCACATTCAACCCTGGCCAATAGAAATGCCTCATGATCCGATCCTTTGTCTTTCTGACGCCTAAATGGCCGCCAACAGGTAACTCGTGAGCAATCCTCAAGATCTCACCGCGGTAACAGGGAGGGACAACAACTTGACGGACCACCGTCCAATCCTCATCAGCTGGCCTATGGGGAGGTCTCCACTTCCTCATCAAAATGCCATCTTTGACATAATAGCACTCAGGGACCTTTTCAGCCTCAGCCTCAGAACACGCCGTCTGAGACAAGCCTTTCAACTCAGAGTCTGCCTGCTGTGCTTCAACCAAGGAAGACTTGCTAAACAGCCCATCACTGTTAGCCTCGGAGCCTAATACAGCAACCCCATCATTCAAATCCTTGAAAAAGGTTTCTGCCAACCAAACACCGGAATTCTCCTCCACATCAACAAAATCCGCATCATCTTGAACAGCTCTACGAGCCTGAGACCTAGTCACAACACAATCTGGGAAAATCCCAGGAAACTCCTCCTGCAACTGCTCAGTTTCAGCAACCACCACTGGTTTATCCGAAACAACTGGAGACGCAACCACCTTGTCCCCAGCCAAGTCATTCCCCAACAGGAAGTCAATGCCTGCCATGGGCAACTCAGGAACAACTCCAACAGTGACAGGACCAGAAACTAGGTCACACTTCAAATCCACCCTATACAGTGGTACTGACATATAACTGCCATCAACAGTCTGAATCAAGACTTTTGCATTCACTGCACTATCTGGTGGAAAAGTCATACCACCATCCACCATCAACGACTGAGAGGCCCCCGTATCCCGCAGGATGACTACTGGTTTACCTGCCTCACCAGAAGTACATGGGGTCACCTCACCATCAAACAAAAAGCTACGATAGCTCTCATCCACCTGCTTCAGCCTATCTTTGAATTTGGGAGATCGACTTTCAATGGCCTGTGTTTCACTGAACGGGACACTATTTTCGGGTAGGACACTTTTTAACATGACAAATCCCACCTCCTTCGTTGCACCATTTTGCAACTTCCAACATTGTGACTTTACGTGCCCTTTCTTGTGACAATGAAAACATCTGATGACATTTGCACTTGTACTGGACCCTTTGTCAGATTGAGGCTGTGGTGCAGACAACATTCCTGAACCAGCATTCTGTTGGTTGCTCGACTGATTTTTGTCTCTCCTATTTCCAGAGAAATTTCTGAAAGGTGGTCTGTTTTCATGTCTGTGAGTTAGCTCATACTCATCAGCCATAAAGGCTGCTTTATGCAAACTTGTCACTTTGTGATCTTCCAGATGCAACCTCACACTGAAAGCAACACTCTTTTTGAATTCTTCCAAAAGAACAACCTCACGTAGGTTATCAAAATCCTGATCCACTTTCAGGGACCTGTACCACCTATCAAACATCATTTCTTTTTCACGAGCAAACTCAACATGTGTCTGGCCTGGTTTGCGGTACGAATTTCTGAACTTATGTCTGTATGCCTCTGGCACCAACTCATAAGCATTCAACACTGCTTTCTTGACTGTAGCATAGTCACGTGATTGCTCTTCAGAGAGAGACGAGTACACATCAGCTGCTTTGCCGACAAACACACTTTGAAGGAGCAAGGGCCAAAATTCCTGTGGCCAGTTCAAACTGTTAGCCACTTTCTCAAATGACACAAAATATGCATCAACTCTGTTTTCTTCAAACTTTGGCACCAATCGAATGTTCTTGGCCAAATCGAATTCAGGGGGAGCCCTTTCACGATTTTCAACAATCTGTGCATGAGCCAATTCAATCTCCCGCAATTTCATTTGGTGCTCCATTTCAAGTTTCTGCATTTCCATTTCCATTTCTCTTTTCTTCATTTCCATTTCTTTAGCTCTTTGCTCTCTTTCTATTTCTCTAGCCCTTTCCCTTTCCTTCCCTTCCAGTTCTAGTCTCATCTTCTCTTTCTCCAGTTCTAATCGAGCAAGCTCAAGCCGTGTTTGATCGGAAATTTGAGCTCGATCTGGAGTGTCAATTTCTTCTTTGAGCTCCATATGACCAGCTACTAAGTCAAGAATCTCTGCCTTTCTTACACCTTGTGGAACATCTACATTTAAATGCTGTGCAATAGCAGTCAAATCACATTTGCGTAACCTTTGTAAATCTTTGAGGGACAAATCTGTCCTCTGAACAAATGCCTGAACATCCATGGTACTGATTGACATTGTCACATGTATTACACACAATGTACAATTGAACAATCAACTCACTGGTATTTTGTCTGTACCAATATTCTGGATTCCGGAACGTTCCAAATTCTAAGTTTGGCTTTAAATTCACTTCCCGGACAAGCCCCCAATTTTGTTACGACCAAAATCACTCTGAGAATGATCGCACAAAAGAAACAATTAACTAATGTTCAGGCGGTTTATTAACAGTGATATTGTGGGTACAGACTCGTAATCGGTTCTCACATCAGTACAATAATGATCAATAGAAACAGTTACAAATCACGGTAATGAAATCACTTACACTTATTACATGCAATATCCCTGGAAATGTCCAAATACGATGCTCGATGCACAGATGAATGATCCGCGATGCACCGATGAATGATACCTCAGACGAAAATCCGGAGGCGCAGGTTGTGATAATGCTCGGTATTAATCCGGGGTAAAAATCCACGATATGCGTCCACAGCGAAACGTGCAGAATCCAAATGTTATGACGACCACGTCCAGTTGATGCGTTGAATGATGATTCACTTTATAATGTCCAGCAAGGAATCCAGCCCGTCACAGCTTTGCCGTAATAATGTCCGTTGACACTAAAATATGGAGTCTATCTCCAACGTAGGCAAATTAATTCTCTGCAGGCAAAATGTCTCCCAGGCCTTATCTCTACAAACACAGTTTGTATAGCAGGTCAGCAGGTAACACAGGACTGACTATAACAAGTCGCTTCAGAGCCAGAAGTGACGTAACTCTCAGAGCAGAGGTGGTGGGTACTCTGCCTACCTCAGAATTCCTCCTGCTTATATACTATCCATTCACCCCTTTCTAGTACATTCTGTAATTTTCTCCAACCTGGGGCTACATACCTGAACATACTAGCAAGTCCAAATTCCAGGAATCCTGGATGACTCACTTCCTAATATGTGCATAACATCATTGCCAAAATTAACTACCAATCACATTTGGTTACAAGGGCAGTGCCTCACTCAGCCAGCACTTCCTAGAATTTTCTGGAATGGGTTACATCATTCTAGATTGAGTTAGCTATAATGTATTTCCTGTCACATGCATACATGTACTGTAGCTACATTGTATACCACATAGAAAATTCTCCACTGATCTGGTCAGCCTGTATGTACTATATCTAATATCATATAGAATGTTCTCCATTAATCTGGTCTACCTGTGTACATACACATTAAACAACCATGCATACAGCCTTGATACATGTACATAACTACTTGTGTGTACATTTGTGACAAAACTTCAAGGTGTTCATTTTGTGTCATGTTTATAGGTGAAAGTAGAAATTGATACAAATGTCTAAAAAAAAAAGGTCTTAATGTCCTAGGTCAAACACTCTTCAGGAGCACAGACTTGAATATTCAGCCCAGAGTCTGAAGGAGAGACTAGCTGAGAGGCAATGATTGCCCTGTTGGTGAGATCGGACGACCAGAAGGAGTGGTGGGTGCGTTTGCCATTAAACCGATCCTGAACCGTGCAATGTTGTCGTCCGCCCCACGCAAACTACGCCATCCGTCATTCATTTCAGACGACATCAAACGATTTACAAGTTCGCAGCAAGGCAAGTTTCTCCTACCTAGCTGCGGCAATGTGGTTTTGCTAGGGGAGGAGAAGGATGGGGAAGGTTTAGAACCTTCCCAGCAATGTGGTTTAATAGCCAAGCCTATGAGAATCAATATCTGAATCAGCACCCTGCAAATCAATCATATTTTTGGCATTTTTTTAACATCAAAATGTAAGGGTATTGGGGTGATTTTTTTTTCCATTTCTTTACAATCATCCAATGTCCACGTGAGCCACAGTGAGGAAGTATAGTGTAAATATACAAGACATGTCCTTACTGTTCTCACCTAATTAAATCATTGACGGACAGTTTACAGCGCACACATGCACTTATTTGCAGACGCTGATAAAACAAAACTTTTTATGACTCTGTAAATTCTAATAAGGGAGGGCGATCCGTTCCTGACCGAGGTTGATAGCGAGGACATGTCGGGGTCGGAAAACAGCTTTGTCACTCCCTGATCACAAAATCAGCAAAGGAGAAGTGAGTTAAGCAGCAAGAAAAAAGACTCTTCCATTACTCAAGAAGATCAACTATATTCTTCACTTTTGTTTTAAATAAAGTATCATATTCATCCAACTTCTTTGAATAGACCATGATGAATTTTTAACGCTCAGTCTGACATTTCCGCAAAGTCATCATTGCAACTGATCTTCAGCTTAGTTTGCTTTTACATTATTCAAATTCTATCTTACTACGGCAAATACATACCAACAACACAAACTCTTTGAAACAAGCAATCAAGCAAGTGTGAATTTAAAACAAAAGTCCATGCTTAATTGGTTGCAGAATAAAGACATCAACAATTTACTGAACGGATTGGAGTTATGAACATGAAAATAAGTAGAAATCCTGAAAAAAAAATGCAGACATACATATTATTGAAGCTAATGCCATTTCTAATGCTGCAATTTCTGAATATTAACATTACACCATCAAACTCTAATATGGGAATTCCATTATGATTTATGGCAGTCATAACCAAATTCAAACACACAATGTACCTAAACTGATGACAAGAATAATTTTCAACATTATCATTAGTAAAGTCACCACAATAATTATGATTCCAACCTAATCACAATGTTTCAGTCAATATGCACCTATTTTGTCACATTCCTAAATTTCCAAGGGTAAAGTCAAGTAAAAACTGTTGTCAAGTACAGAATTGCACTGGTTTGTATTAAAGGCAGTATCAAATAGAAAGCATGTAATGAAATATATCACAACTGTGAGGAAAGTAAATATGATCTGTATCTTTCTTGTAAATGAAAATAAAGACCTTTGGATGTAGATCTTTGGTAATATAACTCTAACCTATGTAATCAGCATCAGAGGTAGATGTAAGCTAAAAGCCAAAACTTGATAATGAACTGGAATATAATTACAATTGTATCATGATTATTTTTTTTCCTAAATCAACATATGGAAGCATCTTCATAACAGCAATATCAAGTTGATTATTACTGCATAAATGATATCAACTATGGTGAAAATGATATAATTATCGTCATTATGGTTACTGTCATTATCATTAGTCCTGTTATGAACTTATTGCTATTATCATCACCATTTCTATTTATATCATTATAATTACAAAGGAAAAATGATAACCAAAATGAAAGTGAGAGGCATTAGAATAACAACAACTCCTGTTACTAACAATCAATGGAGTATGAAGGCCTTACAAAAATTTTACACCTCAACACTGACAGTCATTGATTTGAAAAAAAAAAAATATATATATATATATATAATTTTTTTTTTCAGATTCTGAAAAAAGAGGAATCCACATGTATCTCCATAATAAATACACACACACACACACACACACCATATATGCACACACCTGCCAGCTTTCCCGCATTTATCAATTTACTGCTGTATCTCCACAGATGACATCACAGAATTTGCTGTTCACAGATAGCCATTGTTCAAACTGGCAACACAAGTTTGGGATGCCGTCAAAATGGTCCACACATATCAGGTGTGCCACTGTTTTCCAGACCACACATGGGCATGCACCCAGTGTATCTGGTTTAAATATGGAATCAAAAATTATCATTTTTCAGGCTCATGAAAAATCAGAAGAGTGTCCTTCCTGCATGCATACATTATCATAGAGCGGAAATATGTTGCATGCTTGTGTCATATATGTCAGATTTTTTTTTTTCACAATCCCAATTTAGTGTGCTATTTTTCATGTCAGCCAGTGAAAAAGTAGAAAAAGGAGGCTTTAAGACTTTTTGCTTGCCAAATTCGGGCAAGATTTTTTTTTTCATTGTACCAAAACACTTGCCGGACTTTGGTTTTCACCTGTCCCCAGGCAATCAGGCAAGTCCTTATGTAGCACCTTGAAGAAGAGATAAATACAAGGGCCAAAATTCACAAAGGTAGTACAAATGAAACCATGGTTTAAACCATGGACAAATACCATGGAGCGCCAAGTGTCGCACGGAATATTTTGCTACAAAATAGGCCATTTCATCGATAAAATGACAGTTTCGTTAAAGAAATTATCATTTCGTGGACGAAAGGTTCATTTTCATAGTTGCAAAATGTTGTCATTTCGTTACAAAATAATCACTTCATCGACAAAATGACTGATTTCATAACGAAATATTCCATGCGACACTTGGCGCTCCATGGTTTTTGTTCATGGTTTAAACCATGGTTTCATTTGTACCACCTTCGTGAATTCGGGCCATAGTGTCACAAGCTTAGCACAAACATACCTTCATTGTGCGAGGACAGCATTACGATTTTATTCCAGAGATAATGGTTTCAAAGCAATCACAGTATTATTATTACACACAGCCCTTAGCTTACATCCATAAATCACTTGTGTGTATATATATATATATATATATATATATATATATATATAGACCTTGCATTCATTATAGAGTACTTCCACTTTTGTTGTTAGTTTCTCTTCTCCTCTCTCTCCCTTTCTCTCCTTAGTCTGTCTGTGCCTGCAGTGTATGTCTCTCTGTCTGTCTATCTCTCTCCCTCTCTCTCTCTCTTTCTCTCTCTCTTTCTCTTTGTATAAGTGCATGTCCACTGGCAACCAATTTGACAACAATTTATGCCCTGTTTACCCTGCCGGTTAATCAATGAGCCCCATATTTCATGAAATTCTGTCTGTTGCTTGGCAACACAACATAACTAAAAAGTCACTTGACATACACACACATACTCAAACACACAAACATTAGAGAAGGGATAATGTTAAATTCCTGTACAATTATTGGCCGCAGTTCCATGTAAAGACTGTCAAATGCTTTAATTGCAAAGGGGGGGGGGGGGCGAATCTTGAAAGAAATGTAATATCGAAATCAATGACAGGTATTTCATAGTTTAAGAAATTAAGTCACATTAGATATCATATTATGTGCATTTGATGTGTCTTTCCTTTGCTTGTTAGCTTTGGGGTTTTTGCAATCTGATACATCTAGAGCAACAGATAAATTCTTATTTAATTATTACTATTAGATCAAATATGATGAAATATAACACATTGTAACAATTCCATTTGATATCTTCAAGCTTTATTTTTGCCTCACGTGATTATGTAATACAAAACACTGTCAGAATATCTTATATTTTACCTTGGAAATTCATGCAGCAGTTGGTTTCCTTCCTTTCAGCCATTCATTATTCACTACTGTTCATTAAATTTTTAATCCATTTAAATGGTTTGGAAAAGTGCTGAATTCAAAACCTTAGTGAAGCCAGTTTTTACTTAATTTATTGCTAGTTTATTTCAAAATACAGCATTGGTTAAATCTTTCTATCTCAAGGTTTCCAGCCTCAGGTTCAATGACATTCATTTCCTGCACATATATGAATATAATAATTACAACTGTAAAAGTAACATGCGGTCAATTAGAAAATGCTGGGGCAAAAATTTGATTTGTACTTGTGTGCCTTAACATAAATGAGTATTAAATTCTATAATATTCAGTATCATAGTAAATATAATGCAAAACTGAGGTGAGGTCAAGGACAAAGATACAGCCAAAGTCATAGACAATAACAGAAACAGAAACGGCACCTAATTACACTGTGATCTAATTACACTCTGATCTGGCCATGGGATGTAGACCATGACAAGCATTTTATATTCTCATTTCTTGATGCTATTAGACTTCTCCTTTGTCACCACATCGCAGAACAATACTTCAATATTCTTGTCATGGTGTCGTCATGACGACATATCACAGGTTTGA
This sequence comes from Diadema setosum, assembly GCA_033980235.1. Taxonomy (NCBI): domain Eukaryota; kingdom Metazoa; phylum Echinodermata; class Echinoidea; order Diadematoida; family Diadematidae; genus Diadema; species Diadema setosum. Next base: position 8,982,037 of record CM067079.1, read on the forward strand.
AATTTGCGCAACAGGAACCCCCATCACCAGGGAAATAAGAAATATCACTGAAGGTCACAAACACCCCTGCCCTGCTGCAGCTATGCCTGATGAGAGTTATGAGGACAGCAACTTGCATTTAAAGGGAATCCAAACCCAAAGAGCAATGTGGATTGAGTGAAAGCAGCAACATTAGTAGAACATATCAGTGAAAGGTTGAGGAAAATCGGACAATCGATACAAAAGTTATGAATTTTTAAAGTTTTGGTTTTGGAACTGCTGGATGAGGAGACTACTAGAGGTTATGACGTATATAAAGGGAATTCCACAAAAAAAAACAATCATTTTTCATGAAAATTACACATTCCATCAACTTGATACTGACGTATGCTAAGGGTAGCAATTATATCCCCTGCTTTCTGAAAGCGGTTAGTGAAGTGCTTTTTCATTATGCTACAAAAGTGATTTTTTTTGGGGGGGGGGGAATTCCCTTTATATTTTCTTTATATTGTTTTCCACACATATGTCATAACCTCTAGTAGTCTCCTCATCCAGCAGTTCCCACACCAAAACTTTAAAAATTCATAACTTCTACATCAATTGCCCGATTTTCCTCAAACTTTCACTGATGCATTCTACTAATGTTGCTGCTTTCACTCATACCAAGAAAACACTTATGATATAGTACAGAGCATACCACTTTAAGAGGAATTCAAAGTTTATTTGATAAAAATCGGGTTTGGAATGACTGAAACATCCAAAAACAAAGTAAAACAAAGCGATAGTAATAAAGTGTGGGTCCCACACTTTATCAGAATTGCATTTTTTTGGATATCTCAGCCATTTCAAAACCAATTTTCATCAAATAAACATTGAATTCCTCATAGAATTACATGCTCTTTCATATTTCATAAGAAGTTTCTCATTATCTCACCAAGAAATGTCAGAAACCTGAAATAAGGTCTCAACCAAAACTGTACGATCCCTTTAACCACTAAAATGAGTTGGGAGTCATGAAATGTTCTTTATTTTCATATGTTTTTGTGTGTGTCATAATATGCTGTTTCCATTTCGATATATTGTCTGCCACTCTCCCTTAAAAAAAAAAAGAAAAAAAAAAGAATATGTTTACTGCACATCAGTTCCTTGAGGCAAAAATATGTGCCAAATTTCATTTGCAGGATTTTGAAATATCTTTCCATGATGTGTTTGTTATTAAAATGGCAATACACCATCTAACCCTTTTCAACTACATGTCTAGCACATCAACACATCGAGGTCATAACTTGTCAAAATCTATATTAACTGCTCAGATACTGTAGATGTATAACTTTGCTCTGAAAGCTATTGTAACAGATCAACCTACCCATTGGCCTACAGTACAACATGGTGGATTTCATAAAATAAGAGCCTAATTCTACTTCAAAATGTTGATAACACTGATGCATAGAGCCCTGCGACATCTGTGATTCTATGACATTCCATCCACGACACAGGAATACTCTGGCTATGTACCCCCTCAATACCACAAACACAAAACAGACGAAAAACAGTGTAATCAAAATATGAACAAGGAAGAGTATATTTGTTACCCCCTCTCTGCCCATTTGACGTCAGCTGTCCCTTAATTGATGCCAACATCCCTCACCCAAACCCAATATGTGGGACTACACCGTGTCTCTGCCCATGGGCAGATTTTCATTTAGCTTGTGCTTACACACTCTCCGGCCTAAACAGTGTAAATAATTGATAGCAGCTGCAGCGAGCGAGAAAGTATGGTAATTACACATCTGCTTTCAAACTATCACTGCGTGAAGCAACTGGCATAGAATGCATAAACCTATGTTGTGCATGTTTTAAGCGTTTCTTGCTATATATAGTATATGCATGCCTCACGATACACCACTGGTCATAAATAGTCGCCAAAAGCCTCCTATTAAACTTAATTGGACGAAATTGCCACAAAGAATTACTTCTATTATTCATTTTTCCACAGCACTACAAAAATGTGTGGCGCTCCGACAAAATGAGTCATAAGTCGCACGGGGACTTTTCCCGTAATGAGCCGAAAATGAAGGGGAAGCACTACTCGGGTCGAAATTTTTTTATGACGGATTTTGATTCCTTGACGTTTTATCTATTTGTACAGAAAATTTCAGCGTGTAAAAATGAGGACAAGTGTCCCAAATCACAGTTTTTCTGAGACAATTTTTTTCGGTTACATTTTTTTTCGAACGCTCGCCTTTGCGCTGCGTTTCGCACCTATTGTTCTTGCCCGATTGAGACTCCGCCTCCGTTGCTAGGGCGTATGCTAATGAAGCATTGCTCTTGACCCCATTGAAGACAAAACAAAGCATGGTGCGCGCGGCGGCGTCGGCGGCGGCGAGGGCTTAATTACGCAATAACAGTGAGCTGACCAAGGCTATCGATTGCATGACCAGCGAGTTGCGTTTGATACATGCACCACATTTCATGAAGTGGTGATTGATGTGACGCACAAATGGCGCTGGAAAAAAAAAATCCAACGAATGATCACGCAAAATTTATGATACTTTATCAATGAGCTAATACATGATCACATATCGAACTTGAATCCTCTCTATGTGTGTGTGTGTACTTCTACAACTTTTATTGGCCTCATTAATGAATTCATTCAAATAATTATGTATAACTGTCGTTCCCTGGTATGTGACTTGCTGTTTAAAGTTCATCTTTGGAGATATAGCATGGCATAAGTTGTCAATTATTCTCGTCTTTATAAAGTCGACAATTCGCGTGATAATTTAAGCCAAATGTGTGTAATGCGTAATTTTATTTCCCCGGTTAATAAAACTTATTGCCCTATTTTCTTATGATGGTTTGGGCCGCAACGGCATGGAGAGAAATCGGACGACAAACATTATCAATGCCCAAATAGCTCGTGTTCCCTTTGGAGGATATTCTGACTCTTGTCATTTGTGTATTTTTTAGAAGTAGGACCTATGAGAAAGTGACAGAAAGCTGTGTCGCTACTCAAAAGTGTTTTTCTTCATTTTTTTTTTAAATCAGAATGTGTGTAATGATAGTTGTTTGTCGTGTCTTACGTGTAGCTGACATGTGAGAGGTCAAGTCTGCAAAGAATTTGGCTAACAGCTTTGCGAAGTAGCAGCGCTAATTGCCTATTGAATTGTGTATTCTGAGGAATTCCGAATGAAAGAACTCGGACGACACTGTTCACGCCTTGTATCCAAGTAAACCCGGCATCAACGAAGCCTTGAACAATGAAAGGTAACTTCCTGCTACCACGGGGTGGATAATCACGCAACCAGTACAATTCTTTTTTTTTTCGCTATTGATAGCAGAATTAGTGACGTAACGGAGCGACAGTGTTGGAGGATCGGCATTATGTCTGCTAATTTGTAAAAGATTTTTTCAGTCCCCTTTTGTGTTCAGAACCACAGCCAGGGACGGCAACTTACTTTATCTCCTACAAGCTATCGTTACTATCTTAAAACGTGAATTTTATGAAAGGTTGAAAGTGATCGCGGGATCAGTTCTTCTGCGTGACACAAGGCTTTTATAATAGCATACCAAGCTTAAATCGTTTACCTGTATAGAAAGGGCGGGAATACACACTTATCGCAATCATCCGGATTGGGAGTGATACACTCTACTATTTTTCTTCATCTTTCCCCCGACAAAGACCATGGTAATTTAAAACAAACAAGCAAACAAACAAACAAACAGACAAACAAGCAGTTGCATTATATCAGAACGTACAGAATTATTGTGGTTCATGCATAGGTCATCTTTTGATGTAACTAGTCATTTGTTGTCGTTTTTATAGCGTGTCCTAATAAATGCCTTTAGCGAAAACCCAATATAACTTTTATCAAGGAGGGAAGGGAACTTACATTTAAATAAAACTTAGTTTATAGAAATCAGACATGTAAATAAGGCAATCATATACATCCGCATGGCCGATTGTAATCTCTTACTTTGACTATTAAACATGGTTGCCTGGATTTACGTGCTTTTTCTAATTTCTTGAACTTTGCCTCATTTTTTTTTTTAAAGAATTGCTCGCAACGTTTAAAAATCGTAACGCAGTCCGCTTTCCCACAATTAAATGTTCCATTTGATTCGTCACTTATTGTTGGTCGGGTGACGACAAATGTTGGAAACTCGAGCGATGATACATGGCATTTTGTTTTGTTGGTTTTCGTCTCATTGCTCAAACGAATTTTGACTACGATTACAGGGGTATCATCTACGAGACTTATCTGATGGTTTTTAATACAGAAATGATCATCAGTCAGCAAGGATTAATCAACAAGTCATGAATTCACTTTACCCATCATGTCTAATCGAACTACGACATTGTTGAGGTAACCGCGCCTTTTTATTTTCATAGTTCAAACTAATTCTTGGCATAATCCAAACAAATAATTCTTTATATAATTTCTCAAAATGCTCCAAAGATGACCATAGTCAAAACTTTCTACAAGGATTGCATACAGCAATCTTTACTGGCCTAAACAAGTTTTCTAGAGCTATCAGTTCCCCCTATGACGATGATTTCGTTTGCGTTTCGAACTTGTACCGAACTACTTTCAAAACAGCTATTACCTTTATGGTTCGATTAATGAACCAGTCTTTCTGGTTCAGTCTGAATTCATAACCAACATTCGTAATCGTAACCATACAGTACCATAATACTGTCAATAACAGTTGGAAAATGTAAATGCTATAATAATAGCATGAAATAAATGAGTAACGATTATCTTCATACATTCTAATTCCTAAGTGATGCCGCTGCGATAATGACACAGGGTTTGACTACTGCTTCAAGCAAATAAAAGGAAAAAAGAATGGGATATACTTCTAATGATGATACCACCCCGTACAATGCATTCCACTGTATTTGGTAACATTTGGTTACGTTTCTGTGCGCTTTACGTACGGAAAATAAAAGGCAGATTGATTCCATTAACATGCTAACACACAACGCATTCAAAATGTTTTTTGAAATACACCGTGTACAATGTAATGTTTTAGTATACGTTTTGAAACTTTGAATTTGCGAGTCCTTTGTAAAGTTATAAGGGTTGTTACATTATCAAGCAAAAATTATAGGGATTTGGATTTGCTCAGAAGACTAAAAATGCTTTATATGGCGATCGCTCGCAACAGAGACAATCCGTTTCAGTAGATATACAATGTAATTCTGTTTTCATAAAATGAAAGAGAAACGTAAAGAAGTCAACTTTTTAACTTCATTTAGCTTTCTCACCAATTGAACTTGATTTCATCTGCCACGCATAATATCGCTGTATGTTCTATTAATTCTATCAAATTATTTGATTGGCGTGCTTGTTTTTTATGCGGACTATTACAAGTAAGTATAGTCACTAATTCATTGAAGTTCATAATATTTGTACGATTATGGCGTGTTAGTTGTCTTGTATTTTCATTTTTATGATAATATCACGTGTGTATCTGATTCTGACCACGAAAATATGGCGACTATATCTAAATGCGGAGTATGTACTGTAAAACTAATGTCTCCTGCCAGTATAGACAAACTAATTTCTAGTCTATCCCCGCTTGAAATGGAATAAAAAAAAAAAGAAGTTCGACTTTCAGCAGATTTCAACCGTTTTGTATAGTGCCTGATACAATAATGATTGTATCTCATGGAAGAAAACTATATAGTCTCCTTGCCTGAACTTTAGCTGCTTCCTTTTCAAGCTTGCGGGAAAGAAATAGCTGAACATCAATCGCAATCATAAGGAGAGGCACATCCTTAAAAATAAACACAGGAGTACTGAGACATACTACTAAATAAAAACGGGCCTTTTATCACTATTGACAACACATGACATTGAAATGTTTGTTTGTTTGTTTGTTTGGGTTTTTTTTTGGGGGGGGGGGTAATACAATTGATTATTCTGAAGATTCGTTAATCATACAATGAAATATGGTTCGCTATTAGCTTAGGTTCGTTAAAAAACAACAACAAACAACACACACACATTAAATGCGGTTCCTTTTCCGGTGTTTCCTTTACCCGAAAGTAATCAAGCAATCATTCATTTTAGTAAGGTTTGTGAATACAAAACGAAATGAGGAAGGCCTAACTATCAATTTAGAATGTATGTCATTATAATTATCTATACTCAACTTCACAAATGCAGAAAGATTGTAACTGTAAATGTGATGTAAAAAAAAAAAAAAAGATAAGCTTAAGCTACAAGTTAACGAGTCTTTATATGCTATGGTATTACAAAAGTGACCGAGAATAAGAAGTATATTCATGATACAATCATAATTATAAACCCAACGTGAAGCTGTCAGGCCTATATCAACGTTTGCTTCTGATACGTATAGTACGTGCAACATTGGCAAGCTTGATAAGCGATAATTCTGTGGACGCAACGCCTATAAAGGATATGTGCCTAATATGGCGGGAATTCAGAATGTTACGGCTGTATACAGCTGCAGCAGAACAGACGCGAAAGCAGTCTTTGATGTTCTGCAACATTACGACCATGTGCGTAATTTGAGGGTTTTTAGTACACGCAAAGAATACGATCTCAAAAGACGACTATCGTTAATTAACTTCATTTTGAACCCCCGCCTACAATGGGTTCTCAGGTTATATCTAGGTATTGGTACTTGCTAAACGCATCCTCTTTAGTTTCCATTGACAACAACTACATGGGAGGAGAATGGAAGCAATCAACGCCCTCGCTAAAAGACGCTTCTCGTACAAGACGCATTGCGTGCCTGCCTATGCTACAATAGGTACTCAGGTTCGATTTAGGTATTGGTACTTGCTAAACGCATCCTCTATAGTTTCCATTGACAACAACATGGGAGGAGAATGGAAGCGATCAACGCTCTCGCTATAGACGCTTTTCGTAATACGCATTGCGTGCCTTTTTTCTTTCTACTGTTTCCTATTGTTTGTGAGTTAAAAAGTTTTATTCATTCATGCGGCGGCAGCGGCACGGACACAAACGCACCGAAGTTTACATCGGACGACCGTATTGGTCAGAATCGTTAATGATAGACCTGTCCTGCGATTGGTTAATTATCTTACACACCCAAGCTATCGCCTTATACGGTAGTGCGTGCGATGGAGCGTAAACGCCGTCGCTAAGCAGGGCTGTTGTATTGTTTCGTCCCGCGAAAGAAACAGTTTGTGAGCTTGAACCTAACCTGAACTTTGAGAGCGATTTTCTCCGTTATTTAGAAAAAGGACTGACATCGTAAGCGTAGTTAATATTCGTTTTTATGATCTACAGGGATGTCGAAATGAGTTGTATTACATATCAGTGTAAAGCTTAGAGTCTGTAGAATTCACATATAGGCATAACTACGATTTCATTTTTTGCGACTTTTGACTCATTCCGACGGAGCGCCACACAAATGTCATCATCCCCACATTCACAAAATATACATGGCTTCATGAAAATCATTTGTAGAGATGACACTACTGGTGATAGCCATGATGGATACAATATTTTAAACCCTTTCCGTACTGAATTCTGAAATCCCCATTGACTTACTACATAGGCCATCAGGTTCTAGTAAGGAATGAGTTAAGCTTCGACATTTTATCCTAACAAGTCTTAATACAATAAATGCCAGGGTTCACATATCAATGAATGCACATTTCAATTTTCAATTGTATTTTCATATTTCTTGATGAAAAAAATACATCAAATATAAAAAGAATAAATAATACATGATGTCAAGCTTGGAGGTATACATACAGTAGAATATTGCAAACACATAAAACATATAGTGGTCGATCTATGAAAGTTGGAATCTGAGAATGAATGCTAAAGAAATATGAAGGATCCTACTTAAAGGGGAAGGCTAGTAACTGATCAGTGGGAATCAGTGGAAATGCTGGGAGTTGATTGTTTCAATCCTTATGGGATTCATTCAAGAGTTCATTGTATATCTATTGTTGTGTGAAAATGATTTGCTTCAGAATGGTCTCATATTCAAGTAATGTGCAGTTTAATGCTTCCAGGTTAGCGTCCCTGGTCAGTGACGGAGCATTAATCTGCACATTACTTGAATATGAGACCGTTCTGAAGCAAATCATTTTCACACAACAACAGATATACAATGAACTCTTGAATGAATCCCATAAGGATTTGAACAATCATCTCCCAGCATTTCCACTGATTCCCACTGATCAGTTACTAGCCTTCCCCTTTAAAAGCGAGCTTGTCGAGCGTAGGTCCCAGTTAAAATTGAGCTAAAGATTGAGATGAGGAGCACGGGTACAACAAATGACCGAAACATAGAGGGAAAAAAAAAAGAAAATAAAAAAATACAAATATACCGGGATATAGTAAATTCTTCTCTAATGCAGGTTTGGGGGTCAGATAAGCCACATGCTGTAAGTGGATGAATCATTGTCATTCTGGCAATAATAACAATATGAGTCGATGTATTTATGACAATGATAGGGTTTAGACAATATTAGAAAATTATACATTTCTGTCTTTAGAAGAGATAGGAAAGTATTGAGAAGAAAACACATGCACCTGCAATTATGTCACGAAAAATGCTGCTGACTCCAATTTGCAACTTAAATTTCTTGCATAACAGTAGCTAGTATGAACCTCTCATGATTTCACACCTCACTTCTGGTGTCGATGGGTAGAGCAATGTGCACTATCTTCTCTTACTTAAGAGTTTATCTTGCTATACATTTGAACACACTTAGGAAAATAACTTCTGAACTGGTATTGAATTTCTGTAATTGCAATCCTGCAATTCCATCCTCAAGTTGTCAGCAGTTTCAGGGCAAATAGCATCAGTCACGTCCTGGAATGGCAAATGCTCGCATGACAAATTCACCGAATTTTCTTTGGTTTGTATGGTATGTTATCTTAATGTCCTCGTGAGCCATAAACGTGACGAGAGGAGAGATGGCGGAAAATGCGAGGGCAGTTACCACGGTTGCAACATAATCCAAGCTGATGCGGAGCTGGGCCCCACCAGGCCAGGCTGCACATCAAAAACGCATCTCAACTAATGTCGCCAGCATCCCCCTTAAGGATAATAAAAAAAAAAATCATCTCAATAATAGTCGCCAAAAAGCTTGCAGCGCCATCGTCGAAGCCGCCTAACACACTGCTGTTTGGGACTCTTCGGCTGAGGAGGTTCAAATTCAGTTCACCTCCCAATAAGCAGTGGAGTTAGGTTCTCCACACAGCCTCCCAGACAACCCACATACATTTGTATTCTTTTAAAAGGTCATTTCTATCAAGGATAAACCATCTAAATTTCCTGAGAATCATACAGAAGCCCCTCTCTATATTTGCTACACTGTATCACTGCAAAACTCATCAAATTTCAAGTCCAAACACCATGCATCAGAGTGAGGGATCACACGTAGAAAGTCAACCGCTCAAATTTTCTTAAATTTTGAGGGTGTTCAAACTTACTCTTTCCCACCTTGATTTGCTACACAAAATTTGTAGATTATTTAGATTTGATCCATGTTTTCTTTCATATATGATAATCATTGTTTCACTACTTAGACTGATCTTATCATCCTCCACAATGCCTACAGAACTTGAATAACATACTGATGAGAAAAAATGACGCACAATAAATGTACATAGATATATATTTGTTTGTTCTCTTACAAGAAATGTGCCACACCAAGTGACAAAGGTAAATCATAACCCTTAACTTTTGGTAATATATTTAATCTCATCTCCGCTTATCTCTTCTCTGTATGCTATCTTAGTGCTTCTACTTCCATCTCTCTCTCTCTCTCTCTCTCTTGTAGTTTTGTCTGTGAAACGTTACTTGAGGCGGGAACAATATCTGCATAATGCTCGGATCAGCTACATACCAAATGGAATAGGAATTTTCTGGTATCACACTGGTGTCTGAAGCAAAAATCATATTTCAGCTAAAAGATGGGAAAATGCACACATCAAGCATGCTAAAGCAAACGTCAGAAAACTTTCTTTTTGAATAAAGGAAACTGCAAAAATGTTGATGTTGATAAATAGAAGCATAAAAGTATGCAGTTCTGCTAAAGTTCAACTGTCAAACAGGCGAATTAAAATTCAATTGGTCTGTAATCATGAACTAAAAATTGTAAGATACCTATAAGTGTATTAACCTCAGAACTTGGGAACTTAAGTTGCAGTTAATTGCTTTCTTGTTTGAACCCCCTACACACAAAATCCTCACATGCTATAGCAAGTAGACTCAATATCTTTTTTTGTTAATCAAGATTCTTGTTGGGTTTTTTTAACACAGGGAAGTTGCTAATTGTACAAGCTCTGCTTCTTCTTTTTTTGCAAGCTCCCTCCATATTCAATAACAGCTACTGCTATTTCAAGTTAAAGTGATTTCATGAAGATCAAATTATTTGTAAATTATGTGTATTCATATGTGCTTGTAGGTGCAGCTATATATAATACTTTTTAATACTATTGTTTGTACTTGTTTTTGCTTCATGACATTTCATCTTCTTGTACAAATCATTAATGCTACTTTGCAATAATTTTGTGTTATTTGGATATGGAAATAAATAAATGACAATGATATCAACCAGCAATAAGAACCTCTTTTGAAATTGTAAACCTAAACATACCACCAACAGCACTCAACCACATTCAAATCAAATAAAAATCATCTATTTTAACCCATGGCATTATATGAAGGGCTCTACATTAGTAGTGGTCCGATGGCCCACGGCCACTGAAAATTGTAACCAGGCCACCAATTTTCCAAAAAGGCTGTCTTTTGGTAGCCTGATAGGGCAGCTAAAATTCAAAATGAATTTTTATATTTCCTTTTTATTTCAGGCCACTACAATTTTTCTCTTTGGGGCACCAAATTGGGGTACCAACATTTCAAATTCAATCATTTTAGAGGCCCGGATGGGCCATCAGAGAAAAAAAAAAGTTAGCGTAGAGCCTTCATTTGGATACCTCATGGGTCTTGTTAAAAAAAAAAAGATAAAATAAAATAAATATAAGATAATGAATATTTTATTAAAAAAACAAATATACAGAAAAATTCTGCTAACTTGTAATCTATCATTTACCCATACAATCACTGCAATGCTTTCTTTGTTTTGCATCAAGATGATTCCATACTGAAATGAGACAGTTCTAAATATGAATTGCAGACATTTGCTATGCCCTAGGGGAATGGCAAACGCATTTGTGAATTCTGATGTCTTTGTCAAGACAATCATCTCAGGCTTCTCTTACAGCCGAAAATCTGGCTGATTAAGGCATTTAAATCAAATTAGCATCACTTCTACTACCGTCATTATGCTGATTAGCTCTCTTCACTTTCCTTCTGCCCACAAAGAATGCTCCTCACTACCCTGTCTCCAAGCTCAGCCAGTTACGGGTCCCCAATCGGCTTGCCCGAATACTTACTTCGCTCTGTTTCTTCTTTGAAAAGAAAGACAAAACAAAACAAAACAAATTTGCATGGGGAATGAATTACCCGGTGCAGACAACGTCTAGCCCAGTGCATGTCGTTATGGAATATTGAATTAATCATGACCCGGGAATTGCTCAAGTCTTGTCTCATCTGCCTCCTGCCAAGTCTAGTCCTGTATTACAGAAAATGCTTCTCTTAACCCCTTGAAGACAAGTCCTGAGTATACTTCAGCATGTGTCTATGGGAATACATGTTATAGCAGAATCAGCTCATCTTCAAGGGGGTTTTAAACACACTCAGAAAAAACTAGAAATGTCGCTACAGCGACTGGCTATACCCCCGCCAAACAACATTTCATAAGCTTTGGTCAAAACAACATTTCATAAGCTTTGGTCAAAAAACTAAGGAAGTAGTTAAATCCGCAAGATCTTTCCTTGATCTTCTGCCATTAATATGCCGTTACCATGGCAACGTACTTTCGGGTACTGTCGAAAAATGCGTCTTGCACATCTACAACCAAAGGCACACATCTGTACCAAGTTTCATGGAAATTGGGCAAAAACTGAGGAAGTAGTTTGCAACACAAAATTTTCCATCATTTTGGCTCATAATATGTGAGCTGTTACCATGGCAACATACTTTTTGTCACTGTCAAGAAATGTGTCATGCTGACCTATATCCTAAGACAAACATTCAATATGAATTCCATGAGAATTGGAAGAACACTGATGAAGCAGTTTTGCCATGAAGCATTTTGCCCTATATTTTACCAATAACATGCCGTTACCATGGCAACGCACTTTTTGCCACTGCGGAAATATGTGTCTTGCACATTAACATATTCAGATGAACATCTGTACCTAATTTCATAAAAATTGATCAAAAACTGTGGGAGGAGTTCGCGACGCAAGATTTGTACCCATTTTTGCCCATAATATGCCGTTACCATGGCAACGTACTTTTGGGTACTGTCAAAAAATACGTCTTGCACATCTACAACCCAAGGCACACATCTGTGCCAAGTTTTATGGGAATTGGTTGAAAACTGAGGAAGTA
>CM067079.1:10464450-10621748 GCA_033980235.1 Diadema setosum
TTACACGTAATTATTGTTAACACTGGCCTATTTGCCCATTCACTGGATTTACGCTCTTTTTAATGGGAAAACGGCGGTCGGTTTAAAAAATGTATACTTAGGCCTATAGCTACCAAGGGCGCACGAAAAAAAAAAATTAGATCCAATTATTCACTCTGGTTTTTGGAATAATAGACTGCAAATTAACCCTTCTATGAAAAGTTATCTCTTTACTGTAGTGCTTTGTAAAAATCGCAGTATAATTCCGGACGATTTTCGTCATGGAATAATCGACGTCTTTCACGATACACCACAGCAACTTTACACATTTGAACCGAGCAAACTAACGTTAAAGAGAAAATCGGCAAATGAGGCACAAATTTGGTATTGTATACTGTACAGTAAAAGGTCTAACATGAACATTTCGAACAATTTTTGCGATAAAATCTTGTGATTAATCGACATCTTCTTCTAAATCTGAGGTGAATTAAGGTGAATTTTTTAGCGTTTCTACATTTTTGTGTCGGATTTTTTGGCGATTTCGGCCCATAACAACGCTCTGTGATATCATGAGACCATGATATACTAGTACCGTAGTATCTAACTATACACAGCCCAGTCGCTGTAGGCCTAAGTAGCGCAGCGTACTAACAGCGTCTGGTCGGGCTATACGTAGTATCATATCTTATCACATCACACTCACTCCGTACTCCGGTCACAGCTCATCCTGACATCAGCATTCTATATCTAGCTAGGAACCCTCACAAACTCACTGCACGATTCATTCATTACTTCACTGAGTCCATCCAAGTTTTATCACTCTCGATGAAAACCGCAGTGCTCTGTATCGTTTATTTTATCACCAGATAGGCCGGCCGGCCTAGTCAAGACTTCGACTTAGCCCGCGCGTTGCGTATCTAACGTTAGTATTAGCGATCCACATACGCCGAATGTTTTGCGAGGTTTTTATTTCGCCAATTTCGCGAACCTGGTGCTATTTGCGAATTTAAAAACAGGGGCGTCACCAGCTTTTTTTCAAGGGGGGTGCGTTTTGACACTAAATATAACGAGATTTTTTGGACAGACATTTGTAATTCAGGAAGCTCTCAATCCCCACACTTTTAGGGTTTCTTAGGGAAACCAAGCGGGGAAAGGGCACCGGCGTAGCTAGGATTTCATCTTTTTATTGGGGGTGGGGTGGGGGTGGGGGGGCTGTTAGTATGCGAGGGAGCGAAGCGACCGAGCCCCGCGCGAACAGAGCGAGCAAGCGGGGGGGGGGGGGGGGTGTGGGAGGGGGTTGTTCCCCCTCTCCCACGGTGAGAACTTTTTGCATTTTGATGTTGTAAATGGTGCAATTTGATGCATGTTTCGCTTGTTTTATGGACTTGAAACAGTCCCACTTGTTTATTAAAGGTAGCAGTATATTTTGATGTCAACTATTATTGAACAATTTACCTATAAATTAATATAATCAAAATAAACTTCCTGTTTTAATATTTACACTGAATATCATGAACGCGACCAAGCAAGAGCGAACGGAGTGAGTAGGGGGAGGGTGTGAGAGGGGGTGTCCCCCTCCCACGATTATAAGTTTTTGCATATAAATAGATGTTATAAATGGTGCAATTTGATGCATGATTTTGCTTGTTTTATCGACTTGAAACAGGCCTATAAATGTTGTAAATGGTGCAATTTGATGCATGATTTTGCTTGTTTTATCGACTTGAAACAATCCCACTTGTTTAAGGTAGCAGTATATTTTGATGTCAACTACTATTGAACAATTTGCCTATAAATTGATATCATCAAAATAAACTTCCTGTTTTAATATTTACACTGAATATCATGAACGAGACCAAGCAAGAGCGAACGGAGTGAGTAAGGGGGAGGGTGGGAGGGGGTGTCCCCCTCCCACGCATGCATGATTTTGCTTGTTTTATCGACTTGAAACAGTCCCACTTGTTTATGGTAGCAGTAAATTTTGATGTCGATAATCATTGAACAATTTGCCTATAAAATAATATCATCAAAATAAACTTCCTGCTTTGATATTTACACTGGATATCATGAACGCGACCAAGCAAGAGCGAGGTGAGTGAGCAAGGGGGGGGGGGGAGGGTATGGGAGGGGGTGTCCCCCTCCCACGGTGATTAGTTTTTTGCATGTGTTGTAAATGGTGCAATTTGATGCATGTTTTTGCTTGTTTTATGGACTTGAAACAGTCCCACTTGTTCATTAAAGGTAACAGTATATTTTGATGTCAACTATTATTGAACAATATTTGCCTATAGATTAATATCATCCCAATAAACTTCCTGTTTTAATATTCACACTGAATATCATGAACCCGACCAAGCATGAGCGAGCGAAGGGAGCGAGGGGGGAGGGTGTGGAAGGGGGTTGTCCCCCTCCCACGATGAGAACTTTTTGCATTTTGATGTTGTAAATGGTGCAATTTGATGCATGATTTTGCGTGTTTTATCGACTTGAAACAGTCCCACATAGGTAGCAGTACATTTTGATGTATATTGTTATCAAACAGAAAAAAGCATGCACGCGAGTGTGTACATAAGGGGCATTTCTCCTCCAAAACGAAGATGATTTTGTATTTTCAGACCTGAAATTCAGCGATCTGGTGCAAACTTTGGGTGCAATACAACTGTACTTGAATTTGTTGCAGCCCCCTCCCAACAAATAATAATTTAAGCAAATAGTTTTTTTTTTTCCCCGGTGAAATGTTAATGGCTCTTATTCCGACTGTGCATCACCTCTGTGTATGTACAAAGTATAGTGAGGTAGAGCTTAGGGGGGAGGATGTGGGAGGGGGATACCCCTTCCCGCTCGACGGACCTTTTGAGTTTTTAGAATTGAAATAAAGCGATCTGAAGCACACTTTTTGTGGAAAATCCGGAAATTGTTATTCCCCACAGTGTACTAAGTCTACAGAAGGGACAAGGCAATGGGAGGGTGTTAAGATACCTCTCCCATATTCGATTATATTTTTCCGCCTTCCAAATCCCCGGTCAAACTCTGGGGGGGGGGGGGGGGGGCCGACTGCCCCATCGCCCCCCCCCCCCCCCCCCCCGGCTACGCCATTGGGAAAGAGTTAATTGTTAATTGAAAGGATAGAATATCCCCTATCCCACGACGGAACTTTTGCATTTTTTTTTTATTAAGTAAAGTGACAGATTTGGTGCACACTTTCGATGAAACATTTGTAAATCTGTATATAGGTGTATTAAGTCCATGGAAAATAGACCGAACGGGGATGGTGTGGGAAGAGGTTGTCCCTGGTGCAGAAAAAAAAAAATTAACACACACACTCACACACACACACACACACAAAAGAATAATAATTATTTAGCGTCCGGCGTTGAGGTCGCTTGCAGACTGAAGTGGTGATTTTTTTTTTTTTTTTTTTTTTTGGTCTGAAGGGGGGTGCGTCCGCACCCAACGCACCCCCCCCCCCCCGTGACGCCCATGAAAAACACGCGAAAATATGAACTCTTTCTGTATTTCCCCCTTCCGTTGTGTACTCCACAACCACGAATTTAAACACTCGCGAAAACATTGGCAAGTCCCGATTCGCGAAAAAAAAAATAGACTCGCTAAATACTAGTATATGGCGTACACAGCTGTAGTAGTACCTGCTCCTTGGTAGTACGTACCAAAGAGGTGCGAAGCCCAGGCTTCTCCGCTCTTTGTTACACAAAGGCTACTGCACTGCGACATACGCGGCCGGCGATGGGCGCATGCATGTGACTGATCGACTACGAAGCACCCACTACAGGCACTAGGCCTGACAACTTCTGTATTCGTGGCCTAAATAACACGTAACATACTTTATTTTAACGAGGAAATGTAGGATTTCACACGAGACTTGAAGTAGAAAACATTTTTTTTTTTTGGTGACATTCTGATAAAAAAATGTCTTCGGATTTCGGGGTACGAGCCTCGACATCTCGCTCTCATCAGGAGCATACTCAGTACATAGGTAAGCTCAGGCTGTTATGTGATACTTCCGGGTTTGCCCTTCACCCCATGACGTCATGGACACGCCCCCAAAATAACCACGGATCTTCGTTCCAATTGAACATGATTCAGAATACAATTTTTCTAAGCAGCCGTTCTCCAAAACTCAATTTCCTAAATGGATGAATTAAAGGCCGCTGTGTTTATCATGCTTTTAGCTTGAAATTGGTATATAATCCAACAATATTAGCTTTTCTTTCAGTATTCTGCTTTAAGGGGCAAATTATTATGTCTTACAAAATGGTTCAGTTACATTGTGCTTTGAATTCACACCATATAAAAAGCTCCATGGACTGCATTCTCTGATAAAAGGCATAGCGATACTGCGTATATATATTTATTCTCAGAGGATTTAGTGTGTGTTGGCCTGTTGATATACAAATGATGCACAGGATAGAGTGCGTTAGTGGAGGCGTAGCGCACTCGAGGGTATTTACAATTGTGTTGCACTACATTGTAAATACCCGAGAGTGAGCTGCGTCTCCACTAACGCCACGAAATAATCCTGTTCATCATTTGTTTTATAAAATGGGTCGAAAGCTAACAACATTTTTCACGTACCTTTGTGGATCAAGATGTCCGAAGATGTTCGTCCCAAACACGTCGCACTCGGAAATCCCGCACATTGTACGTATAAGAGTATACGTACGCCACACTACTGTCATGTTATGCACACAAGAAAGGCCGGCCGGCAGCCCGAACTAGAAGTTGTTTACAGGATTGACAGCGCGTATATAGTAGCGCGCGACGCACTTGTAACAACTGATTGAGTGCGCACTGCTAATGCAAACATTGTGACGTCGGCCGTGGATGTTAGTGAGAAATTAATACAAGCACACGTGACTCATTTCAGCGGCTACATTCTTCTTCTTCTTCTTCTGATTAAGTCTGCCTCCTTCAATTCAATAGACTGAAGATTCTTGCAGACTGGTGCTATTTACATTATAATACAATTTCTTTACAGATATTTACAAGCACATAGAAAATTTGACGAAAATACTAGCCACTGTGATCAACCGTTAGACGGTTTCGAAATGATCCCACAGATGGCGCTGAAACAATTTCTGACGACAGGGAATTCCAGTTCCTTACAGTTCTTGGGAAGAACGAATGGCGATGCGATTCAGTTCTCGAATATGGTACCTGATAGGAGTGTGGTTGCGAGGCTCTCGTTAACTGAGTAGCCTGTTTGATGATATAGTCCTGTGCTGAAAGAGGAGTGAGATTATTGTGTATTTTGTACATCATAATTAGCCTGTCATTTTCCCTGCGCTGTTCCAGAGTGGTCCAATTAAGTTCTTGTAGCATTTTGGTGACACTCGAGGTGTTATGGTAGCGATTTAAAGTGAATCGCGCAGCTCTTCTCTGGACCATTTCCACTTGGTGGATTAGGTTCTTGGTAGATGGGTCCCAAACTGTGGAAGCATACTCAACAATTGGTCGAACCAACGTTTTGTAAGCTGTGGCTTTAACATCAGAAGATTTTATGCGAAGATTGCGTTTTAGAAATGCAAGCACGTTATTGGCTTTATTAACAGTATTATTGATGTGTTGGGTCCACTTCAAATCAGAAGTTATGGTTACACCCAAGTACTTCACGGATTCAACAGATTCAAGAGGGTTCATTCTTGAACCCATTTTATAAAATGGTTTTATCTTACATTTTCTGAGCACATGCTTTCCTGCAAACTTTCACGAGCCTTCAACAACTTCCTTTTCCTCAACAAATTTGCTATACTTTCTCTTTTGCCCATAAAAAACCCAGCTTTTTTTTTTCTACAGTCCTTGTAAATATGTTGTGCACTTCTTTTTTTTTTTTTTACAGTATTGGTGAATGGCAGTGTGACATACTAGAACTCATAAGACCAATTTCCTATGAAAACAATCAAAACGCACTAAAAATGTTTTCTTTCACTTTGTCTTTTTGGGAGCTCTCTGCACATGACAGGAAGAGATAACATACGAGAAATTTCCAATAATTCCTCATAAATGTAAACAGGAATTCTCATAAAGCATATAATAAATAATACAAAAATTACAGGTACCTCGAATCAGGCATAGTTGGGGGATTGTGTTTTCTCATACATAGGCCCAAAACTTTGGAACAGCCTTCCAATATCTCTTCGACACGCACCTTCTATTGACGCTTTAAAAGAGAACCTCAAGACCTACCTTTCTCAATTGAAATTGACAATTGTCTAACTGTAGGTATATGTACATGTATTGTTTGTTTGTTTATTGTTCTTTAATCTTCTGTGATACTATGTTATAATGTGATACATATAAGAATACTCTATTCCACAGCGCAGTATCTTTTTAGGTAAAATGAACACTTTATAAGTGTCTCTCTACATATTATTATATTATATATATTATTATATTAATGCTTTCCAGTTTGTGGAAGTCGACTTCAGGAGTACCAACCTTGAAAGTTTGGAGTAAGACACTGTGAGGAAGTGAGTGACCAAACCTGATCAAGCAAACTGACGAGATATAGGTGTGTGCGTGTGTGGGGGGGGGGGGGGGGAGGGGGGGGGGAGGGAGGAGGTGGTGTTTGAGTATGGTGACGTGTAGAAGGGGAGTGTCCCCCCCCCCCCCCCCAGCCCGCTTTCCACTGGAGGGAGCTGTGTCAATTTTACATCTTAAATGGTGCACTGATGGTGCATACGTCCGTAAAGATTTCAACACATGCATAGAAGTAGTGTTACTGTGGGAAAATCTCTAAATTTTTTGCTTGGGTATACAATTTAAATGTTTGGATTATCAGGGATCTCGGGGACATTTTATTTTCTTTTCTTTTTTTGCATTCTTTTGTGTGTTTTGTTCTGCACAGAGTTCAAAACAGAGAAGTTTAAATTCTTAATCTATCTCATCTTCCAGGCCTTAATCCAACCCAATGAGAAAGAATTCATGACTGAAAATAGGTTGGACACCAGAAATAATGTGTCTATACTTTTGTGGGAAACTACCCATTCAAAACTCCTACTGAGAATGTTATAAAAACTGCTTTAAATTTTGTGGCAACCTTCAACATATTCAGTGAGATTTTGGTTTTTAAAATTGATATTCACTGCAAAGTACATGTATGTATCTTTACAGAAAATCAATCTGAATATGATTTGTATAGTATAAGTCTAAGCACAGAAACTGGATTTTCCTAACACACTACTCCACATCTTTGGGGGCCAACGAGAGTCATTTCTACTGTTTAATGTGCCACAGCAGAGAAAATCACTTTTAGTTGACCCCTAATTTTTAGAGTAGATATCTAATGATATTTTAGTTCCTTTCACAAATGCTGTGATTGAGTAAATTGACATATCATACACATTTGTAAACATTATGGTTACAATTAAAGGGGAATGATACCTAAATATATACATATGGATTCAATGAATGCAGTAATATTGCAAGCAGAACACATCATAAAAGTTTGAAGAAAACTAGACAATCTGTTAATTTTTTTTTCGTTTTAAAGGGATGGTACAGTATTGGTGGAGATGAGAATTGAGCTTTTAACTTTTTGCGAGATACCAAGAAAACACTTATGAAATAGTACAGAGGATATCATTTTACGAGGAATTCAAAGTTTATTTGATGAAAATCGGGTTTGGAATGACTGAAACATCCAAAAACAAAGTAAAACAAAGCAATCGTAATAAAGGGTGGGTCCCACACTTATTAGAATCGCTCTGTTTTGGATATCTCAGCCATTTCAAAACCAGTTTTCATCAAATAAATATTGAATTTCTCATGGAATTATGCTCTTTCACATTTCATACGAGGTTTCTCATTATCTCACACACACACACACACAAAAAAATGTTAGAAACCTGAAATTAGGTCTCAACCAAAACTATACGATCCCTTTAATAGTGTTGGTGCTGCAATTGCTGGATGAGAAGACTACAACAGTTCATATAATCACTGCATGACAATGATCAATATCTAGAAAATATAAAGAAAATTCAACACAATTTCGTTTTCTAGCATGATGTAAAAGCACTTGACTTTGGCTAACAATTTACTCACAGCCCAAGTGCGAAGAGTGGAGTGCCCTTGAGTAAGACTTTGACCTACCTCTTTCACAAAGCAGGGCCAGGGGGAATAATTTTATCTTCACATTAGTGTTAAAAAAAAAGTCAAGGGGAATGTGTACTTGTCATAAAATAAAAAAATAATGAAAAACTCTGAAAACATATTACTTTTGATTGGATACATAGTCCCATTTTCCTCAAACTTCAATGATGTGTCCTACAAAATATTGCTGCACTCACTCTAACAGTAACTACACTTCTACACACAGCGCAGTCGCTGTAAAAACACGTTTTTTACAGCTGACTGGCCGGGCTGTGTATGGTTACTCACTCAATCAACATACTGTTTATACATAATGTCGTCCCTCCGATAAGTATTCATTTGTACATTTATATGCAATATTTAGACTTTGTTTTTACGAATGCATATCTTTTTGTGACATTATAGAATGAAGGGAAGTGTGGAGAGATGATTTAACTTAAACCTACTGAGCACAAAAAAAAAAAATAGTACATATACGGTAATAGCCAATTCTAGCCTTGTTCTACTCTTTCTCTATAAGAGTCTTATTAGAGAGAAAAAATAGAGAATGACAGCGTGTGGATATGAGTCCAAAATTTGACTGCATTGCATGCATGTCAAAAGCATGCAAATTTGTTTAATAAATAACAATCATTTTCCCGGAGGCCTATCATATAAATGTATCGATGTTTGAATCAGTGGCTGATGAATAATACAATACAATTATATTTACCGTCATACAATGTACCACGATCAATAGAGAGTAAACAAAAAAAGAGAGTTTGTTTGTTTGTTTGTTGTTCAGCACCATAATGATAGTAATACACCGTGTATACCTCTAAGATACTTACTGAAACTTCAATGTGGGAGTTTAGTACCCTGTCACTACAGAGAGGCCGACCGCTGCTACCGGTCAAGCGCGAGATCTGCTGCGCTGGCTCCTGGTGGTCGATGCTGGTACCGCTCTACCGCTACAATTACATGGAAGTGATCATGTCGCGTATTTTTGGAGATAAGGTTTCACATTCACCTACAGGATACCAGAATGCTCTTGGGTTTTATAGTTCATGGCATTTTACACGTAAACCTTGTCGACACACGCTGCTTGGAACAGTAGCACATTCCTTCATGCTTCACTTTCGATCTCATCTCGCAACGTACTGCCTTGTTCACTGAACGCGTGTTAATTTCATCAGGACACAGGAGGTGACCTCACTGATGACCAGTGGAGGTGTCTCATCATGGAGCTGTGTGTTAGCTCCATTACACACACCAATGACGTCACTGGGAATTTCCCTATACATAAACAGCAGTCGCGCTTGTTGACAGTAGGGAGTTTTCGCTATGCGACGGGATGACCGAGAATACGCGGGAGCAATCACCTGTGACAGTCCCCGGCCGCGCCTTCCCGTACTCGGACTCCCGGATCCGACTCCCATCACATAGCAGAATTTCGCTTTCCTGTTAGGACGAAGGCGCCGGCGTGGGGACGAGATCGCTGATTGGCTGGCTGGCTGGCTGGCTGGCTGAATATTTTTTTCCGTACATGGAAACAAACGGCGTGTTTCTACAGAGAATCCGATTATTAAAGGACAAGTTCACCTTCATAAACATAAGGATTGAGAGAATGTAGCAATATTAGCAGAACACATCATTGAAAGTTTGAGGAAAATCGGACAATCCGTTCAAAAGTTATGAATTTTTGAAGTTTTAATGCATTAACCACTGGATGAGAAGACTACTGCATTGTATGAATAACTTAGATGTCACATGCGTACAAAAATATAAGGAAAATACAAAGAGAACTTCACAAAATTTCATCTTTTGAAAAAAAGTACACATTCCCTTGACTCGTTACCGACATTATGTTAGGGGTAATATCATTCCCCCTGCCTTTAGAAAGAGGCAAGTCAAGTGCTCCTTTATTATGCGAAAAAAAAAGTGAAAATATGTTGAATTTTCTTTACATTTTCTTTATACTGTTGTACGCATATGACTCACAAGCTGTAGTAGTCTCCTCATCCAGCGGTTCCAACACAAAAATTTTAAAAATTCATAACTTTTGCATCGATTGCCCAATTTTCCTCAAACTTTCACTGATGTGTTCTACTAATATTGCTGCATTCTCTCAATCCTTATGTTTATGAAGGTGAACTTGTCCTTTAAACTAGAATTTGCAAACGCGTAATCAAATACTGCGCAAACGCAGACCCGGGTTGTTTCCACAGAAAACACTAAACAAAAAGTAAGTTCCCCCTAAAACAAACCTCTGTAATCTATGAATCAGGAACCTTTGAGGAAATCTAAATACATGATTATGTAGCTGTATTTCTCGGCTACCTTTCATGTGAAATTCAGTGGATATCACTTGGTCCCGCTTGAGTGAGCATGACTTAATGTCAAAATGGTCACTTTTTGAAGTTCACAAACCCAATTTTGCAACTTTGATTTGGTGATATCGGAACAAATTTCAATTTTCCGGGATAAAAAGGCATGCAACATGACTTGTGCACAAAATTTTACGGTTGAGTGAACACGGGGTGAAAATTACCGAAATGGCCGATTTGACATGTTTCTCATATCTCTGCATTATATCGATATTTTCCAAACGACCCTGAGACAAATTAGAACATGTGAAGGCTTTCTATTTATTGCCAACCCGACCCGTTCATAGGTTGAATCACCACATGAATGATAGTCAACGTTTTAGATATACTTGTTATAATAGCACAGTAAGAACTGAATTGGTCCCTCGCTTAGAAAACAATAAAAATTGAAAGTCTCGTCGAGTAAAAATCATAGTGTGGCAATTTGAGATACATAAATGATCATGCGCTCCCAGGGTATCATTAGATAAATTACTCAGCGATGTATACAGTGGATTAATGAGGAATATTCTAATACCAAATAGAGAGCCCCAAAGAACTCATGAGCACAAACTTAGTGCTAGATCTTTTATCATTGATTTGTATGCTATTTATTAATGCACGCTACTCTATCTAGTTGTGCAAACAAAAAAGTTCAAGCCAAAGTTGAGCTGTCGATCAGAGCGGAGTGTTGTTCTTGTTGTTTACGTGGAGATCTTAGCTGCAGTTGCCTGAACCTGAGCGCGTATACATACATTGTGTGCGCGCGCACACACACACCATAGGGTCCTACCAAGGGGTAGTAGCTCGGTAAGCACTATTTGGGTACCCGTCCCGCTTCATCATGAATATTCATCAGGCAGTAAGATACTGTACTAGTAAATGGCAGAACGCTGGATACGTGCAAAACGTATGGCCGGGAAATGTGAAAATCTCGAAAAATTGCATCAACGGGGAATGTTAAAACGTCTCGCCGGGAGATGGAAAAATGTTCAGTTTTGCCGAGAAATGTCAAAACGCTGCCGGGAAATGAAAAAAATTTGTATTTCAACGGTATTACGGATACATGTAGATGATGAATATTCATGATGAAGCGGGCCGGGTGCCCAGATAGTGCTTACCTAGTAGCTCCTTGGTCCTACACTGTCATCTACACACAGTGTATTACTGTTATGTATAGTACACGTTTACTGTCATTCTGCGAGGTTCGTTCAACTCTCCACTCAGAGGGAATAAACCAATCAGAAACGCGTATTCGCGCCAAACTGAAATCTCGTCAAAAATTAACTGTACTGTGACAACGCAATGATTTATTCGCCAACCTGACCCGTTCATTGGATCAGTCCACATAAAGTCATTATGTTTTCATAGAATGATATTTCCTCTTTCATTTTATACCTCTTCCACTTTGGTCCACCTTAATTTCGTTGGTCTAGTGTACCCCTTAAGTAAAATGAAAAATATGCAAATTTTGTGTTTTATAATTTCCTTTTTCAGTATATTTTATATGTCAAATTTCATCAAAGTACAACTCTTCAGCTTTTTATCGATGTATAAATCATGAAGATTGATAATATCGTTTAGATTTACAGACACTCTAAAAATGTGGTCTCCAAGCTCATTACGTATTCATGTCCGCGAGGACCATGCATACGCGTACGATAAATGCGAAGGCTCTTCAGGACGTTGCGGTCTGACTGGGGTGGTATTCCGTAAGCGCGATCCTTATTTCGATCCTAGGAGCGCGCGTAGGACAGAAAATAGGATACCCTTAGGACAGGCAAAATATTCTGTAAGCCTGTCCTAAGCCTATCCTAGGACAGACATTTATGAATAATGAATATAAATGAGGAAAGACAGGACACGCCCGACGCAGTATCTATAAGCCAATCATCTGGCTAACCTTACGGAATGCGCGCCCAAGAACTACATTGCTCAAGAGTGCGCTTCACCCAGCTTTAATACTGTGCGAGGAGTTAAAAATGTATGGTCAGTCTAATTTTACAGTTAAGAATACAATTTCGATTATCAAAGCTTTAGCACGCACTTAGCCCACCATAATAAATGTAGACCTTACGAGTTCCAATAATTTGCATTCAAAGTATTTGCAGAAATTAGCTCAAATTTTGAACTTTTGGAGGATGTTGGGGTTAACTGGGATATCATCACTGCCAAACTTCGCCCTTAATTCAAAGTTATGATAAGATATATAAGATTTTCTTAAATAAATATAAGTAATAGCAATAATAATAATAATAATAATAATAGATGAACACACATACACACACACGCACACGCTGACATTATTCTATGATCGATATGCTTGTAATAATAATGTCTTGCTTATAGTTACTGTTTGTCCCACTTTAAAGGGACTGTACAGTATTCTTTTTATTCACGTTCCATATTCCACATTTCGTACAAGTTTTATATTCCATTTGATTTGAAGCAGAAAAGTTTTTTTTCACACAATGGTCAGTTTGAACCAATAATGCACAAATGTATAAGGACATATAATAATGATTATAATTAACGTGTAATATGAGGAAGCCACTAAAAAGCAAAGCTTGTAGGATGGTTCCAAAAAACTAACATAGGGTTTTAGTACAGTGTATCAAAGTCAGAAGTGACGTAACATGCAAAATTCAAAATATCGAGAATATTACAATGTTTACGGGATGTAAGTATAGTATATAATGTTTTATGATTAACTTATGGTATAAATGCTTAAAAAAGTAGCAAGTTAATCAAACTGGTGAGGTCATCCGAGCGAGGCATCATTTAAGTATATGCAAAAAAAAAAAAATAAGTACTGGTTGAGGTGGGGATTCATGTTTTGAACATTCCTAAGTGAGATAATGAAAAACCTCTTATGATGAAGAGCATGTAATTTTAAGTAGGAATCAATGTTTATTTGATGAACATTGGTTTTCAAATGGCTGAGATATCCAAAAAAGTGATAATGTAAAAGGCGACATGCCACAACTTTATTAGGATCTCTTTCTTTCACCTTGTTTTTGGATATCTCGGCCATTTCAAAACCGATTTTCATCGAATAAACTTTTGATACCCCTTAGAACTGCATGTTCTTTGACATCTCATAGAGTGGTTTCTGAATATCTCACAAAACGTTAAAAGCTAAATCCTAGCTCACCTCGACCTCAGGGCGTATGAAGACTCAGCACTCTAGCATCTGTCACTGGGGAAAATCTCTTTCAGCCCGCCGTTAAAGGTACTAGCCCACATTTGCAAACCCACGAAAATCAAAACTGCATAAAACAGGTCCATTACGACTTCAAGTACAAGTTATAACAGGAGCATACCTCACCTGTCGCTCTTTGTCTATACCATTCGATAAAAGAGAGAAAAATCATCGTTTTAAAATCAATTTTCAAACCGGGTCAACCCGACCCAAAATCGAATTACGAGCGCGGGCTATAGCTACGTACATTGTACATGTAACACGTACGTGGACCGGAGCTAGCGAGCGTTATACGCATGCATACGGATTACGGTTCATTTTCATTTATTTTTATAAAAAGTAATGGACTAATTGGAACGAAATTTTGCACAGGTGTTACTGCAATCATACCCAAACTCCATGCTAACTATGAGACCAATTGCTGCAGGTTTACAAATGTGGGCTAATACCTTTAAAGCGAGGCCGAGTTATCCTGGCCCCGAGTCCGAGTTTAGCCTGACCCGGCCCGTTCGGGTAAGTTCAGAGACTGAACCTTTTTGGTTTATATTTCGCATTTTCGTCGTTACCCATCGAATATTTTGTTATTCCGCACATTTCCTAGGCATACGTTCACATTTGGGAGCGAACTTTTGCAGGCGTACCAGAACTTTGTTTGGGCTTTTAAAGGGCAAACAACGCAAGAGCTCCGTGCGCACACTCCGGTCTTTCAGCGTGTTTCTACAGAGAATCCGATAGTGAACTAAAATCTGCAAACGTGTAATGAAATACTGCGCTAACGCAGACCCGGGTTGTTTCTGCAGAAAGCGCATACTCGGATAGAATCCGATTCTCCAACTGAATGCAGTTGTAACCGGATGTCTGGAAAGTTGGCTGGTGAGCATTGTGGGCCTGGGTAGATCTACTGATATGATGCGATCACCGATTGAACTTGATAGAAACTGAGTAGGCCTAGTGTGGTACAACCGGCCGGCTGTTGGACGATTTTGTTTTCATCTAGGGCCTACCCCCCTACTCTAACGTTAGCTCCAACGTTAGAAACTATAGTTTTCTACCAGTTCTTTGGTTCATCAATGTTTCACGGATCTTTAAAGTTAAGGTTGGATTTTTATTACTGGATTATCACATGTGACGAGACAACATCAGTTCAGAGCTTCTGTAAGTTCTAATTTGTCAGTCTAACATTTAGGCTAACAAGTTTAAGCTCAAATGATGTCTTCTGTTCTTAGGCCTAGACCTACTGGATACTATCTAGTGTTTGTCTTCCGGGTCAGTATCGGATTATTGAACCTGGCATGTTTCTACAGCTACAGCGCTGAAACGGGAAACTGACCCGGAAAGAACTACCTCATGAGACGATTAAGATAATCGGAATCGGTATCGGAATCTGAATCTGAAAGAAACCGTTACTGGTGCGTTTCTACAGGCCCCGCTATCGGATACAGTCCGATAGACCCGGAATTTGGGGTTCTGTAGAAACACGCTGTTTGATTACAACCCTTCACCTACGCACACTGGCGTAGCCAGGGGGGGGGGGGGGGGGGGGCGATAAGGCCCCCCTAAGATTTGGACCGGGGATTTGGGAGGCGGAAAAAAAATTCGTGTATACTGTATGCATGCACATGAAGCGGGTCTCCTTTGCAACCTTTCATCAAATGAGATCATGTTTTTGAATATTTCACTCAAAGTGTGCACCAGATCGTTGAATTTCAATTCAAAATATGCAAAATCTCTAGTGCTTGGGAGGGGGTATCCCCCTCCCAAACCCTCCCCCCTCTCTGCCTCTTTCCCTTAGTACACTTTTTAGATTTATAAAAAATTATGAATAATTCTGAGTGCACAAGACTTATCACTTACATTCCGAAAACCCAAAGTTCCCTCATGTACAAGGGGAATTTCCCCTTTTAATTGATCCTTTCATCTCTCAGTCCCCCCCCCCCCATCATTTTTTTTTAAGATTTCCCAAATATTTCATCAAAATATGCGTATACGCGATATCTCAATTTCAACCTTAAAAAGGCAAAAGCTCCATCGTACGGGAAGGGTGGAGATAACACTCGCCCACGCCTTCTCCCTGCTCGCCCGCCCCTCCCCCCCCCCCCCCCCCCCATGCATAGAAGTAGACTGTGGCTACACTTTGAACATAAACAGTTTTCCAAATATGACACAAAATGTGTGCACCAAAACGTTTAACTGCAATCAGAAAATTATACAGAATCTCTTTCCATAGACTTGTTACACTTCTCTTCTGATTGACAAATTTCCAGATATTCCAACAAAAGTGAGCGCCAGCTTGTTGAATTTCAGTTCTAAAAGCCTAAAACTGAAAAAAAAAAGGCTCCCTTGAATATGGGAGAGGTATCATGCCACCCTTCCATTGCTTTATTGTTACCCACTATATAGACTTAGTACATTTCTGGGAATGACAACTTCCGAATATTCCACAAAAAAAAGTGTGCTCCAGATCGCTTTATTTAAATTCTAAAAACGCAAAAGCTCTACGAGCGGGAGGGGGAATCCCCCTTCCCCTAAGCTCTACCTCACTAGACTTTGTACATGTACATACACACAGATGATGCACATTCGGAATAAGAGCTGAATTCCGTGATTTTAACACTTCGGTGAAAAAGTATTGCACCAAAAATTTGCACAAGATCACTGAATTTCAGATCTGAAAATGCGAAATCACCTTCGTGTGGGAGGGGATATGCCCCTATCTACACCCTCGTCTTCATGCTTTTTCTGTTTGATTGCTGAACAGACAGGGTTCATGATACTCAGTGTAAGAATTGATATAAGAAGATTATTTAAATGACACCATTTTATAGGCAAATATTGTTCAATAATAATCTACACTAAAATAATACTGCAACCTTAAACAAGTGGGACTGTTTCAACTCCTTAAAACACGCAAAAACATGCATCAAATTGCACCATTTGCAACATCAAAATGCAAAAAGTTCTCACCCTGGAAGGGGGACGCCCCCCTCCCACACCCTCCCCTCCCCCCTCGCTCGCTCCGCTCGCTCGGGTTCAGTCTCGTTCATGATATTCAGTGAAAAAAAATTAATACAAGAAGTGTATTTAAATTATACCATTTTATAGGCAAATTGTTCAATAATAATCTACACTAAAATATACTGCAGCCTTAAACAAGTGGGATTGTTTCAATTCCTTAAAACACGCAAAAACATGCATCAAATTGCACCATTTGCAACATCAAAATGCAAAAAGTTCTCACCGTGGGAGGGGGGACGCCCCCCTCCCACACCCTCCCCTCCCCCCCTCCCCCCCCCCCCCCTCGCTCGCTCGCTCCGCTCGCTCGGGTTCAGTCTCGTTCATGATATTCAGTGAAAAGAATTAATACAAGAAGTGTATTTGAATTATACCATTTTATAGGCAAATTATTATCTACACTAAAATATACTGCAACCTTAAACAAGTGGGACTGTTTCAACTCGTTAAAACACGCAATAACATGCATCAAATTGCACCATTTGCAACATCAAAATGCAACAAGAGACCCGCGGGTCTAGCGCTCACCTGAGTATCGCTCGTTCACCTTTCACGCAGTCACTATCTAAATTATTCACAGCTCTACCAAAATTTGACCAGGCATTCTCAAGTAGAAGATGAAAATGTACAATAATGGCCCAAATTTTTTAAGATTTCTTAATTTGGGGGGAGTGGGGGCCCCCTGGGGCCCTCTGGGTGGGGCATGGTGCTCATTTTCATAAATTGAGATCCTGACCCCCCCCCCCCCCCCCCCTAGGGATGCTACTTGCCAAGTTTGACGAAAATCCATCATGAGGTTTTCAGGAAGAAGATGAAAATATACATTTCAGGCCCCCATTTGGACCTTCCCAACCACCCCCCCCCCACCCCTGCCCCCAAGAGGGGCACCCCTGGATCTCCTATGAACAAACTTGAAACTACAGTCATTAATGTACTCACTCATAGTATTATCTTAGCTCTATAACTTCTGATTCCAGAGAAGATTTTTAAAGATTCCTTCATTTTGGGGGGTGTGGGCCCCCCTGGGTGCCCCCTGGGTGGGGCATGGTGCCCATTTTAACAAATTGAGATCCTAACCCCTTAGGGATGCTACCTGCCAAGTTTGGTGAAAATGGGGTCATGGGGTTCTCAAGAAGAAGATAAAAATGTACAATTTAGGTCCCCATTAGGACCCCTCCTCACCCCCTTCCCCTGGGTCCTAAGGGGGGCACCCCTGATTCTGCATGAACAAACTTGAAACTACAGTCATCAATGTATAACTCATAGTATTAACTTAGCTCTATCACTTCTGGTTCTAGAGAAGAGATTTTTACAGATTCCTTAATTTTGGGGAGTTTGCCCCCCCCCCCCTCGGGCCCCCTGGGTGGGGCATGGTGCCCATTTTAACAAATTGAGTTCCTAACCCCCTAGGGATGCTACCTGCCAAGTTTGATGAAAATCGGTCTTGGGGTTTTCAAGAAGATGATGAAAATGTAAAAAGTTTACGCACGACGGACGACGCACGACGGACGCCGAAGGGCAATCGCAATAGCTCACTAGTTCTTGAGCCTTTGGCTCAGGTGAGCTAAAAAGTTCTCACCGTGGAGGGGGGACACCCCCCTCCCACACCCTCCCCTCCCCTCCCCCGTCGCTCGCTCCGCTCGCTCGGGTTCAGTCTTGTTCATGATATTCAGTGAAAAGAATTAATACAAGAAGTGTATTTAAATTATACCATTTTATAGGCAAATTGTTCAATAATAATCTACATCAAAATATACTGCGATCTTAAACAAGTGGGACTGTTTCACGTCGATAAAACGCGCAAAAACATGCATCAAATTGCACCATTTACAACAACAAAATGTAAAAAGTTCTTACCGTCGGAGGGGGGACACCCCCCTCCCACACCCTCCTCTCCCCCCCCCCCCCCCCCCCCAAGATCAAATCCTGGCTACGCCGTTGCCTACGCACGCGGAAGAGCTCACATAAAATGACAAAATTCATTGAAGATCGCCTATATTTCTTTTTTTTCTTGAATTCTGTGGATACCATGACAACAAGACTCAATCGCTCCTCGGTTTACCGAAGACGGTAAGCATTGTTTTGGCCAAGAAAAAAACGCTGTTATGCGTGATATCAGAGTAGTAAAATGACACTCTTTGGTATCATTAAGTTTTTCATTAACTTTCATACTTAATCACACGCTCAGAATACCGATTTGTTATTAACTCTGTGATTAAGTCCTCTTAGAAGTGCACGCGCGTCAGTACGCGCAAGACTTTCCCGCCAAAATGCTTGTTGTCATGGTAGTTATAGACCCCCTACTTAATTAAGCTCTCAGAATACAAATTCGGTAATTAAGTGCTAATCAGACACTTAATAAGCCCTCAGAATACGGCCCCAGAAAATGCATTTGTGAGCATTTTCAGTAACCCCGCACTGCAGCTTGTGTGCGCGTGAATATTGTGTGTGCGTGCGTATATCTCTCGAGCTAGCTGCATGCTAGCAGCTATATACGTATGCTATATTGGCTAGCTAACGTTAGCAGTTTCGGTCGTTAAAGGGGCATAGTCCCGGTAGTGTAGAGGGCGCTGTTGATGATACTGCCGATCACCTTTAGCATTGATACGAAGATTACCGAAGTTGAGCTGTCATCAAAAAAGTGCGTAGGTGTTGCTAATGTAACGTTGCCTTCGTTGTCTTCTCTGCGCATCGCGCAGTATGTAGTAATGCCAGGGTGCGTGCATATAATGTGCTTGTTATTATGACATCACAAAGAAAGTTTGCTAAAGCTGTCATTCCCCTCAGCCGAATCACACTGACTACAGTGGATCGGACTTCGTCGGACTCGGGGAAGTGGGCCAAAGCGTAAGCGCTAAAGAGGAGTCGATAGCGTAGGTCTCTATAGGAAACTTGCGCCATGCGCCCGCGTACGCATTTGACTAAAACACCATGCATGGTCCCGGTGTTTTAGTCAAATGCGTACGCGGGCGCATGGCGCAGGTTACCATGCATTGGTTACCATGCATAAAGGAGAGTAAGACCATACAAACGTGCACACGTTTCATGAAGATCGGACAGAACTATGTAAAGAAAGTCATGGAATTCAAAAGGTTTCATTCTGTGTTCCCTAGTGTTGAGAGAGAGGAAAAAAAAAAACAGTAATAGGCCAAAATATTGGCAAACTGCATCTCAATCTGTCTGGATGACAAAGAATGAAAACAATCTTGTCATTAAAGAAGACCTCGGGATGATTTTCAAATTTTTACATTTGAACACATTTGAACTATGAATTACAGTAGTTATACTGAGTACAGAGTTTCAGGACTTATAATGATTAGGATGAAGAATAAGAATGTTTCAAAATTTACAACATCATAAGAATGCGTGAGTTGGGGCTCAAGGAAACAGAACAAAAGAAGATGGCATGCACACATTCTACACAGGTGAACTTGTTAAGCAAGAGGTATTGTAATGGGAATTACACTGCTACATTTCTGAAATATGTGAGGTTCCTATGTCATCATCACTGTTTAGTGTAATTTGTTGAAGGTTTTTCAATGTATTGTTTCTCTACTCCAGGACCACAGCAAATTCCACAAATCTACACTTGGAGCTGTCGATTTATGTACTACATGATGTGAAATTATGAAAATCGTCTGGAATGCCCCTTTAATGTACAGCCGATGAAGCAGGTAAATTATCATATCTTTTTAAAACTAGAGATTTTAATTTGCTTTATATCCATCTTAATTAGAACATGGATATTCAAACTACGGAACATGTTGCAGGGGTGGATCCAAGAATTCCGAAAAGGGGGGGGGGGGTGCAAACAATATTTCTGGCGCTACTTCTGGGTTTCATCTCATTTTTTTTTTTGTGTGTGTGTTCATTTCTTCTGCTTTAACGACAAATAAAGAGGGGGCGCGCGCCCGGTGCGCCCCCTCTGGATCCGCCACTGTGTTGGCATTGCAATCCTCTCAGCTCCCCCCCCCCCCTATATGCAGAGAAGATTTCCATTGTGTGAGAGACTTATGCTGACTGCTTCCCATTCTTCATTACCTTCAACCTCGTGGGTGCATGGAAGGCAAACCACACTTGGATACCCATCCCAAGTGATAACATATTAAACTATAGCAACCAGTCTGTATCACCATTCTACATTACTTCCTTCACACGCTGACCCTCATGATCAGTACCTTTTATAGTGAGCTGTAACATGATGACCACTATTGCATTCACACACTGTACGTGAGGAATAGAATTCCAACATACTTAAAGGACAAGTTCACCTTCCTTAACAAAGGGATTGAGAGAATGTCGCAATACTAGTAGAACGCATCATTGAAAGTTTGAGCATCATTGAAAGTTTGAGGAAAATCGGACAATCCGTTCAAAAGTTATGAATTTTTGAAGTTTTTGTGCAGTCACCGCTGGATGAGAAGACTACTGCAGTGTATGATGTCACATGCCTACAACAATATAAGGAAAATATAAAGAGAATTTCACAAAATTTCATCTTTTGAAAAAAGTACACATTCCCTTGACTCGTTACTGACATATGTTATGGGTAATATTATTCCCATTGCCTTTAGAAAGACGTAAGTCAAGTGCTATTTTATTATGCGAAAAAAGTGAAAATATGTTGAATTTTCTTTACATTTTCTTTATACTGTTGTACTCATATGACATCACGAGCCTTAGTAGTCTCCTCATCCAGCGGTTCCAACACAAAAGTTTTAAAAATTCATAACTTTTGCATCGATTGTCCAGTTTTCCTCAAACTTTCACTGATGTGTTCTACTAATATTGCTGCATTCTCTCAATCCTTATGTTAATGAAGGTGAACTTGTCCTTTAAGACTTTATGCGCCCACATTACACCAATATTGTACAGTTTTAAGGTTTGCAGTACTACATTGATTTTGGTTTTACCAGGCAAAGATCCCATGGGCATCAATATACAGTGGACTCCCATTATAAGGAAGTCCACGGGACAGGTAGCTTTCTTACGTATATCGAAATTTTGTTAACCGAACAAATAAACAATAAAGAAAAAAAAATAGAGCTCATAATGTTACGGTCTTAATTCTTATTTCGTTGTAATCCGGATTTCGTTATTACCGTATTTGTTTTAACGGGAGTGCACTGTACTACATTGATTTTCGTTTTACCCTGGCAAAGCACCTGTGGGCATCAAATACATATATTTGTCCCCGCCGAACGAGTTCGAACAGGGGGACTATGAAACGGGCTCCGTACGTGTGTGTGTCCGCGTATCCGTCCGTCTGTGTTTGCTACTTCTCTGTCATTTATGAGCCAATTTTTGCTTTATATGATAGCACTACATGGGAGCTTTGAAACTTCTACACAGAATTTCAGTTGTGACCTTTGACCTGTATTGTACATTTTGCTTCAAAATGCTACTCCTTCGCCATTTCTAACCCGATTTCGATTCCGTTTGCTTTATGTGATGGCACTAGGTGAGGGCTTCAAAACTTCTACACAGAATTTTGGCCTTTGACTTCTTTCACCTTTGACCTTGATTTTTGACCTATATTGTACATTGGCTACAAAATGCTACTCCTTCGCCATTTCTAACCCGATTTCGATTCCGTTTGCTTTATGTGATGGCACTAGGTGAGGGCTTCAAAACTTCTACACAGAATTTTGAGCTTTGACTTCTTTGACCTTTGACCTTGATTTTTGACATATATTGTACATTGGCTACAAAATGCTACTCCTTCGCCATTTCTAACCCGATTTCGATTCCGTTTGCTTTATGTGATGGCACTAGGTGAGGGCTTCAAAACTTCTACACAGAATTTTGAACTTTGACTTCTTTGACCTTTGACCTTGATTTTTTCACCTATATTGTACATTTTGCTACAAAATGCTACTCCTTTGCCATTTCTCACCCGATTTCGATTCCGTTTGCTTTATGTGATGGCACTAGGTGAGGGCTTCAAAACTTCTACACAGAATTTTGAGCTTTGACTTCTTTGACCTTTGACCTTGATTTTTGACCTGTATTGTACATTTTGCTACAAAATGCTTCTCCTTCGCCATTTCTAACCCGATTTCGATTCCGTTTGCTTTTATGTGATGGCACTAGGTGAGGGCTTCAAAACTTCTACACAGAATTTTGAGCTTTGACTTCTTTGACCTTTGACCTTGATTTTGGACCTATATTGTGCAATGGCTACAAAATGCTACTCCTTTGCCATTTCTAACCCGATTTCGATTCCATTTGCTTTATGTGATGGCACTAGGTGAGGGCTTCAAAACTTCTACACAGAATTTTGAAGAAGAGAGACACACACATATACACTTCCACTACAGATAATAATAATGATAATAATAATAATAATGATTATTGTCATTATCATTATTATCATTAGGTCCTCTTTATCCAGGGTAGCATCTTCAGTGTTGCCACTGCTCTGCCAGAGGGCCCTGCCATTATCATTACCCTAGCGTTGCCAGGTACCTATCTTTACACCTTTAATTGGGACTTTTCGATTGTGTGGACAAGGACACTATTCTCATACTCGTGCGGTTCCAAATAGCAGTCCACTTTTTACGTCTGGGGTGTTCATGACGTACTGTTATGACGTAATGTTCCCGTCCCTCCTGCTGGCTGGCAATTGGTGCCCCAAGCGATGATGTCATTCTAGTCCTGATCCTAGGAGGATGTGAAATCTGTCCTTGGAAGAGATGTTCTTGATTCTAGCAGTGGACATGCTAGAGAACCTGAAGCATGCACAGTCCTTAAAAAATGATGTCATTATGTTGCCATAACATCCACGTCCAGGACATGAAATCGAAAAGTCCCTATTGAGGTGCATCCTAAGCACAGAAACATTTGTCTATTACAACTTGCGAGACTCTTGAACAATACAAAAGGCTAGTTTGATCACATTTTAGAGACTTTAAAAACATAAATAGGGTTTTGTCTCCTGAGCTAGTTCTTAATGACTTCAACAGATACCAAGAGTGGATTCTAAAAAATTATCAAATATATTACTATCACTGTCTTCTCCACAAACAAATTTACAGCATAAAACTGCCTCCCGTCATCAGCGGGCTGCTAACCAAGAACCAAAATGGACGATGCAAACCATTAATGCCACAAGAAAAATAAAAGGTTAAAGGGGAAATCCAGTCCATACATAAGTTAGTCTCATAAAAAAGTTAAATATTACAAGTTCAACTTTAAAAATTTGACTGAAATTGGATGAAAAATAAGGAAGTTATGACATTTTGAAATCTTGCTAATTTCTGCAAAACAGGTCTTGAACAAGTCTGAAACATGATGTTATTCCTGGTTGAATAACTTCAGAATAGTGATCAGTCAGATATACAAGAATTTGAGCCCCGGGCATAATTGCGTTTGAATGAAAAACTGGAAATTTAAAAATGTTATGTACAAACAATATGGTAATTTGTGAGGGAATGACAAGCTCACTTTGCCATTTGCATATTCATATTGACCGTTAAAGAACTATTTCCCCAAAAAATTAGTGAAACTTCAAAATGTCATAACTTCCTTTTTTTTTCATCTGATTTCGATCAAAATTATACTGTTGAACTTGTAATATTTTAATCTTTCTCGTCAGATTAACTTAAAGGGAAGATAAACCCCACGAGCAATGTGGATTGAGTGAAAGCAGCAGCATTAGTAGATCATATCAGTGAAAGTTTGAGGAAAATTGGACAATCGATGCAAAAGTTTTGATGTTGGAACCGCTGGATGAGAAGACTACTAGAGGTTATGACGTATGAGTGGACAACAATACCAAGAAAATATAAAGAAAATTCTGCAAAAATCCATTTTTCATGAAAATTACAAATTCCATCAACTTGATATTGACATATGTTAAGGGTAGCAATTATTCCCCCTGCTTTCTGAAAGCGGTTGGTCCATTGCTCTTTCATAATTCTAGAAAAGTGAATTTTTGTTGAATTTCCTTTATATTTTCTTTGGATTGTTGTCCACTCATACGTCATATCCTCTAGTAGTCTCCTCATCCAGCGGTTCCAACACCAAAACTTTAAAAATTCATAACTTTTGCATCGATTGTCCGATTTTCCTCAAACTTTCACTGATGTGTTCTACTAATGTTGCTGCTTTCACTCAATCCACATTGTTCTTTGGGTTTACCTTCCCTTTAAATTTGGACTGGATTTCCCCTTTAAAGATGCTCCTCCTTGAAGTATGAAAACCTGAAATTACCTCAGCCATATGGATACCTACCACATGTAGGATAGCACCAAATACAGAGGAATTGGGTGACAAATATTGGAAATGTAAATAGAAACTTTGAGAGAATGAAGAAACATACATCAAGTTTTCTCTTCAGATATTTGTTACCTACAATTTATTGATGCTGGTATCACGGACTGCATCATGCAACAGATTGGCATAAATAACACGACATTAAACTGGATGGCTTCAAGAGAAAAAAACAACAACACACAAACCAAAAACATATCTTATAA
The DNA here is from genome assembly GCA_033980235.1 of Diadema setosum. Lineage (NCBI taxonomy): Eukaryota > Metazoa > Echinodermata > Echinoidea > Diadematoida > Diadematidae > Diadema > Diadema setosum. The sequence continues at coordinate 10,489,581 of CM067079.1, forward strand.
CAACCCAGCTCTGAGTCTTGCATATTGACTGCAAAGATGTGCTCATGAAAGTTGCAGAAGGCAGACTAAATCATAACTAAATTGCATGTTCATTAATGAGCCTATTGAGAAAATTCATCAAAGCAAGACAAAATCTTTGTTGTAAGTGCAAGTGTCATGAAAACTGGAGCTACTACATGTATACAAATAAAACATAACAAACATAAATATGCATAAATGTATCCTGGTTAAAAATGGTTACAGGACAAGTTCACCGTAATATGGTAAGAATTTAGAGAATGCAGCAATATAAGGAGAAAAAATCAGTGAAAGTTTAAGGAAAATCAGACAATCCATTCATAAGTTATGAATTTTGAAAGTTTCAGTACTGCCAGCTTGGATTAGAAGACTATTTCAGCTTTGTGCATGATGTCATACGAGTACAATAAAGGTAAAAAAAAAAAAACAAGGAAAAGTAGAAATTACGCGGTGCGTAACATATGTCCCCGCCGGAAGTAGCATTTTGTAACAAAATGTGCAATATAGGTAAAAAATCAAGGTCAAAGGTCATAGAAGTCAAAGGTCAAAATTCTGTGTAGAAGTTTTGAAGCCCTCAACTAGTGCCATCATATAAAGCAAACGGAATTGAAATCGGGTTAAAAATGGCGAAGGAGTAGCATTTCGTAGCAAAATGTACAATATAGGTCAAAAATCAAGGTCAAAGGTCAAAGAAGTCAAAGGTCAAAATTCTGTGTAGAAGTTTTGAAGCCCTCACCTAGTGCCATCACATAAAGCAAACGGAATCGAAATCGGGTTAGAAATGGCGAAGGAGTAGCATTTTGTAGCAAAATGTACAATATAGGTCAAAAAATCAAGGTCAAAGGTCAAAGAAGTCAAAGGTCAAAATTCTGTGTAGAAGTTTTGAAGCCCTCACCTAGTGCCATCACATAAAGCAAACGGAATCGAAATCGGGTTAGAAATGGCGAAGGAGTAGCATTTTGTAGCAAAATGTACAATATAGGTCAAAGGTCAAGGTCAAAGGTCACGACTGAAATTCTGTGTAGAAGTTTCAAAGCTCCCATGTAGTGCTATCATATAAAGCAAACAGAATCAAAATTGGCTCATAAATGACAGAGAAGTAGCAAATTGAAGATTTTGATCACACACGGACGCAAACACGGACACACGGACGGACACACGGACGGACGGACGGACGGACGGACGGACACACGGACACACACACGTACGGAGCCCGTTTCATAGTCCCCTGCTCGAACTCGTTCGGCGGGGACAAAAAATAACACATTAATTTCACTTTACTCGCAAAGTAAAAGATCATTAGACTTGCCTCTTAAAAAGACATGGGGAATATTACCCTTTACATATATGAGTAACAAGTCGAGGGACTGAGTACTTTCCTCAAAACATAAAATTTTGTGGAATTATCTTTATGTTTTGGTCATATTGTTCTATGCATGTGACATCATAGGCTGCAGAAGTCTTCTCATCCAGCAGTGACTGTGCACTAACTTAAAAAAAAAATCATCCAACTTTTGAAAGGATTGTTCGAGTTTCCTCAAACCTTCACTGATGTGTTCTACTAATATTGCTGCATTCACTCAATCCGCATGTTTATTAAAGGGGATGGCTAGTACCTGATCACTGGAAATCAGTGGGAATGCTGGGGGATGATTGTTCCAATCCTTGTGGGATTCATTTAAGAGTACATTATATATCTATTGTTGTGTGAAAATTATTTGCTTCAGAATCGTCTCATATTCAAGTAATGTGCAGTTCAATGTTTCCAGGTTAGCATGCCTGTACAGTGACGGGGCAATCGTTACCAGCTTGTTAACAATCGCCCCGTTAACAATCCCTAACCCTAGCAATGATTGTCATATGATGATTACATCACACAGATATATTTTGACGGGCCCTTACATCTAAGACCCTGTTTACACCGCATAGCTGGCCTAAATTGCAGCACTTGTGTGGATGCCACATACAGTAACACAAGGGCAACACTACAGCATTTGAAAGAGTAATCACATGAAGCTATAGACTGGCAAGACAAATCAAAAGGCTGTTATCTTTATGAAATAAAATAATAATACAATAAATAACATCAAAATAAATATTTTTTTTTTATTTTCTTTAATTCTTATTATTTTTCTTACCAATTTTTGTTATTTCTATTACCAATGGGTTAAATAAAATCAAAATAACTATTTCTTTTATTTTCTTTAATTCTTATTATTTTTCTTACCATTTGTTATTTCTATTACCAATGGCTTAAATATTAAAACATGCTTGCCAGCATACTGTAAAACACGATATATTCGTGGCAATGAAAATTTCATGAATTGGAGCCGACAGCCTTTCTCGCAGTATGAAATTTTCGCGACTTGCCACTGGCATCCAATGCATATTGTGTAGACAAGAACTTCTGCGTGCATTTTAATTTCGCGAATGATGCCGCTTGCGAAATTTGCGAAATTAAAATGCACGCGAACATTCCTTGTTTTACAGTATTCAACACCCTTTACGAAGGGCTCATATTGCACGAAGCATCTGCCCTTCAAATCCATGCTCAGTTCCTTCATTGTCAATCAGGCTGGAGTGATCCAGTCCTTGCAAGTCGAGCGCTACACTGCCGCCGGAGGTCGCACACCGAGGTCGCCGCGGCAACTGGAGAAGCAAGGTATTCCACGTGCGCCGCTCCTTCCAACGCGCATACGTCGGGAGGATGCACTCTCCGTCGGGCATGTTACCGTCGGGCGCGTGCCAGTTCAATCGGGCGTGGGAGAAGACGATGTGAGAAAGAGTCCCGTCTCTCGCAATGTCCTCTTCTCGAGTGTCGCATAGAAACAGCGGGATGATATGTTTCTTGGTCTGTCTCTCTGCATCCAACCACTGAGACATCTCAAACATCATGAACCTTTGGGGTGAGAGAGAGAGAGACTCATGTATGTTGTAAATGCGGCACGAGAAACTGGTTAAAACAAAACCAAACCCGGGATTGGACATCCTTGTATGTAATTCCTTGTAATTCTATGTATTCCTTTATTCTTTATTTTGGGGAATAAAAAGAGTGTGTTCTATGAAACAATGACGTTACAGTTAAAAGCAGCTACCTATGCTGTAAAAATGGAAATTTTCATGGTGCAGAAAATTTTGTTCATACTTAGCGATATGAAACCAGTGCAAAAATAAAAGCACACTAATCTATTTTTTGTTTATGTAATACTATTTCAAATTTTGATTCCATAAATTAAAAACATGTAATAGTCATCTAACCTGCCCAGCACACACACACACACACACACACACACACATATATTTTTCTCCTGCCTCAAATTTCCATCGTTGTTGCATATTGAAACAGGAATCCTTTGTATGATGGAAAACTGTGATGAATTTGACATTTCTACGCACTGTACACAGTGCTATCGACATACCTGTGTTGCACATAATCTGGAGAGAGGAGAATAAGGCATCGCCGACTACTTTGTAATGAACGTGATATCTCATCCGCAATTGCTTTAAAGGAAGGAATTTGGAGAAAGAATGAAGATTCAATAAATTCTTTAACACATACTGGAAACAAAATAAAAGAAAAAAAATCACACAATTGGCAAGTATATGTAAACAGTATAACTTAGTGAAATGATATTAAAACTAATATAATTATTTCCTCTTCCACTGATATCAGGCACGTTTTCATGTAATCATGAGATTGATCATTTAGAAATCATAATTGACTAGAAATGTCGCTACGGCGACTGGTATGCCTCCGCCATAATGCATGGGTTCTCCTAATAGGTCTATACTACAATGTCTTGCAAATGTGTGATGACAGTTTCACATAATTGGCAAAATATTAAAATGACAGGTTTGCCACAAATGTGCTGAATGGTCACTTTCCTAGAACTAAATTCAAATGGATGAATGATTAAAATGTCAGAGTACAGGTATTTGGGGAATTGAGGATTTTTACTTGACATTTGACCCTTTTATAAGTTTATGCATTGAGTTATTTGCAAGGTATGGAGAAAAAGTGTAATTTCAGTATCAAATGGTAAAATATCATTATCTAAAGCTGGCCTTTGACCTTTGACCCCAAAGTTCCAAAGAGAATCACTGTTAGGTAGAACATGCATAAATATGTAAGTTTCATGATGATACCTTGAGTTACTTTCAAGATATGGAGAAAGAAGTGTAATTTAGCACTTTCACTTGACCTTTGACCTTTGACGTTTTGGCAAGAAACTTCCCACAGAATACATATTGGGTAATACATGCATATATCAAGTTTCAAAAAAATCTTTCAGGCATTGCATAAATATGAGGGAAGTAGTGACATTTTGAGGAGTTGATCATGACCTTTCAACCCCCTGACCTTTGACCCATAACCCCCAACTTCGGTACATGCATATATACTAAGTTCCCGAAGATACCTTGAATGAACTATTAGCGAGATATGGAGAAAAACATGAAATTTAAACATTTTGGCTTGACCTTTGACCCTTGACCTCATGACCTAAAACTCTTTCTGAAAAATTTTTAATTGGTAGTTCATATATACACTAAGTTTCAAGAAAATACCTTCAGGCATTGCATGGATATGGGGGAAATAGTGACATTTTGAGCATTTGACCTTGACCTTTGACCTTCAGCATGTGCACCTAAAAGTTGATAGGCACAACTTCACCCACTCATACATATACATGCCAAGTTTCATTAAGATACCTCAAAACGGTTTTTAGTTACGCTGTCCACAAAATTGATTACGGACGGACGGACGGACGGACAACCCGAAAACATAATGCCTCCGGCACCACTTCGTGGCGGAGGCATAAAAACGCCGGAGATGGCCATTATTGCCTGTTGCCTGATTTTTGGATGATGGAGAAACAAGATATATGGGCTTTTAAATAAATAAGGGAAAAGTACAAAACAAAAAAAAAATAAAAGGAAAGCAGGTGAAGAGAGAAAAGAGACAATTGCATAGTGTGTAAGTGGTGGTGGTTAGAGTGCAGTTTTAGCATTATATGAGTAAATTTGTAAAAAACAAGTATGTTCCGTCAGTTTTTGGTGATTGTGAATACAATCTACTAATATGATTTATGAACATTAAGAATATAATCTATGAAAAAAAGAAGAGAAAGAGGCCACAAACTGTATAAGCCATGTAAAATAAAACTGAATGAAAACTGCCATCTCCATTTCCTCCTGTCAATGTTTATTCATCTAGTAAATGGCTTGCCATTAGTGGTGGCCCTGTTGCCAGAGGCAACTAAAAAATTGATGTCGGACCACCATGGTATTATTTCCAGGAAGGCTTTCTTTTGGTGGCATGATCAGGCAGCCGAAATTTATAACAACATTTCATATTTCCTTTTACTTTGGGCCACTACATTTCTTTTTCTGATCACAAAATTTAACATCCAAAGATTTTAGTGGCCAACATGGGCCACCAGAGAAAGATGTTAGTGTCCAGCACTGTATCTGCCTTGTTATTTACTAATAAAGCTTATTTCTGAAATATCAAGGAAAAATGGCAGAACAAGAAATATCATATTAGACAGGCACATGAGTGTGAGCCAATAAAAAGGGAGATATCTTAATAAATATATGCAGACACATTTAAGTAGATAGATGAATTGATTGATGAATTTATTGATTGGTGATAAGTGGGAAAACAGAAGAATAGAAAAAGATATTAAAGATCAGTGGAAAGTCATTGCAAGAGACCAATTTAAAGGGAATGTATAATTTTGGTTGAGATAAGTGATTCAGATTTATAACTTGTTTGTAAGATAATAAGAAACACCTTATGAAATATTATCAAAAGAACACACAATTCTAAGAGTAATTCCAAGTTTATCTATTTGACAACAACTAGTTTGAAGTGGCTGAGATATCCAAACACAGAGGTCCTGACACGAGGTGGGCCAACTTTATGTTAAGGTGACTTTGTTTTTTAATCTCTCAGCCATTTTGCAACCAATTAACAAATAAACTTTGAAACCCTCTTTGAATTGTAAGCTCTTTAGTATTTCATATTGCATGTATTTCATATTAAAGAGGCTTCTTATTATCTCACAGAGAGTTATAAACCGGAATTAGAAAGTTATAAAACAGAATTCCCCATCTCAAACAAAACTATAGAATCCCTTTAAAGGTAGGGGATACCTTTTACAGACCTCCCAAAATGCAGCAAAACATTAAATATGAACCTCAGGGGACTTGTTTAGGCCACTGCTTAGAAATTTGGAAGTCAACAGTTATCTACAATTTGAATAATGCACAAAACTCAAATACTCAGTAGTTCTGTGTGTCAGCCACACTTAAGCCTTTTTGTTGCAGTCTTCTGTATTTTTTTTATCTATAAAAACAAATCTAAAAGTATAAGAGCTGATGTAATAACATATAGAGTGTGTGGCAAGAATGTATATAGAAATGTTTGTAAGTTTTGATGAACTTTCTTCACAAAATATACATGATGGACACACATGCAGTGCATGGGTCTGCAAAGGTAGCCTAGTAATGTACTAGAATTTACGGTGAGCCCCGAAAAAAATTCAATTCAAAATCTAACGGTCAATAAAAATGTACTAAATGTTACCTTCCACTTTCAATACTTTATGGGAGTTTCTAAAATGATACTCTCTTCAACATACCACTGTATTTATACAACTCTTCATTTAAGGCATGCAAATGGGATTCCCTACCTTTAAGGGAGCAATTGTTTCAAAACTCACCTTCACCAAAGTCAAATGTCCTATCCTCCATGCTGATACTGTATCCTAGCCCACTGAGCTTCTCATAAAGATACACAGCATGGCGCCGGTCGCTATTGGTCCTCGAATATGAGATGTAGGCATCATACATCTTTCCATCTAAAATATTGCGGGATGAAGGAGGAGGGGTAGGTAACTGAGAAAGGGAAGTGAGCAAAGGGATGGGTCAGATTAACTACTTCACTATCTGAAGGAATTTTCATATAATATTCGTCCACTCTTAACACTATCATGCTGGAAATCATTGAGGAAAAAGAAAAAAAAATCATATGGTAGGTTTATCGCACAAGCAAAGTCTTCTGTCAACCAAAATACATGTAGCTCTGGGACCCGTTTCATAAAACTTGTCATCAGTGACAACTGCTACATTTCTATGACAAATTTGCTCTCAGCCAATCAGATGCAAGGATTTCAGTAGCTTGTCACATCTATTACAATTTGTCACTGATGACAAGTTTTATTTAACGGGCCCCAGATTTGGCTGTTGTGCACAATCACAGATGCTATAAAATGCGACTGCCCAACTCAAAAACCTACAAAGAGTTGGAGATTACTATTTTCTGTAGGAGTCTAATGGACAAAAAATATGTCCACTGAGCGGTAAGACTTAAATTATTACCTCCACCATGGAAGGAGGAGGTTAAGTGATCATCGGCGTTGGTTTGTCTGTTTGCAAAATAACTCAAAAAGTTGTATACGGATTAAAATGAAACTTGCATAAAAGGTCGATATCGACACAAGGAACACCTCATTCAATTTTGGTAGTGATCTGGAAATTTTTATGGCTTTATGAAGGGTTTTTCATCTTTTTAGCATGTAAGGTCAACGAACTTGGGATTCAAGCTGCGTGTACTGGAGGTTTACATGCGTGCACTACAGAGTGGGCTCTGCTTAGGCAAGGTGCCCTGCAATGATATAACAAAAGGCTTCTAGTTTGGGAAATGGCATGGGTGGAAATGTGTTGCTGGCTTGGCGGAGGTCTGTGTTCTCCGAGTGCTTTTCTAGTTTAAGTTTGTCATACCTGGGACAGGATTAATCTTTTCTCTATCTGCTGTCAAAATCTGAGAGTTTAAAATAATTAACCTTTAAACAGGGGTGTATCCAGGATTTTTTCTGGGGGGGTCGTAATCAAAATTTTTGGACCTTTACCTTTGCGAGGGAGCGGAGCGACCGAGCGGGGGGACGGTAGGGAGTTTTTGAATTTTATATCTTAAAATGGGGCCATTTGATGCATACAAAAGTGATTTTTTCGGCATGGCAGTGCAGATTAGAAATAAGGTAAATTATGGCATATTAAAACTAAGTTACGAAATTTACGAGGTTTTTGACAATTTGCTGGAACACCAGTTACTTTTTTTTTTTCCCTGTTGTAGGCCTAGGCCCTATATAGAGTAAAAAAAAAACTCAAAAAACAAAAACGTCTTTTACAAAAAGTGGACCTTTTGAAAAATTTTTTTTTGGGGGGGGTCGTACGACCTCCCGACCCCCCCCCCCCCTTGCATACACCCATGTTAAATCCTCTTTTCTCCCTTTTGTATGAAATTGCACCTCCTTACTCTCTCTCTCTCTCTCTCTCTCTCTCTCATTTCAATCACTTTTTGAATGGGCTGGGATGTAAGTTTAACAAGTTAAAAATCATTCTAAAGCGTACAGCTTTCACTTTGATTTATGCAGAAAGGTGGAAATTTATTTTTGCCTATTCTTTGTGGGTTCCGAGCTGGACTGTCACATTAAATATCTTTTCATGGATGGTATAATCTGATGGCCTTTATAAAGGTAATGCGCATGTGACTGATTGATAGGTATAGGTGGAGATTAAAGGACAAGTTCACCTTCATAAACATAAGGATTGAGAAAAATGTAGCAATATTAGTAGAACACATCATAGAAAGTTTGAGGAAAATCGGACAATCCGTTCAAAAGTTATGAATTTTTGAAGTTTTTGTTCAGTAACCGCTGGATGAGAAGACTACTGCAGTGTACGATGTCACATGCGTATAACAATATCGTCTGTTGAGAATGAGAAGGGCGTTAAGTTGTCCCAAACACTATGGGTTTAGAGGCAACTTAACGCCCTTATCATTCTCGACCGACGATATAAGGAAAATATAAAGAGAATTTCACAAAATTTCATCTTTTGAAAAAAGCACACATTCCCTTGACTCATTACCGGTATATGTTATGGGTAATATTGCCCCTGCCTTTAGAAAGAAGCAAGTCAAATGCTCTTTTATTATGCAAAAAAAATGAAAATATGTTAAATTTTCTTCACATTTTCTTTATACTGTACATACTCATATGACATCACAAGCTGTAGTAGTCTCCTCGTCCAGCAGTTCCAACACAAAAATTTTTTAAATTTATCACTTTTGCATCGATTGTCCAATTTTCCTCAAACTTTCACTGATGTGTTCTTCTAATATTGCTGCTTTCGCTCAATCCTTATGTTTATGAAGGTGAACTTGTCCTTTAAGAAATAAGGATTGAATGTGGTCCACACTGATTCTTGACTATGGCACATACCTAGATTGTATTAATGTGAGTCCATGCCACAATAGAATGTACAACAATTTGCCTTTCATGAAAACATGGTTGACATTTATGTCACATGAATGTCAACCATTTTTTCATGAAAGGCAAATTGTTGTACATTTTATTGTGGCATGGACTCACATCACACTATAATTTGAGCAACGTTTGTCTGTCTGTTTGTTCCTCTACTCCTCCCAGGTCCTTGGTCCGATCTCCATCAAACTTAGTGGGTGGATGCAGGTTGACCGCGAAATTGCCCTTGACGGGTTCATTTTTGAAAAGGTCAAGGTCACTGGGGTCAATGGTCAAATAACTTCTAATCTTCGTCAGCTGCAATAATCAAACACCCGATAGAGGGCGCTATGTAGGCCTACTTATATGGGGATTCCCCCAGAAATATAATCAGACACCCGATAGAGGGTGCTATGTAGTCCTACTCATATGGAGATTCCCAGGTGTACGCCTACTTATGCTTCCAGCAAGTTTGGCCAAGATCGGACCAAGGAGTAGCGCAAAACAGATATTTGACCTCCGTTGATCCAGTGACCTTGACCATTTCTGGGGGAATCCCCATAGAGGATTTCTGGCACTCGACGGGTACATTGACTAGTTAATACAATCTAGGTATCGCCAATACCTAGGTGCCGTGCGCAGGAGCAGCGTTTTAGATGCACCATGGAATAGCTCAGGGAACAAATTAAACTTGCCCTGGTTTTGGCTGCATGTGCACTCAAGTAATGTTCTGTCTTTATCCAGGGTGATTTTTTTTTGTGTGTGAAAATTTTCTTGCTTTCCATTATGTGACCAGCACATTGAAGCCTCACAGTACTGAGCCATGGTGCTAATGGCCACAAATCAGTAAAGTTCAGAAATGTTAAAACTCTTTTTTAGTTGAGCAGCAATGAAAGAAAAGGAGACAAAAATTGCATTGAATTGCATGGGAATTAAGACGTGCGCAAGACAACCGGAAGTGACAATGGCACCAAGGAATCCCACAGTGTATCTGTGACAGGACTTTTTAGCATGCACAGAAGTTTTCCGCACATTTGCGATACCGAAAATTGATTGAAACTGTTGACTTGAGTGCAGGGCATGTACATGTAATTGATCGAGTGCGCGCGCAAGAAAAAAAGTATGTACAGCGGAAACTCCATATTAAAAGAGATCTGACATACATAGGCAAAATACCTGGGCCACGTTCTATAAAAAGATAAAATTGATTATAATTTCCTTACCACACAGCCTGCCATAGACTTACAGTTGAAATCAACTTTAAATTATAATCAATTTTAACTCTTCATAAAACAGGACCCTGATATAACAAACTAATATCTCCGGTCCCAATGAATTCATTTCCTTTGCTTTGTATTGTTTATTGAATACGGATATAACAAAATATGTGATATAAAGAACAAATTGTCCTTGTCTTAAGGATCTCGTTATACTGAGTCTACACTGTACCAGCATTTAACAATGTCAGAGGCGTGAAATAGTGAAAAACTATGAGTTGATCATGAGCATATCATGGAGATCATAAGAGTGAATTTAATGGCAGATCATATGTCAGCATGCCATATCCAAAATTGATTGAGAAAAATTGCATGTTAAATAGCAACGGCGTGCAGTACTAATTTCAACTGCCTGTCACATGATGAGCAATTGATCAATTGGATAGCTAGAAGCTTTTCAGGTGTTGCATAATATGAACAATTAAACACAGGTTTAGTGAGTCATATTTCACATCAATCACAAGCACTCTCCCCCCAGTACCCTGCTGATGGTTTTCAGTTCCACAATTTAACTGACTACATGTCCATTACCTTCCACTTCATGCTTGCCGAATTTATCCTTGTAGGCCAGCTGGATGTCGATTTTGACTACCTGGTAGAGCAGGGCTATCGGGGCCAGCAGCCCTATAAGTGCAAGCGGAAAAACTGCCAAGATTTGCAGTGGAACCTCTTCATCAGGCCGATATTCTAATTTGGGGAGAAGTCAAGTAAAAAGAACACACATTCTTCCTTGAAGACTTGATATTTTGTAATGTTTAGTAGACTAATGTAATACTAACAGCATATGTTGTATCTACATTTTGCCTACAAATCTTAGAACACTATTAAAGGTGCTATCATTAAAATAATATATGTATGTACATATAGGCTGCTAGTAATTTCCAGGATACACCTACACAGCAACTGTGAAAGGAATCTGCCAGTTTACACACAAGCAATGTTGTGCTGTGGCAGCTACAAGAAAATCATGCTGCTGACTACGAATAAATGTAGTGATAATGTGAATAATACAAACACTGGTCAGATCACAAAAAGTCAAACAAAATCTGCTCAAACTTAATCAGTTTTGAAGTATAGTCTCACTAATACAGTGCACTCCCGTTACAACGAACATGGTTATAACAAAATTTCGTTATAAGGAAGTAAAACTTCTGGTCCCAAAATTATCGCCATTAAAGTCTATGGTATAAAATTTGCTTATAACGAACACAGTTATAGCAAAATTTTCGTTGTAACGAAGTCTTTTCCGAGCACCATTGAAAAACAAAAAAACAAAAGAAATGTGCTCCATTATAACAAAATGCAGATCGCTTCCGAAAATATGTAGCGGAACAAGCATTTACAGCATCTCTGCATGGGCTAACGCTTCACATCACTGTGTGTTCGCTCTGTGTGTCACGCACATTTCTGAGGGGAACTTGCATTATTGTAATACAATAATCTGAAATTAAATAAGGTTCATTTTGTTGTTTTAAAGGTTCTTTATTACAAAACACACAGATTCTGATACACCTAAATGTCTGTTACTTCAGAAATGAAATACCGGTAGGGTTTGTTATTACAAACATTTTGGTGTTATTCCAAATATTTGTTATCAATAAGGTTTGTTAATCCTACAAAGAAATATGGTTCTTATTACAACGGTTCGTTAGTCCTAAAATGATAGGAATTCCAAACATTCATTAATCGGAACATTTAAAAAAAAAAGTTTTGTTAATCCAAAAGTGGAAAAGGTGAGTCCACTAACAAAACTTTGGAATTGTAAACCTTACAATCATCTTAAGATAACTGAACCTTGGCAATAACTAACCTTTCTCATTTTTTTGAGTTACAAACCTTCTTTGGAATAACGAACCTTATTTCATTTTCGGATTAAAAAGCCTTCAGAACAATGAACCTTTGGAATAGTGATCCTTTCTCATTTCTTGATTCACAAACCTTTGGAATGACGAACCTCAATTCATTTTCTGATCAACAAACCTTCGGAAAACGAATAATATATTCATATATATAGTAAGGAACTTTAGTAAGAAACGAACCTTTGGAATAACGAACTGTATAACCGAATCCTAAACCATCATTTTCTATACATGCGTGACAATGCAAACAATTTTATGCTCTCTTTTAAATGTAATATTCAAACGACATTAAAAAGGTTCCACCCCATTTCACATAGCTTTCCAGTGTATGATGAGTATTCAATAAATTGAATATGATATATGCGTGGTTTCCTTGTTTTCATTATATATATTGTATATGTTTGGTCATAACGAAAGAAAACTGCCGGTTGCGAGCATTTCGTTATAACAGGGGTGCACTGTACCTGGTAGAAGCTGTAGAAACTCGACTGCCGGCTTCCTCGAATAAAGATTGTCACAATATACACTGTAATTGCCATACTGATCATCTGTCACGTTGGATATTGTGATGCAGCTACCTATAGACGTCCTGTTGTTGTAACTGCAAAGACAAAGTAAAGAGAGTCACAAAATTTTTGTTACACATGTTGTTCTGTATATGCCATATATTTAGTGAGTCTAAATTTTCGTGACTCGGGACTTCGCGATGACTTTGCGAGTGGTCAAATTCGCGATCATGGAGTACAGTGCTTAACAGAAAAATGTATACATGCACGTCACATTCATATCGGGATCAGAGTATATATTTTCGCGTCTCAAAATTCACAAATAGCACCTGACTCTCAAAAGTCACAAAAATAAAAACATCGCGAAATAATTAGTGTATACAATAAATCACAGTAAAGTTCAGCTTAATAAAAATTGTTCATTTATCAGACATCATGCACATTTTTTTTTTTTTTAATGACACATGAGAGAGAAAGGGGAATATTACTAGTACACAAAGCTAGGTGTGGCAAATATCAGGCACACAACAATGATACACTGCTACACGCTCTGTGGCTTCCTATCTATGAGAACAATAGGAATAAATGGAGAATTATCACTGTCATCACAGATAACAAAATGATGTACAAACTTGGTTGATGTTCTTCCACTCTTTAGAATGATCTTTAAAGGAAAATCTAGAGTACATTTGGCAACATTGTGGGTAAAGAAAAGTTAACATTATGCAACATATAAATTACCAACATATTCTGCAACAACATGGGACCTTAAAGCAGATTTAGGCTAATAGTAATAGTAAGCTTACTATACAATACAATACAATCGGATCATTTATATAGCGCCCTTACACAGTCAATGACTGGTTTCACAGCACTATCAGCAGGAAGGTGGTACAATTGTACCTCCCTGGTATGAGGTTGAATACTTAAAGTGTATCTGTACACAGAAATTTAGTTTTCTGACATTGCAGGTTATTGTACTGGTAATATCCCTATGAAATATAAGAGTGCAACGTTACTCACATACAGAGATGTAGCAATATATAAAGAGACATAGAGCAATCTCTAAAATGCCAAAAATTTCATGCACCTTGATCTAAGAGTAGTCGTCTGATGTTATCGACTGCATTCATTGCGTAGTTCGATAATTTTCTGTACGATCAGTGTACTACGATACTCTCAAAACATGCAAACGCACGCAAATGTCCACATGCCACGTATGCAGCTAGGAAAGGTTGGTGCTGCCACGCCACGCCACACCACTGACCAGGCAGCCAAGGCAGCATCTACTCATGCGGATGCATATGGCTCGATGAGGCGATACCGATAGACAGTATTCGATATAGCTGTGTGCAGACGGAGGCGAACAAAGGAAATGTGCACACACCGATGGTCTACGCGCGGCTACTATTTTCAGATCTGGCTTCTATTGCAGCACGCACTAATGCGTGCTGATTTGTTAAAATTGATATTTCACAGTTTTGGGCATTTTTTGTGATGGGATAGAATTTTCTCTAGAGTTCTTACATAGGACATGCTCTCACACCTCTCAAATTTAAATTTTAGGGGAGAGATTCCCTTCAATTTCTTATTACAGATGCCGAAGCTCCAACCTCAGTCATCTCTTTCATGTGAGATTCTCCTGCCTGGACCCCCTTGTTAACTGAAAACTCTGATCACTAGGTGATGTTCCTGTGGTGTGAATTTCATGGTCACAGCTCAAAGCTGTGGAAAGCTACTGAGAGCACACCACAATATTGCAAGTATGGTGCTTGTCAGGTACAGTTCATTGACCTTTGACCTTGTCAGACTTCACCAATATTCAAACCTGACTGTCATCTTTAGGTGATGTACCTATGGTGTCCATTTGGTGGTCATAGCTTGTGCACAGCTGTTGAAAGTTATTGACAGTAGGCCACATCACAATACCATGAAAACAGTGCTTATCAGGTAAAATTCATTGACCTTCTGATTTTTTCCCTTGTTTGATATCACCAATATTTATACTCGACTGGCATTTTTAAGGTGATACCTCTGGTGTGAATTTGGAGGTCATAGCTCAAAGCTGTGGAATGTTACTGAGGGTATACCACAATACTATGAGTAACGTGAATTAGAAGGTCCAGTTCATTATACCTCTTGACCTTTGAACTTATGGGGGGGGGGGGGCATACTCTTCGGGGTCACTGTATTTTACTTATGGATGCCTACATATTGTTTTATCTTGGTAATTTGAAGTTATTGAGTAGTTACTTGTGCATTTCTCATCTATTTGATATGAAGTGTTTTCTTCCAAGACAATTTTTTTTTCCACTCATCCTACTCAAGACATATCAAACAGACTGCTACTTTAAATTGTACATCTTGGACAACAAAGTTTATTCCTTAAATAAAGATTTCACCAAAGTCACATTTTTTAAACCACAAATACCAGTGTGTGACAAATTCTTTAAAACAGGTGTCAGAGGCAGGCGACGAATGGCTGACAAGTTGTGGATGCCCAAAGGACAGCATGTAATGACATGCAGCTTACACTTTCTTCAAAATTTGTCCAGTTTTGCTCAGTTTTGCTAATCTACTGACTTCACTGTCTCTTTGAAATGATCCTTACTCTCAGGTCCAATCAAGTAGAGGAAAAAGAAAAATTCTGAAAGTGACAAATCGATCACCTGAACTTCTCCAGGGCTCTCTCGTCTTTTGGTACCAGTACTATATCATCATGAAACCAATACATGAAGCCGTTGTCGAGGGTATTGGTCTCCATTTGACACTCACAGCAAAAAGTGGCATCCCCACCCGGTGATACATATTGATCGGTACAGCTGTCTTGCTTGACAATGGTTAGGGTTGTAGCTACAACACGGGAGAAAAAGAAAAGGAAAAAGAAATTCATGCTTACCATAATTACTGCCCGCACAGATGCGAGAATTCAAATAGCTCTGTGGTACAGGAAGCAGAGTTATTAATTCATGAAGCTACTGCTACAGCTTTTGAGACGGACAGGCACAAGCATCATAGGCACCACTTTGTTCAAAATATTCAAGCCGAACATTGATTTGTGGGTTATGTCAACACCTCCAAACAGAAAAAAAGCAGGCATTGACAACTTAACTTCTTTACATTGTCTTATCCAAGCTGACGAAAACATCTGACAACTGACAACTTGTATGCTATTCCCCAAACATTATGAAATGGGCTGCTGTAGCCTTGAGATACAGACACTCCATAGCTTACATTTTGACTCGCTGGCTTGAAGTAATATTTGGTTTTCCTGTTGGCAATCGCCACAGTCTGCACGGCACACAAAATAAGTCTCGTCGTCTTCCTCTTCCAAGGGTTCTATGTTGAGCATCGTGTTGTTGCAGCTCAGTTTGAACCTGCCCGTTGCATTCAGGGGAATGTGGCTGCCATTTTGACTGTGCTTGATGAACCAAGTTACCGGGCACTGATTGTCTACTTCGCACACAAGTTCCTCACTGGCGTCAATATATCCAAACTCTTCTCTCGTCGACGTTTGCACATGAGTTTGATCTGCAAAATACAAGCAAAGGGAATTACGGGAAAGCCTCTCACTTTTCTGCTCAAGAAGCACAGATAAAAAATAAAGCCAGTCTTTTGCCTCATGTCGAGATGTTGAATAGGAAGTTTCTTTACTATTCACTACAAAGGGTCCTTATACTTATACAGCACTAGCATATAGTGTGATTGCTCTGTCCTTTGTAGAAATTTTTAGGGTTCACCATCGATTGTATGAGAAATGTCCTTGTAACTGACAATGAAACATGAAATTTAATGACAATATATCACCCGCGCAGTATATACATGTAGCTACCAGTGTATTATGACCAACATCTACAACAAGCACATGTTTCCTTTATATTCACACAGAAACCCAACAGAGGTGTTGTGTGTTCTACAAAAGCTGTTATGTTTATATTCATTACTATTCTATTAACAATAACATTTATTATAATTTTCATAATTATCATTATCACAATCACCATCATCATTATCATTGATATAGTCTTTATTAGTTCTAGGCAAATTTCTAATGAACCAAAAAAGGAGAAATGTTTTTAGGCGATACATTCCCTCTATATAGCTTAATTAGTACTGTTGGACATAAATCTAAAATAATGATTTCACAGCTTGGCATGTTCAATGGTGCATTTTCTCTCATCTTTGGTGAAATCTAGAAAGAGACAAGACCCAGCCATCACATATAAATTTCCTTCAGATGCACTAAAAAAGAATAGAAACTGACGTTAAAGGTACTGTTTACCATTGGGAACAGTGATTTAAAAAAAAGAATGTTCGAGGTATCACATTACTATTTTGATGCATTATGTGTAGGTCAGTTGTATCACAAAACTTCCTACCATATAAAATTTTGCAATAAAGCCTAAAATATAAGAAGTGATAAGAATATAAAAATATAAGAAGTGATATAAAATATTATATCACTATTTTTCTCAATAAACCATAACTGTAGACTCACAATTCATTATAGAAACAATTTTATTATAACTTCTGTTCACATTTTGCATATTTATTATTTTTTTTTACATTGGTTGTTTCCATTCCTTACTCACATTTTAGAACTACTTTGAAGCACTTAAAGGGAACATAAACCCAAAGAGCAATGGGGATTGAGTGAAAGCAGTAATATTAGTAGAACACATCAGTGCAAGTTTGAGGAAAATTGGGCAATTGATGCAAAAGTTATGAATTTTTAAGTTTTGGTGTTGGAACTGTTGGGTAAGGAGACTACTAGAGGTTATGACGTATGAGTGGACTACAATATAAAGAAAATATAAAGGGAATTCAATAAAAAAAATCATTTTTCATGAAAATTACATATTCCATCAACTTGATACTGACATATGTTAGGGGTAGCACTTATTCCCCCTGCTTTCTAAGAGCGGCTAGTCAAGTACTCTTTTATTTTGCTAGAAAAGTGAATTTTTGTGGAATTCCGTTTATATATTTTCTTTATATTGTTGTCCACTCATACGTCATAACCTTTAGTAGTCTCCTCATCCAACGATTCCAACACCAAAACTTTAAAAATTCATAACTTTTGCATCGATTGTCCGATTTTCCTGAAACTTTCACTGATGTGTTCTACTATTATAAATGTTACTGCTTTTACTCGATCCACATTGCTCTTTGGGTTTGTGGTTCCCTTAAAGCTGGGTTTCTGTTTCATCTGTAAATTGTAAATAAAGCTATTAAAAGAGATTTATTCACTTACTTAGGCATGGAACAGAATCAGGGCAGTACAATCCAGAGGACACCACATGTACCAGGCCAGTCAAAACAAAGACTAAATAGAGTACAGAGGACCAGGAACTCATTCTAAGATCTGGAGTGTCACGTTTCATTATGACTTCTCGTTCCACAAAGCGTTCAAACTGTAATCACTGTGACCT
Source organism: Diadema setosum (assembly GCA_033980235.1). Taxonomy (NCBI): domain Eukaryota; kingdom Metazoa; phylum Echinodermata; class Echinoidea; order Diadematoida; family Diadematidae; genus Diadema; species Diadema setosum. The sequence continues at coordinate 10,507,981 of CM067079.1, forward strand.
ATAAAAGGATCTTGAAAAACAAAAAGGAAGAAAGAAAGGACAATAACATTGGAAAGGTACACATTAGAGAGTAATGATAAGAACATTATATAATACCATCATCTACATGGATTGTACATTAATTCTCCGATTGCCTTCTTAAGAAGTATTTGAAAATATCTGACAAAAAAAAAGGTCATAATCCTGGGAGAGAATAGATGGCAAAAAAATGATACAATATGAATAGATAGTTCATGCATTACTTTCATAACATGTGGACTCTATGAATGAAATCATATAGTCCATTGCAGCTTTTTCATATATTTCACCATCTCACAGACCGTTGTCGGACATTACCCTGAATGCACGGCCTTTGGGCTTGAATTAAATCTACAAAGCCCAGCTCTTGAAGACAATGTTGCTTTCACATATTTTGTTTGCTGAAACTCTGCAATAAACTCAAACCTATACAATTTTACCTTCAGACTGTGATAATGAGACTGCTAAGATTACAGGCAGTAGAATCTCTGCACCTGTCATTATGTTTTCACTTCATTTGTTCTAATGGGAGATGTACTAGACTGTATTATTTCCCCTTGTTGTATGCAAATAAACAACAACAACAAAAACAAAAACAATCAACTGACCTTTTTAGGTGCAAAAATGAAGCAATCTTGGCAGGGATTAGTTTTCCTGGTATATTGCATATGACTGCTATACAAAATGTCATTTGTAGAGCAATTTCATTATAGAATTGTACATTGTACACTATTTTGTTAAAAATGTATGTCCATCAGCTAAAATAGCAATTCAATTTTTCAATGTTTTCAAAGTCCATTCACTACCTGCAAATCCACTACCGGGACCATGTCGACACTCTCTTTCCTTAAATTGTCTGAAAATCTATCTAGTAGTATCAAATCATGAATTTGTAATCATGGATGTACCTACACAGGCCTATGTGCAGGTCCTGCAAAAACTAGATGCGTCCACTCTGCCTGTTTTATCAATCTCAGGTTGATTTTGTCATTTTCTCTCAGTCCCAGACCATATCATTGGCTGCTTCTGTTTCAATTTTTGGTAATGGCACACTTTAAAATATCCTAATTCATATCTACACATCATTTTTAAAGACAAACAGTTTCATGCACTTCAAAAAGTCATGAAATCATGAAGTACCATTGCCAAGATGATTTTCAAAAATTAATGCTATTTGACATCTATAAGCACAGGTCTATCTTTACTCAAGAAAGCAATATAAGGAGGAGAGCACACAATTTGAGCCTTAAAAATTATATCAAGTTCATAAACTTGTCATCTGCTCCTCTACAGTATGTCCCCCAATGAATTACCATCGGATTTCTGCACTGATAACTTTCAATATGATTTAACTGTCTGAATGCTATTACTTCTACAAAATATAACTTTCTTACCTATATTTTGCAGAAAACCCCATTCAATTCGGTAAAGTGGTTACAGAGAAATGTGGAGCATTTTATAGCATGTCATAGATCTGTTTCTTCCAAGTTTAGCATGTTTATGCTTTTGGAACTGCATATTAATGTGAACACAATGAACTGAACTTGAAGGGAAGGGATTCTTGACATTCTCTACAAAAATCCTCATTTCTCTTTGACCACTGAAGCAAATCAGATGGGGTTTTCCGTAAAATGTATATAATAAGTTATATTTTCATACCCTGAAATTGTATTTGGATTGATTCACTATTTTCAAAGTTATCATTGCGGAGGGTCCCATTGTAATGTTTTTTGTTTTTTGTTGTTTTTTTTTTTGGGGGGGGACATAAAGGCACAGGGAATTTACTCAGTAAGCCAGTTCAGAGTAAGCTAGGTCAAGTGCACATGAGTACAAAGATGATCTTCTGTTTGTTTGTTTGTTTGTTTGTTTGTTTGTTTTTTTCTCTCAGTTGGTTAGGCACTAACTTGCTTTCAAAGTGCATAGGCTTGCCAGACATACCAATTTATGGATTCTAATCAACCATGTTCATACAAAATAATGATAAGCTGTTGCAGACCAGGTGACCAGAATGGTCAGTCAATTAACACTTGAGAAAACATCCATTTCATATTTTGCATTCATAGTATTCACAATCTATTGCTATTGATATCACCCCAATCTTGCTGTCAGGTCTACAGATGCTTTCATAAGGACCATAACTGTAAGGATTTTTTTTCTTGAATAATTACTGCATATAAGCATGATTATTTACCTCAGTGAAATCAAAAGCCCAACATGCTGTATCGGTACACTGTAAAAACATTGGTGTTAGATTTAACACCATGGGTGTTAAATCTAACACCGATCAATCTTCAATAGAGGACCACACCCACAGGTGTAGAAAATGTATTGTGACGGTGCTGAAAAGTGTTCACCTGGCACTTCGTGGTGTTAATTTGACACTGTAGCTGGTGATATTTTTGACACAGCGCTAGAGTTAATTCATTTATGACACCGCATGGTGTTGATTTAATATTGGTGGTGTTAATTTCAATGGTATAACACCCATCCAGCTTCAATAGGAGACCACACCAACTGGTGTTACTGTGGTGTAAATGTATTTGCACATTTTTTTCAAAAGTCAAGTACTTTATCGGAAAATTCTTCATCGTCTTGTTGAAGTTCAGAATTAAAAAGAAATTCAGTAACTAAGAAACTATCAAAAAAACAATTTTATATTTTGAAATCACAACCGGAGGTGTTTATCTAACACCATGAATGAGCACCGGAAATTTAACACCAGCTCGGTGTTTCATATCTAACACCGCACTTTTTGCAGTGTACAAATACCTTTTTCTGCTCATGCACAAAGTGGAACCCCAAACTGGCTTTTTACCAGTACTTCTGATGTGTAACTGGATCAAGTACGCAGGAGTCATTTTCTATGAGCCTCCAGAGTTGCACAAATCAAAAGAAGGGAATATAGGAAAACAAACAAAACATTCATCAGGGCCTAAACAGAAACCACAACTACTACCGAATGTAACCAGAGCTCATCCAAATGCTGCCTAAGCATTTCTATGCCACTTAATCCTGGCTCGTTTCCAAGTCAAATGTTGGTCTAGATTCCAAAGGGATTTCTACAAGGAAATTCTATGATCAAAGTAAGATTAAAAAAAAAAAAATGCTTGACAGCAGAAGGGATTGTAATCTCACACTTTTGCTGCATTACATATTCAGAAATATGCTTAGAACTGTGTAATATCTGTCACAATTCTTTGAAACCAGGGAGGTGTACGTGGCTTTTCCCATCTTCCTGTTGAAACAATACACGCAGCCACTTCCAGCATGCTTCTGAGAATCATCTGAGTTGTACTAGATTTCCCCATATTTGGGGAATCGCAATGTGGGGAGCACCCACCCCCCTCCCCCCCCCAAAAAAAAAGAACAACAGCAACAACAACAACAACAACAAAAGTGCTTGGCTGATTTGAAAATTACCAGTAACATTTGCCTGTGACACATCTTTTTACTGTCTGTTTTAATGTTGTCCGTTTTAATTGAATGTTCAACAAAAAGAACAGTAAACAGCCCCGCTCCCAGATGATCTGAATGGCATGGAAATTCCATGGAAAAAATACAAATCCAACACTAATTGCCCTGTCATACAAAATAAAAACAAAGCATAGCATACACATCATTTTTTTTTTTTGTTTCGAATCCACTGATATTCACAGAAATTTGAGACAATATCCCATAAGTATGCATGAGCTATTGCTCTTCAATTCTACACCATAATATAATCTCAGTGTCCTCTTACAGTGTAAACTATCAACATACAGTGTATGATAATACAGAGTAATCCCATTTTGCCTTCTGTGTACTATATGTTGACTGTAAAACTTTATCACCTACTAGCATTTTTCACCCATATCCTGAATGCTGATTATAAGTTGCTGTTAAACAATAAAAAAAAAAAAAAAACTACTACAGACAAAGGTGATACTCTGCATGAGCTGCAATGTCATATATATACCGCTAGTCTTGTTCATATGATACGTCAAAGTGATGTTTTATAATTATATTGAGTTTTGTTGCCTTAAATGTATGAAAAACTGATAATTTTTGTGTCTGGACTCTGAAAAAACCAACAAAAAAACCCCCCACAATCATCGTCTACATCGCTTTTAAGACAATCAGTCTATTTTGAGTATTTTGGGCAACCCTCATGATTATTTATCATGCACAGTGTGTATGAATGACATGGCAATTGAAGAATTTTCTTTTCAAATTCTATGATTCAACTTTAATACCATGCACAATATCTCGAGTGTAACGTTTGTTCAGAGGGTCCTTCAGGGGTGAGTTGAGGTGGGATTTCCCCTCCCCCCCCCCCCCCATGTGACTGAATGGAGGCAAATAAACTCAATTTCTACATTACTATCCAAAACCTGATAATTCTTGTGTGCACAAGAGTCTACGGTTGTATGAATAAATGTACAGGAACTTCCCATACACAGACTCTTGGCCAGTCTGAACTTAGAAAAAAAAAAAAGCCAATTATGTGGAGGTCAGGGTAAAGTACAGCTTGAACTGCTTCACAGTTTGTATTTCAATTATACACTGCAAAAAGTCCAGAGTTTATTTATTTATTTATTTATTTATTTATTTGTTTTGTTTCAGTAGGGTAGCTCTGTCAGTGGCTAAACACTGTTATTCTCAGAGGCCCTACACATATAATAACGTACATCACGAAATACATTGTAGACACATTTACCAAGAAAAATAACATAATATACAATTACGGTACACTTACAACATGGCCAAATAATTGAGCATTGCGGAGGATGGCAGAAAAAAAAAATAACATCATTATTATCATTACAGTTCACTGGAAAGTGATATGCCAAGAGATATCTAAGAAAAATCAAAATGTCTAGGTTACAGCACATGTATATATTGCATAATCCATAATTCTTCATATCACTTCAGATTACATAGACCTAATTGTAATCTTTTTCAGAAACAATCAACACACAAATTCATTCATTTTTATTATTATATGATAACAGGGCCTTTAAAAACAGGCTAGCTAAATAAACACAAATTTCCTGCTCACAGAACCTTTCTTTCATTCATTATATGTAATTACTGAAATACTATAGCATATGAGAGAGAGAGAGAGAAAAAAAAATCCTGTTTCAATCAGTATCATATCTGATGGTGTAGAATTCGTAATATCCAACCATATGTAACATTGTTTGAGGAAATAAAAAAGTATATTGAAACGCTGTCAAATAAATGTTGTTAAATACGCTGTTAAATATTAAACACTGAGCTGGTGTTAAATTTCCGGCGCAACTTCAAAATACAGAACTATTTTAGATAGGTAATTAGTTATTGCTCTTCTTGTTGATTTTGAACTTCAACAAGATGATCACGAACTTTCCAATAAAGTCCTTGATTTAAAAAAAAAAAGTTGTGAACACATTTACTCCACAGTAACACCAGTTGGTGTGGTCTCCTATTAACACTTGGTAGGTGTTATACCATTGACATTAACACCAGCGATATCAAATCAACACCATGTGGTGTCATTGTTGAATTAACTAACACCAGTGAAGTGCCAAAGTAATGGGGTCATCCCACGAGACCGACACCCACGAGTCATACGGTCCACGAGACCGACATCAATAATAGGTTCATGAGTCATACCGCCCACGAGTTATACGGCTCACGAGTCATACAGCCCATGAGTTCGACACTACGCACAAAAGGCTCATGAGACCGACACTAAGCAAACACAACCCACGAGACCGACACTAAGTAAAGAAAGCCCACGAGACCGACAGTACAGTAGGCAAAGAAGGCCCACGAAACCGACACTAAGCAAAAAAGGCTCACGAGACCGACACTAAGCAAAGAAAGCCCACAAGACCGACAGTAGCAAAGAAGGCCCACGAGACCGACAGGATAAACAGCGCCATCTACATGTCAATTACCTGTACAGGGTGTTCCACGAACTGAAAAATAATATACTGGCGGGTGCAATTTCGTCACGCTATCAAGTGAAAGATGGTAAACCATCTACATATGAACGACATCAAATATGTATTTCTACATTATACTTCTAGGAGGCAGATCTGTCAGGGAGCGACATTGTTATCAATTAGTAAAAATAGAATTGTATTCTTCATGCCCCCCCCCCAAAAAAAAAGGAGACAAAAAACACATGAATTAATAAAAGAGGACAAGAACGATGTATGGATTCATTGTAGAGCTTTGATAATGCCATCGTGCTATTTTTAAGAGACTTTCCCAGTTTTTAGCTAGAAGATGGACAGGATGTACTTTTTACCTCTTCTCTTTCTCATTTCACTAGTTACTTAGTTACCTTCCTGCTAAGACGTTTTGTAGTAAGATCTATTTGTAATTTTCTCTGTAACTATAATGTATGTAATTCAACTTTAAAACGTTTTATATCGCAGGGATTCACCTCGATTTGTGGCTTGTGTTATTCTCCTCCAAACAGTAAAATGTGAAATACAATAGCTGTTTTCATGGATGCATCTTGTTTTTCCGAATCCCTAACGCTACCTTAATAGACGATTACATTATTTTTTTTAATTTAATACCAAATCAACACGCTCGCAGGTGATTCCCCCCTATCCAGATCATGTAAAGCAGGAATGCACTGCAACATTAGTTACGTTCAGACGGGAGCCCTTAACCTCGAAGTTAGGAAACTTCGAGGTTAGAGCTTGTAGTTAGGGACCGTGAAGATGCACTCGTAGTTAGCAAACCTCAAGGTTTGCTCGATGTTTCGAGCCACGAGAAATTTTATGGTTAGCGCTCTAACCACGAGCCGCGGGGGGTCCCCACTCGTAGTTAAGCACTGTCCGTGTGGACACAAAAAACAACGAACTCGAAGTTAAGAGTGACCTCGCCATAAACTCCAGCCCCCACAATTTCCCTCTGCTTCCGGGTCAACCTCCCAAACGTACACCATAAATACACTACACGTGAAAAACCTATGACGCACGACACAACAACATCATCTTTTCTTCCCATGCGCTTGATCTCTGAAACTGAACACGTCAAACTCGCTACTGTATTCTATATTCTTCTCCGACACTAAAAAAATGTTTTCGACGAATATCTTCATAAAGGCATAAAGTCATCCGTGCAGTGGTATCTCTGCATACCATGACAGAGAAAAAGAGTACCTGTAAGCGAGTCCAACAGGGTTGGACTAAAGAATAAATAGACGCCTTGTTAGCAGTGTGGGCTGAAACTTCCGGTTTTGTGGTTTTAACATCGAGTGGAACCCACTCGTAGTTACGGGGGGGCAGAAGCTTAACCTTGAGGTTTCGTAACCTCGAGGTTAAGATTCGTCGTATGGACACACGTCGTAGTTAGGGGGCAAGAGCTAAACCTTGAGGTTTCCTAACCTCGAGGTTAGGGCCTGCCGTCTGAACGTAACTATTGACCATTTTGTGAAATATAATTCCGTGTAAACTTTATTTCTCTGCTGGAAATTTTTCTAGTTGATTGATCTGAATGTCGAAATCATTTCATTTTTCCCCTAGTAAGTGTATTTATTTTTGGCGGAAAGGGACATGGACGGCAGTGTTTGTTTGTCTGTTTTTTTAAGTACATAATATTTGTGTTTTGCGGAAAGGGACAGGGATGGCATCGAGGGATGAATTCCTCTACCTCCTCAAAAAATACTAGAAATGTCACTTTGGCGACTGGTATGCCTCCGCCATAATGCATGATTTTCCCAATAGGTCTAGATAGTATATGTGGACACTGTGTGATTACATTTTCACAAAATTGGCAAAATATTGGAATGACAAGTTTGTCACAAATGTGTTGAATGTTCACCTTCCTGGACGTAGGTTTAATTGGATGAATAGGAGAGCATGTATCTAGGGATTTAAGGACTTTAACTTGACTTTGACCCATTCATACATTTAGGCATTGAGTAATTTTCAAGGTACAGGTGTGGAGAAAAAGTGGAATTTCTGAATTGAATAGTAAATTGTTACCATTTTCATCTGGCCCTTGACCCTAAAATTCATAAGATAATTACTTTCAGGTAGAACATGCATAATATGTACTAAGTTTCAAGGTAACTTGAGCCACTTCCGAGATATGGAGGAAAAAGTAAGTTCAGCACTTTCACTTGATCTTTGACCTTTTGACCTTTGAGGCAAAAAGAGAGGAAAAAAAAACTTTCCAGAGAATTTCTATTAGGTTACACACGCATACACCAAGTGTAAAAAAATAACCCTGCTGGCATTGCATAAATATGAGGGTAATAGTAAAATTTTGAAGTCTTGCACTTGACTTTTGACCCCTGACCTTTGACCCCATGAACCCTACATTCTCTAGATAATCACTTCCAGTCAGTACATGTATATACTATGTTCCATGAAGATACCTTGAACAATTTTCCAAGGTACGGAGAAAAAAAAAGAAGTTTTAATATTTTTACTTGACCTTTTGACCTTTGACCTTTGACCTCATGACCCAAACTTTCACCAGAGAATCTTAATTGGGTAATACATGTATACACTAAGTTTCAAGAAAATCTCTTCCGGCATTCAATAGATATGGTGGAAATAGTGAAATTTTATGTATTTGACCCTGACCTTTTGACCTTTGACCTTTGACCTCATGACCCAAACTTTCACCAGAGAATCTTAATTGGGTAAAACATGTATACACTAAGTTTCAAGAAAATATCTTCAGGCATTCAATAGATATGGTGAAAATAGTGAAATTTTATGTATTTGACCTTAACCTTTTGACCTTTAACCTTGAGCATGTGCACCCAAAAGTTGATAGGCACAACTTCACCCCGTAATACACACACATGCCAAGTTTCATTAGGATACCTCAACAGGTTTCGATAGTTACCTTGTCCACAAAATTCATTACGGACGGACGGAAGGACGGACGGACGGAAGGACGGACGGACGGACGGACGGAAGGACGGACGGACGGAAGGACGGACGGACGGACGGACAACCCGAAAACATAATGCCTCCGGCACCACTTCGTGGCGGAGGCATAAAAAAAGGGACGGTGAAGGTACAATTTCTATTTCATAAAGAACTGTCATAAACAAGCACATAAAAATACATGTATTTGTACTAAGGCGAACCTTTGATATAGATCAGAGAACATCGAAAGATTGATAGGCGTCATTATTAAAAGAGGTCAAAGGGTTAACATGCAAACGAGGTTGTCTTGGCATCTTTAAGTTAATGTGGAAAGATCTGATGCACACTTTTACTGAATTTTGTTCATTTTTTTCACAAACACACATCCATGCAAACACAATTAAAGATCCTTATCATTTCAGGGGGTGGGGCAACTGATGGGGTAACACCCTGGCAACTCTTCTTTTCCATCTCTCATATCTTCCTTATGCCATTATCTGCACACCCTATACAATTTATTGATCTATAGGTGGCGCTGTTCATCCTGTCGGTCTCGTGGGCCTTCTTTGCCCAGTGTCGGTCTCGTGAGCCTTGTATGCCTAGTGTCGGTCTCGTGAGCCTTTTAAGTGTAGTGTTGGTCTCGTGGGCTTTGTTTGCTTAGTGTCGGTCTCGTGAGCCTTTCGTGCGTAGTGTCGGTCTTGTGAGCCGTATAACTCCTGGGCTTATTTTACTTGATGTCGAACTCGTGGGCTTTATTTACTCAGTGTCGAACTCGTGGGCTGTATAACTGGTGGGCTGTATGACTTGTGAGCTGTATGACTCGTGGGCTGTATGACTTGTGAGCTGTATGACTTGTGGGCTGTATGACTCGTGGGTGTCGGTCTCGTGACGTGCACCCAAAGTAATTCATCACCAGCTTCAGTGTCAAATTAACACCACATAGTGCCAGGTGAACACTTTTCAACATCATCACAACATACTCTCTACACCTGTCGGTGTGGTAAGTCCTCTATATTGACACTCGATCTATGTTAGATTTATCACCCACGGTGTTAAATCTTACACCAATGTTTTTGCAGTGTGGTTTAATAGACTCTATGCACTCTTTCCACTGACACCCCGTCCTCTTGCATTAATTATCATTTTCCTAAATATGAACGACTTAAGGTGTAATTCTCAGAGGATTTAGTGTGTGCTGGCCTGTTCAAATGGTTTTATCTGTTTTTTTTTATCTGTTTTATCTATTTTCTGAGCACAAGTTTCCTGCAAATTTTCACGAGCCTTCAACAACTTCCTTTTCCTTTACAAATTTGATTTTCACTTTCTCTCTCACCCTTTATTAAAAATAAAAAAAACTTTTTCTCAAGAGCCTTTGTGATTTGTGCACTTTGTACAGTATAAGTGAATGGCAGTGATCTTTCAGAGTCCTAGTATCTTATGACATATGGTACTAGGAACTCTGAAAGATCAATTTCCTATCAAAAATAATCAAAATGCACTAAAAATGTTTCCTTTCATTTTGTCTTTTGAGAGCTCTCTGCACATGACAGGAAGAGATAACCTACGAGAGATTTCCAACAATTCCTCATAAATGTAAACAGGAATTCTCATAAATCATATAATAATCAATACTAATAATAAAAAATTACAGGTACCTCGAATCAGGCATAGTTGGGGGATTGTGTTTTCTCATACATAGGCCCAAAACTTTGGAACAGCCTTCCAATGTCTCTTCGACAAGCACCTTCCATTGATGCTTTAAAAGAGAACCTCAAGACCTATCTTTTTCCATTTAAATTGACAAATGTTTACCTGCAGGTACATGTACATAATATATGTTCGTATATTGTTTGTTTGTTTATTGTTCTTTAATCTTCTGTTATACTCTGTTGTACCATGATACATACTCGATTCTATAGCGCCACGAGTATCTTTTTAGGCAGAATGAGCTCTTTATACTGTATACGCTGTAATTTTTCGCGTACAGATATTTTCGTGAATGAGGAGGAAATAGACATTTTCGCAAGATGTTGGTTTCACAAATTGATGCACTATTACCCAAGCGCATGGAGACATTTTCGCATGTTGCTAAATTTGTGATGCAACAGTGATTTGCGAAATTCGTGAAAATTAAAACCCTCGCAAAAATAACAGCTTATATAGTAATCTTGAGTCTCTCTATTTATCATTACTGCTTTCCAGTGCGTGGAAGTCGACTTCAGGGTTGCCAACCTTGAGAGTTTGAAGTAAGACACTGTGAGGGAGCCATTGACCAAACCTGATCGATCAAAGCAATGATAGATGTGTGTGTGTGGGGGGGGGGGGGGGTGGTTGAGTATGGTGTAGAAGGGGAGTGTTCCCCCCCCCCCCCCTTTCCACTGGAGGGAGCTATGTCAGTTTTACAATTTAAGGTGCACTATGGTGCATACTTCGGTAAAGATTTCAACACATGCATAGAAGGAGTGTTCCTGTGGGAAAATCTCTAAATTTTTGGCTTGGATATACATATCAAATGTTTGGATTATCAGGGATCTCGAGGACATTTTTATTTTCTTCCTTCTTTTTTACCTTCTTTCGTGTGTTTTGTTCTGCATAGAGTTAAAAAAGAGAAGTTTAAATTCTAAATACATCTCATCTTTAAGGCCTTACTCCAACCCCATGGGGAAGAATTCTTCCAATGTGTCTGTTCTTCTAATGTGTCTGTACCTTTGTGGGAAACTAGCAATTTAAAACTCCTACTACAAATGTTATGGACTGCTTTAAATTTTGAGGCATTCTTCAACATATTCAGTGGGATTTTTGTTAATTGATATTCACTGCAAAGTACATACATGTATATCTTTACAGAAAATCAAATTTGAATTCGATGATTTGTATAGTATAGGTCTAAGTGCAGAAACTGAATTTTCCCAACAGGCTACTCCACATCTTTGGTTACCAAAGAGTTATTTCTACTGTTTAATGTGCCACAGCAGAGAAAATCACTTTTAGTTGACCCCTACATGTAATTTAGAGTAGATATCTAATGATGTTTAAGTTCCTTTCACAAATGCTGTGATTGAGTGAATTGACATATCATTCACATCTGTAAACATATGGCAATTAAAGGGGAATGATACCCAAGTATACATGTGGAGTCAGTGAATGCAGCAATACCTTGGTGCTACAAGTAGAACCCAACACAAAAGTTTGAGAAAAATTGGACAATCTGTTAAAAAAAAAAAAAAAATACTTCTAATAGTGTTGGTGCTGAAATCGCTGGTGAAGAAGACTACAACAATTCATGATGTCACTGTAGGACAATGATATCTAGAAAATAAAGAAAATTCAACACATTTTCATTTTCTAGCATGATGAAAAACCGCTTGACTGGGCTTAACTGCGATCAGAAGAATGGAGTGCCCTTGAGTATTAAAGACTTTGACTTACCTCTTTCACAAAGCAAGGCCAGGGGGAATAATATTACCCTTACTGTATCAGTAGAAAAAGTCATGGGAATGTGTACTTAAAAAGGAAAACTCTGAAAACATATTCTTCTAAAATTGAACACATATTCCCATTTTCCTCAAACTTCACCAGTGTGTCCTACAAATTTTGCTGCATTCACTCAATCAACAGATCTAATGGTACATCTACATAAAGGTCATCCCTCCATTAAGTACCCTGGTACTCATTTTGTACATTTTGTACATCTGCATATGACTCTGAAGGATACTAACACTGTAACAGATGTCTATGTCTTGAATCCTCTCTCTCCACACACACAACTTGCCATAGAACCACTTCATTAAATTGAAAGATTGATTCAAATGACCACCAATCGATCAATGAACAGGCTCAGACCTACTAGCATCGATGGATTAAAGTAAAGTAAGTAAGTAAAGTATGCAATATCTGGACTTTGTTTGTACGAATGTGTATCTTTTTACATGATATTATTGAATGAGTGTGGAGAGATGATTTAACTTAAACCTACTCAACTGAGCAAAAAATAGTACAATAATAGCCAATACTAGCCTTATTCTACTATCCGTTTCTAATTGCTAACAATGTTAGAGGAAGATGAAAAAAAAAAATCCGAATGACAGTTTTAATAGTGGGCATGAGTCAAAAGATTTGACTGTATTCCATGCATACATAATATATCAAAAACATCAATTTGTACTTCTAACAATATTTATTTTTCCAGTACCGAGGTAGGCCTATCGGTGTTTGAATCAGTGGCTGATGAATCATACAATACGTGCGAAATACACAAGCTGTATTTACCTTCATACCACGATCAATAGAGAGTAAACACAAAAGAAAGTTTGTTCGCAGGCATATTTCACGCAGTACTCACCTCTTCACTGGTAGAGTTGAGCACCCCGTCAGTACAGTGAGGCCGCCCGATGCTACCGGTCGAGCGCGAGATCCGCTGGCGCTGGCTCCTGCCAGATATCCTGGTGGTCGATGCTGGTACCGCTATAGATCTATATGCCTATACCGTTACAGGCAGTAACCGTTACAATTACCGTTACAATTACATGGAAGTGATCATGTTGCGTATTTTTGGAGATATGGTTTCACATTCATCTACAGGAGACCAGAGTGTTCTTGGATTTTATAGCTCATGACATTTTACATGTAAACATGGCATTGTCCACACACGCTTCTTGGAGCATTAGCACATGCACATTCCTTCATGCTTCACTCTCGATCTCATCACACACCGAATTGAACGCGTGTGTAAGTTCGTGAAGACCAGTAGTGGTGGTGTCTTATCTCATCATGAATGGAGCTACAGGTCTCTACAACAACTGTGTGTTAGCTCCATTACACACACCGACGACGTCACTGGGAATTTCCCTATACATAAACGGGCGTCGCGGATGTTGACATTAGGGAGCTTTAATAGATTTTGACGCGCGGTCGTCTGAGATGACGAGTTTGCTTATGGCCCGAATTCACGAAGGTGGTACAAACGAAACCATGGTTTAAACCATGGACAAAAACCATGGAGCGCCAAGTGTTGCACGAAATATTTCGTTACGAAATTGATCATTTTGCCGACAAAATGACCGTTTCGTTAACGAAATTATCATTTCGTGGACGAAATGTTCATTTAGTTACAAAACCTTGTCATTTTGTTACAAAATAATCATTTCATCGACGAAATGACTGATTTCGTAATGAAATATTCCATGCGACACTTGGCGCTCCATGGTTTTTGTCCATGGTTTAAACCATGGTTTTATTTGTACCACCTTCGTGAATTCGGGCCATAGAGATAATACAATACTAATAATTCTTTATATATATATATATATATATATATATATATATATATATATTATGTTTTATTGATTTCAACTATTGGCATACAAACATAAATCATTTCTAATTATGGTATGCAAATAACACAAACAAGAAAAATAAATTTGCGAGAAAAGAAAAAGAGAAAAAAGGCAGCAAAGTAGAGGTACGTTTGACCTTCAGTCCTCCATCAAGGGGAGAGGGGAAATGAAAAACCGGAAGATACGCGGTAGTTCACAACAAAAATAAGAGATGATTTTGATTCGCCACAGAAAGAGGGGGAAAGGGCAATGTATGACTATTGTGATGAAATAGATAGAAGTGGATGGAGCATCTATTCCCTCCCAAGCATACACATCGTAAAAACACTCTAACGTATATTCTACAAACATTGTAAACATACCAACCTAACAAAATAGATTGTACATTCTTTATGTACATACACACAACTACAAAGGTTCGGAAGAACTTGCCCTCTTCTCCACATCCGAAAATCTCGAGGAAAAAAAAAGAATCAACTACAGCTGTATAAACATACAACTGGGTACTCTGTACGCGGAAATATTTATCAACATGTAGTTCCCAACACCCTTACAGAGGACAACTCGGTCGGCAAAGGTGCAGACAGCAATATGACAAGAGTATTTGAAAGTTAACAGGATAAATATATAACATGAATATAACAAGGTAAATATACATATAACAAGAGTGGTATCATGATTTAAAAGGTACAATATGCATATGCACGTTACAAATCAAACTTCCATTTTTTGAAATGGGTTGATAAATTGCCTCTCTTTTTTGTCAAATAATATTCTGTTTCCTTCAGAGTCTTAATAAAAGACTTTACTGCCACATAATTAGGATTACCACCTTTAAATCTGCAAATGAAATATTTAACTACCAGAAAAAGAAATGCCAAAAATTTATATATACTAATAATTCTTAGTAATGGCTGGACGTTCTCCTCTCCCCTGCGTCGTGCTAAAAAGTAGCTTTAGATTACGCTGGGACGCAACGTATAAAAAATAAAATCGCGCCCCCATTGATTATGATCGGTGCATGAAGTAGTTCTCTACGTTGCAAACTGTGCGGACGTAAAAATAACCAAGGAGGTACCAGGCGAGTTGAAATAACCCAGTATGCGTAGTGGAAAACTCAGAGAGACAGGGATTGCGAACGCACAAGGCGGGTGATGCAAAATCAAGTCGGTAAGATTATCTGTAAATTACCCATTAGAAAAGCCGGCGCCACGTTTTCAAGAGTGGGAGGGCCCACTTCCGGGTTTCATGAGCCAACAAGCATATAAAAAAAAAGGCCATTCAGCGCAACGTCTGGTGCCACTTCCGGGTTTCTTCGGCTGACAAGCAAAAAAAAAAAAAAAAAAGGGGGGGGGGGAGGGCAACTAAAGTGGTGATACCCTATGTAATCCTACACTGCAAAAAGTCCGGTGTTAAATAGTGAACACCGAGCTGGTGTTAAATTTTCGGTGCTCATTTATGGTGTTAAATTAATACCAACGGGTGTCATTTCCAAATTTTAAACTGTTTTTTGAAGAGTTTCTTAGTAACTGCACTTCTTGTTGATTTTTAATTTAAACAAGACGATCAAGAATTTTACATTAAAATACTAGATTTTTGAAAAAATGTGAAAATAAATTTACACCAAAGTAACACCAGCTGGTGTGGTCCCTTATTGAAGCTGGGCGGGTGTTAAACCATTGATACTAACACCAGCAAATATCAAATCAACACCATGTGGTGTCATTTTTGAATTAACACCAGTACAGTGTCAACATAACACCAGGTACAGTGTCAAATTAACACCACGAAGTGTCAGGTGAACACTTTTCAACACCATCACAGTGCATTTTTAACACCTGTGGGTGTGGTCCTTTATTGAAGTTTGATGGGTGTTAGATTTAACACCCGTGGTGTTAAATCTAACAACGATGTTTTTACAGTGTATATGTACGGGAACAAAAAAAAAAAAATGTGGGGGGGGGGGACGAGCCCCCACCCCCGGTTCCGCCGGCCATGGGTCTATATAGTTTTATGGGAATTCGATAGAAAAGAGAAGCAAAGAGAACAAGAAAAACCTCCAACGTGAGAGATCATTAATATGTATCGCCATAGTTCAAACTTTATTAACAATAACAATAAACATTTTATACGAGTAAACATAAGAAGTAACATATATTGCCCGACCTCTGTCATTCCAATAAATCAGCAAAAATATATGCAGAATTATGTTTTTCTCACAAAATAGGATATTCACAATCAGTCTCCAAATTTGTTATGTCCATGATGTTGTAACATTAGTGCTATCAAAATATTATCATCATAATGCATATCAGTCTGCATGACGTATTGTGATATAGTATTTGCGTACGTGCAAAGAGACAGATCATGAAGTGGATGCAATAAGGATCTATTAATTTACAATGCGTCAAGCACTATTAGTCAGAAGTTTGAGGTCATTCAGATACAAGGATATGAATATGACTGAACATTTTGAATTACGTATTGAAACATAATACAAGCGCACCCTTGCAATATCCTGTGCTCTTGATATATCATAATATAGCAACAAAAACAACAACAATCACGGGAAAATCTGCACCCATTTCGCACACGACATTCAGTTTGCAAGGGACTAACTCATGTTCCGGATATAACAGTGCTTTTAAGATGTAGTAGTCTAAGACCCTCTACCGTACCTATATAGACAAATATATAGGCCTATATTATAAAGGCTTTTATTTTTTAATTGTTAAACTAAATATAGTTTAACAAATTCGAAAAAAGTAAAGTGCTATAACAAAAACACTATGCATAATTATACATGTTTTCAATTATGAACCCTGCGTAGGAATGTCAGGTTATAGTATACATATGAACAAGGTGCTTTACCGTTTACATTCATATGCTATTATAGAATTATGAATGAAACAAAAGATCATTATCCGAGTATACGTATCGAAAATACTACTAGAGAACATTGGTTTAAATAGACCGTCATTTACCATGAAACCATACATGGATAATTATTAAGTATTATATATTTCCTTTCATGACTGCCGCTCATGTCCTTTGCTCCCGTGGCATTTATTGCCAGCCCCATCATCTGAACACAACATCAGGGATATTGAATTGCACTGGATTGAATTAAATTGGATTAAATTGAATTAGATTAAATTAATCAAATTAAATCAAATTAAATTGAATTGATAAAACTGCACTGGTCTTACACTCCACATTGCTCTAGGCTCGATGGACAGCTCCAACACATTTCATTTCACATTTCACTTCACATTGATGCCATACATACAACTAAACAACAACAACAACAACAACAAAGACGAACAATGTGAGATACCGTGTATACAGTGGATCATGACCAGAAAGTTGTCAGCGTACGAGATCTATTGAAAGGAACCGCAAATGTGTAAGATTGTAACTGCGGGTTTCAGCAAACGGATATACCAATGTGAATATACGTATACGTCTCGCAATTTATCGATCAACAGGCCACAGAGAAAAGCTGATACTGGATGATGACAATCACCGTCATAACCATAAAAAAAAAGCCAAAAAAGCAAGGTACAAAGGGCAAAGGAAGTAAAACAAAACAAAAACGAATGAGAAGAAAGAAAGAAAGAAAGAAAAAGATAACGAAAGCTGACATTATGAATACAAAAGTATAAACATATTGTACAAGCATAATCATATCTACCACCAAGTTCATGACGAATTAACGAATTCAAAGTATGAGAAATGTAATGTGAAGTGTAATGATGATAAGTATGCATGATATGGAAATGATGATGATTATGATATGAGAGCAAAATGCTGAAACTAGGGGTAACTAGCAAACGAACACTTCAAATTGATTGGCCATGCATTACAAGAGGATAACGTAAAATAACGGACTAAAGGGTTCTAGTCAAACAACTTGTAATCATTGAGTAGCATTGATTTGAGTTTTATTCGCAAATGAACAGAGAATAAGAACATTACTTGATTAAATCTCCGCGAAGATCATTCGAAAATTTGGTTCTAATCGTTTTCTGAGCTTTCCCAAAGAGTGTGCGAGTACGTGATAAGGTGAAACCGGGAGGTGAAATGGATATAGACAACAATACAGAACTGTGTCGCCTTGTCTTACAAAGAAACAGAACAAGCAAAACAAAACAAAACCAAACCAAACAAATTTGCTATCTGTGAAGACGCAAGGACTTTTCCAGAGCATACTTGGACAGAATGTCTTATGGGAAGTGTGTGTTACATAGGAAAATCCGCCCGTCGTCAATGGGTTAAAATAATCCGATCTACCATGCCCAGCACTTGGATTAGTCGTTTATTGTAAAATTGATTTTGTTGCCCTAACACCACAAAAGTTGAAGTTTGTCAACTTACATGACGGAAATTCAAACGAAAGCCTACTCTCTCTCTCTCTCTACAAAAAAAAAAAAAAAAACACCTAGAAAACTCATATTAGAATAAGAGAACAGAAAATCTAAATAAAAACAATGACTTATAGCGCAGGGGTGGAGTCTAACCATTGATCTTTGACCCAATACACACCAACACACACACGCACACACACTAAATAGGATCCGCGACCCCTGCTAAGTTCTTCCATTTACATATTTCATAATTTATTCTCTTTCAGAGATTTTCTGAGAAATCCATTTCTGTGAATCTCATTCAAAGGCATTTATCAAACCACAACAGACTCTATGGCAAATGACAAAATATTGTTCGAGAGCCAGTACGGTTTTAATATACTTCAGCCTCAATATCAGTATGGTAGGCATCATGTAGATCTTGAGAAAATGAACAAACCGAAATTTACCAAAAAGAGCAAAACCTGGACACAATGTGAGTGGGAGAAAACACAGGACATAGGTCAAGGGGTCAGGGGTCGGATCTGTTCATCTCCTTATTTCAAGATACAGGCGTTGACAGGCTTTTAAGTGTGGATCCAAAGTTTACCACTAAACCTTGGGTTTCAGTCCTATTTCATTTCATTTCATTTCATTTCATTTCGTTTATTCATCCACGATGAAAATACAGAGAAAATTCCCCTCCAGTGAATGACTGACAATAAAGTTATTCACGACAAAATTATTACATTCACGTACATGTGAAATAGTAATGAGACGTACATTATAAGAAGAGACTGTGCATGTACCAGATGAATACATGTACATTGAATATCTATATGTATCTTGTTTTCAATGCACTGGAAACAAGTATCTTTCATTAATGTGAATACTGCACGGAACTTTATAACATTATGACTTTGTAAATGTTTAGAACATTAAGACAGTCAAAATGTATCGAATTCGGTTACAGTATGTGATACCTCTTGTTATCAAATCCTAAACTTATTTTGCTTTGGAAACTGCGCATAATTGCTCCACGTTAGTTAAAATGATACCGTCCGGTTATTCCGTCGAAAGCGATACAGCTGAAGTTTTGCATCCTTCGGATCGATTAGCACGCCTCAAAGAACTCTTCTCTTTCAGCTTATCTTGGCGCACTTGAAAGATGGCCATCGGACGGCCGCTCGTCGAGCACGTGAGTAGATTCTTGATGGCCTTTCTGAACTGGGGATACTGGATAGAGTAGATAAACGGGTTGGCGCAAGAGTTGAAGAACGCGAGCAAGGCGGCTCCGCGTGCCCAGATTGAGTCCGCGTCCAAGAAGGAATCGACCTTACCGATGCTGAAGAAGAGGTAGATGACCGTGTCCGGTGTCCAGCAGACCACGAATGTCACATTCACGACAAAAATGAGGGTGAGAACACGTTTTTGGGCGCTCAGCAACTGAGAGCGGGTTGCAGATAGGCCTACATCTCTCTTATCCTCATTGTCAAACTGCATGTGTCGACGGGACAGAGCGCGAGCGGAGAACCCCTGGGTGAACGCCATGATCATTATCGGCAGAACAAAGTGACTCAGTAAAATAACAACCCAGCCGAGGAATTCTGACAGCACTGTCTTCGAAATGACCTCGCAATAATGGTAGGTCGGCTCAACGTAAAAGCTTCCAAACACGAATGTCGCCTCAAAAAGCGCAAAGACCCAAATGAAGCAAACAGCGAGTATGACGTGCCCCTTTTTCAGCAGCTGACTAAACTTGATTGGATAGACAATGGCAAAGTACCTCTCAACCGATATCGCTGTTAAAGTGTAAATTGAGGCAGAGACAGAGAGCCAAAAGAGAAGAGATGGAAACATGACACGGCAGTAGAGCTCCCCTAACCAGGTAGGAGGAACTCGGGTGGCTATGGGGAAAGGAAGTGCGAGGACAGACGTGACAAAATCTGCAACAGCGAGAGCCCCTATCAGCGTGTCTGTGAAATGATTGGCGTTCCTGCGTTGAAATATGACCACAATGATTAGGAGGTTTCCGGTCATGCCTATCAGAGAAAAAATCAGCTGAGGAACTGTCCAAGAAAAGCTGAGGCCAGGCAACCACACCCAGGCTGGTTCTTCCAGGTCTGTTGGGGCTGCTGAAGTTGCGGGGACGTGAGAGTTCGCAGTGCCCTCACTTGAAGCGTTGCGGAACTCCATCATCTGACTGCTGCTGCGGACGGCCGAAGTCTCTGCTCGTGGGATGGAAGTGCTCAAGGGTAATTCGCTGCCACCAGGGGAGTTCCAGCCTGGGCCTGGTTGGGCTGTTGGCGTTGAAGCGTCCACAGTGTCGATTATATCGCCGTCTTGCGATTTGGCAGACCTTGCTGTCAAGATAACGAGGATGGTGGTGATGTAGTAAACAGCCATCTCCATGGTAACCCTGAGAGGGGAAATCAGTTTATATGTCAAATGATACTGATAACACAGAGAGACAACACATTCTTTCTCTTCTCATATAGTTTTGTTTGCACTGTGCGACTTACACTATCTATCATGACCGTGATAGGTCAAACAGGAGATGAATCACAAAGAGACGCCTTAATATACGCAGCATTATTAATGGACATAATCTTTAGTAATCCTTACTGGCTGGATGTTCAATCAGAAAATTATTGAGCTCTATTGTAAACCTAAAACCACAGGAACATCTCGTCTCTCGCTGGTCTCAGAGACGTTTCCGCGACGTGTCCGCGGCATCTCCGTATGGTTCGGCCAAGTCGCGGAGACTATTTTTTTGTTTGCGAGGTCTCCAAGATGTTTAATCTGCGACCTTGCGGAGACTCATTGGCAACATACCGGAGAAGTCCCGGAGACGTCTTCACGACTGAGAAGACGACTCGAAGACGTCGCGGAGACGTCTCCGCGACTTCCGGACGATTGAATTAACTATCACCTATTTGGAAACGTCTCTGAAGTCGCCCTGGGGTCGTTTCCTTTGTGAGAGCGTAAGGCACTTTTTGGTCTTTTGAGTCGAATGAGTCGCGGGGATTTCTTCTCCAGTGAGATAGTCCTTTTAGTGTTCACTTTGAATTATGAAAACCAGGTGTGTAAACCGGGTTGTTGTTTTTTTTTTCCCCTCAGCATTGAAAGAAATCACGAAATATCAGTTGCAGATATTGTTTTACTTGTACACGCGTACATGGTCAGTTATGATGATATATCAAACTATATACTCAAGTACATGAAGCCGTATTCTTGTGACTGCCATCACATAAAATTGAAGTTCGAGCAATGTATTTCGTGTCTTTGCGTGGTTTCACGAAACTTGTTGCAAGCTGATATAATCAATGAGTTTCAAATGTGAAGGAAGGCTAGAGTTCATAAGAGGTTTCTCATCGTCTCACTTAGGAATGGTCAAAACATGAATCCCCACCTCAACCAGCGCTGTACAGCCCCTTTAAAACTTAGTATGTAGGAGACACGTCGAAACAAGCCCATCGGTGTCATCTTGTTCAATACAATACAATATAATACATTTATAACGCGCGTAATATGGATGTTTCTAAGCGCACAGTTTACCGGAAAATTTATATTTAGTCCACCGCTCCTTGCTTCTTATCGCATTGTTTCTCATTATCGCAAAGATAGATATGGTGTTTGACAAAATATTCATTGCATTTCACTAAACAATTAACTCTACACTGTAACTTTGCAAATGAAAATGTGCAGCGGAAGATTAGAAACCGTCGAACACTATATTTTGACCTGCAGTTTAAGAGTTGGAGTTCAAAGTACAGCAATGATTTCATTGTAAACCCATCACAACTCATCCATGGTTCTACTCATGATGTGGAGGTCAAGTGATGTATCATAGAATGTTCTCCAGCATCACTGAACATAGAACTACAAGACCTGTCTTGTGTCATTTATACAAAATAGAGAAAAAAGGAAAGAAGCGAGTCAGCGGTAATGTTGCAAGATATTAAAGGGACTGTACAGTACTGGTTGAAGTAAGGATTCATGTTTTGAACATTCCCAAATGAGATAATGAAAAGCCTCTTATGAAATATGAAAGAGCATGTAATTTTAAGAAGGATTCAACGTTTATTTGATGAAAATTGGTTTTCAAATGGCTGAGATATCCAAGAAAGTGCTAATAATAAAAGGCGACATGCCCCAACTTTATTAGTATCTCTTTGTTTCACCTTGTTTTTGGATATCTCAGCCATTTCAAAACCGATTTTCATCGAATAAACTTTTGATACCCCTTAGAACTGCATGCTCTTTCACATGTCATAGAGTGGTTTCTGAATATCTCACAAAACGTTAAAAGCTAAATCTTCACCTCGACGTTAACATGGACAACTCCAAAGAAAGAGACGATGCTCTCAATTTGTTGACATCTGAGAGGTTGCTGTAGAGGGAAAGTACTAACATTCCATTTCCGGCCTTCTATTATACAAAGCACACAAAGTTTGCTGTGAAAGAATAATAATGACTCGTTCACTTTTACTTTCTCCGAAAAAAAAAAAAAAATATGACTGTTCGATCGTTTTTGTCTTGGTCTGTTTTTATTCTTAACGAGGGAATGACAGCAAAATATACGACCAACCTGTCAAAATATCAGACTACAAATTTATGACACAGTTGGAAACATTTTACCGATTTCCAATTTATATAAATGATTTAAAACAAAAAGAGCACTTAAAAATACCACTATTTACTGATTTAAAGGAAAAAATTCGAATCCTTAAAAGCAAGTCTGACAGTGTCTGATGATGGAATGAGAAAACAGCGAAAATTTGATCACAATATGATACAAATTTGGGAGGGTATGACATGGGTTAGCTCACTCATTTGCATATTCATACCCACTATACAAGAACTGTTTTGGAGAAATTATCAAAACTTCAAAATGTCATAACTTCCTTATTCTTTATCCGATTTAAGTCAAATTTTTACAGTTGAATTCGTAAAATGTTACTCTTTTTTTATCAGACTAACTTATATTTGGACTGGATTTCCTCTTTTAAGTTTCTCTACTTTTTACAAAACAGCCCTGGGGGTGTTTCATCAAGTTAGTCAGCGCTGACAAGTTGTCAGTCTCTGACAATAACCATAGCAGTCAGTGACCAGAGCATCTCAGCCAATCAAAACCAAGGATTTTACTGAAATTGTCAGAGACTGACAACTTTTCAGCGCTGACTAAATTGATGAAACACCCCCCATTAGTCAATATGAAATGTAGATGGCGAGTTGATGATGACATCGCCTTACAATGATTATTTGTACACAAAGTCTTGACATTTCCAGGTTTTTGGCTGTTGTGTTTTTTTTTTCTGTTGTGAGGTATTTAATCATTGTTAAGATGCAATCACGGTCAAGTCATTTGACTGATCTTTATTTTGAAGTTATCAGTCAGGAAAAAAATACACACACTAACGTCTTTTATCTTTTTTTCCACTTTTGTACAGAGTGGAAAACACTGCGAGAAGAAGATGCAACTATCAGTCCACTCATACTTGCATATTCATTCCTATCAACTGCTTGAGAACTTTTTTTTTTGGGGGGGGGGAGGGGGGGGGCAGACATTTAACAATTTATAACTTTTCTTCTATAAATCCAATTTTGAAGAAATTCTCAATGTTGTGCTTATAAAAATTCACTCTTTCTTTTCAGACTGACTTTTTGCTGGTCCGGAATTCCTCTGTTGTAAAATAGAAAACGGACATTTTTTGCCAGAAGGAGACAAAATCTCCATCCAGCACAGCGAATATTTTGGAAACCTGAATATAACACGATTCGTCAGAATACCTTTAAGAAACAAATCTTCCCCTTTAATGTATTCACGCTCTCCCTCTCTTTCACTCTCTCCCTCCTCCTCTTCCTCCTCCTCTATATCAGTGTCTCCCGCATTTCCATATGTTTGATATGCCTCACAGGTTTCCACCACTTATAGTTGATAACATTTAAATTATATTCAAATCAAATTATGTAAGTAAAATTACGTAACCGCCTATACGTGAATAACAGACGAGGCCTTTTAAAAACACTCATGGGAGGGGTTGTTGAGGAAAGTATAAAACCTGCATTAGTCGGAATTTCATCTTTTAAGATAATCCCGATATCTTGTCATCATTAAGTTCATCAAGATTTCATAGTAACAACTCATCCACAAATCTGATTTAACACTTTCCTTTCTAATTGGATGTACAATATTCAAGATACTCAATTCACTTTCTTTTTCCTACTTAAAGGTATTGTTTGCCATTGGGAGCAGTGATTTTAAAAATGTTCGAGTTATCGCATTTGATGCATTACTGTTAGGTCAGTAATGTATCACAAAATATCCTACCATATCAAAATTTCGCAATAAAGCCTTTTCAATTTACGGAGATATCACTATTTTTCTCAATAAACCATCACTGTATCAAGTGTATTCTAGAAATAATTTTACATAACTATTTTTCACATTTTGTATATTTCACAATATTTAACACTGATTGTACTAAAATTTTACACTGGTTGTTTCCATCCCTGTCTCACATTTTAGAACTATTTTGAAGCACTAAAGCAAGGTCTTTGTCTATCTCCAAATGGAAAATGTAAGCCTTTAAGTACATGTCGGACAAACTTTTCTTGAAAGACCTGCAAATTTCTGTATTTGTTACTAATCAACAATTTAAAAATCAGTAAAATATGCCCTCTGCAATACTAACTTTTAAAAGACATGCCAGTAATTTGCAGTAGTTACAATATTTGACCCCTTTGTCGTAGCATTAAACTTTATGCAATAATTCTCTCGCTTTTATGCATGATTGGACGATTTTCTAAAATGACAAAGTATAAGCTTGGGAGCAATTACCTTGAAGTCACCGGTGTTGCCAATGGTGAAAGAGGAGCGACGAATCGACGAAGCGACGAAATGTGATTTTGCTTGACCCGGAGAAAGGATCTCAGAGTTGAGAAAGAGAACCCAACAGCGGCCCACGAAAAGCTTGCTGAGATAAGATTGACAGTCAGTTGGCATCTACCATGTCTACATGTCTCTCAGACTCAAGGGAACTAGACAGGTGTATTTAAGTCCCTTAGAATTGGTTCAACTCACTCGCGCTCGCTCGCTGTCTGATTTTCTCCCTTTCAGGCAGAGATGTGCAATTACAAGGTATTGCAACTTGTGATATCATTTCCTATCACCATGATTACAGGGGGCGTGTCCACAGCTGGCTGCTAAAATAGTAAGTGCAGGTGTAATTGGTCACCAATGAAGGCGCCTTGGAGAGTTTTGTGCAAAGGATTTTTGCACAAAAAGCCCTTTTTCCCTTTTCCCTTTCTTTTTTATGAGGGGACTGCATACTACAAGCTCTACTTTTTAGCAGTCCCCTCCATTTCCAGCAATTTTGTTTCTGCCTTTACCCTAATGAAATAACATTATCTCTGTTGATGGTTTACCTGTGTCTTGATTACATGTTATTATGTTCACCACATTGTTGGTGACACTATCTGTATATGCGAACATTTCATTGTATCCCTAATTATTTGTTTGTTGGAAATCAAATAAATCAACTTGAACAACTTGAAGGCGTGGCACAAGATCTTTACTTTTCCACTTGGTCATGCGCAAAGAGGGTATACTGGACAAGGCTCAGTGGATTGGCTGAGGCTGTCACGAGGGCATAAAACAAAGCAGCTGTAGATCTCCGGTGAACTCTTTTCTTTGCCTGTCTGTTAGTATGTTTGTCTGTTTGTTTGTTTGTTTTTTGTCTACTTGTTTTAGTCAGATGCAGATACTTTCGTAACCAGGGATATTTTGAAATAGACCATTAATGAACGGTTAGGCGAGTGTGACACCTCGTGGGAAACTTCAATGGCTAAAAGACTTGCCAGTAATGATTTTCTGGATTCCTAATTAAAAAGAAAAACGCTTGCTCAGTGTATTCTTTTACATGCAATTAAGATGAAACATCCCTTTTTAAGTCCCCATTGAAACAGATCCTAGTGAGTCCTAATCAAATTAAATGAAAAAAAAAAGAATTTGTAAATTGAACTGAATTTGGAATGGGTTTAGTTTCTGCAGGAGTTGTGTGTGTCTATATGATGCGTTTCCTGAGTGCATTATAGTGTTTTTTCAGTATTATGTACAATGTCTAGGTGAAAGTGAATAACTCCGAATCTAAATTTGAAATTAAAACATATCATAGTCAAAGACGAAAGAAAAGCGAGGCAACTGACCAACTAAGTTAATACAGATCGTAAAACATGTTTTACATGAAGATGAAAATGGCCACTCAAATTTCTTGGGGTTTTGTCCCACATTGAGCAAGAAATTGTAACAAAAGATATTGATCCACTGTTGCGACATCTAAAATCTTATGCTTACATTTTTGGACAAGACATTGTCTTGTCTCGAATAGGACATAAAATGGAGGTCCCGTGTATGAGAGAGTAACAACTCTCTCGCAAACTCTCTAGCAAAGAGAAGGGTGTTTAACCCGGTGAAGTGGTCCCACCTCACATCCAACTGGACCCCATGGAAGACCAGCTTAACGTAGCTGAATATGGGCTATCCAGCCATCTTCTCAGATGGAAAATAAACAAACAAACAAACAAACCAACATTAGTATTGCCCAGGTGGCACAAGCATTAAAATACATGTACATTGTAGATTTTAAGTACGCGGTCATTACACACGTCGTGTCGCTACCTTAATGTTGTTTGCAAGGTTACGTACTCAGTTTATACAAATTTTAAGTTTATGTTTGAGATTGCAAATTTCATGTAAGAATTATCTGTAAATCAGCCTCTGGGAATCTACGCCCTACAGACAAAGCTTTTGTCTGTGTAGATTCATCACATGGGGGTGTGTATTACATGACGTACGTATAAATTCTCTTATTTCTTATACTGTATTCGGCAATTCACACACTCAATGTCTTAATTATGTTGATGTGTCTTTTTTTTTTCTTGCCAAACGTGGAATACGGAACATAAAAATATTAAGTTAATGTTTTACATTACGAAAGTTCGAGAAAATCATTATCTTTAGGATGATCAAGTTGCGGAAATCACGAAGTTTGATACTGATTCCTATTCATATCATGGACGGAAGTGTATCACTACTATCAAAGAGGGTATTGATATTGTGTGGTGGTAAGTTTTGTTTCTCCGTCAGTCCAGGGAGGTGGTTTT
This sequence comes from Diadema setosum, assembly GCA_033980235.1. Taxonomy (NCBI): domain Eukaryota; kingdom Metazoa; phylum Echinodermata; class Echinoidea; order Diadematoida; family Diadematidae; genus Diadema; species Diadema setosum. The sequence continues at coordinate 10,535,719 of CM067079.1, forward strand.
CCTCTCACCTCCCTGATCAGTCTCTCTACGAAGCAATCTGCAAAGGTTGTCAATGTGCACTTGAGTGCTATGAGTATCATTACCATTACACCTGATGTTTCCCCATTTGTTTTTGTTCTTTTTTAAACAGTATTGTGAGGGTGTACCACACGCTTTAATTTTGATTGGCGCAACCTACAATTATGCAGGCCACTATACCTGATGATTTACTATAAAACTAGGTCCTTATTATCTCCTTGTGAGTGATCAATGTCACAATCTATCTCTCCCGTGGTCTGCAATTTTCTAACAACTTTCCATATTCTTGACAATGCAATATACAATTAGTAGAAAACTCATATTTTCACCCTCATCACTGTCAAAGATATAATCTGCATCTGTTTTTATATATTTCGTTATGCAGTAATAGGTCGCTGACTTTAGTCAGTGATTCCTTGTCATTATACGCCTACATCCCTCTTGAAACAACACATAATCTTGACGTCAATGTGCACAGTTTGATCTTAAATTGATATCTACATGCATGGCATTGATTCTTCCAAATGAAGAGTATAAATTGAGGCGGAGGTAAGTAGAATTTGAAATTTCTGAAGGCACAATAACATTACTTTTATAAGTGGTCATTGACCTCAAAATATATGCAGAACTTTACTTGGCATCCAATGTGACATTTCTATTCACACACTATCTTCATTACAACTGAATTACAAAAGTGACATCTTGTAAATGTCCTTTGATATAATTACAAATGAGCTTACACGGTTTGTTTGCTGGTCTTATTTGGCTACACTTGGCTCCACTTTGCTTGGCTACACTGCATGAAACTTTAAAATCAAACAATAGGCCAAGAAATCACATAGCAGTCTATATAAAAACTATAACTTCTGTTTGATTTGAATACCTTTTGTGTAACGGAGTTATGTTTGACATGTAATCACAAGTTGTGTGATACAATCACAAGCTAAGCTTTGTGCAACAAGGCATGTATGTATAGCACATACACGATAATGTGCTGCGAGAGTTACATGCAAAAGCTCAATGTGATATATTAAGTTTGTCAATTTGATATCTTAAATTCATGCACAACGTCCAAGTGTATAACTACAAATGTATATGCATGGTTTCTACCTTTAAAGCAGCATGTTTTAGGTGTTTGTTGTTTTTTTTTGTATGGTATGTCTTTTTCTCTTCTTGCACTTTTTCTCACTCCTCCATATCTACATACTCAAAGCACAGCCATTACTTGACAACATTTGCTTCTTACAGATACGAGCCTAAAATTGCATTCACATCTTCTCTATTCAACTGGTATAACTACATTTTCCCCTTTATTTTAATCTCAAAATCATTTGGGATAGAATTTGGAAGTAGAACAAGTATACAGAACACAACCAGTTATGTGTACAGTGTCCTACATTCACTTGAATAATCACATCACTGTATAAAATTTATGCTTTGCAAATGGATCTATTTTATGGGTAGTTTTGTGCAAAAACTGCGATCTGACCCTCAAAAAAAAAAGGGAAAGGGAGAGACAAAGAGGTAAATACAGCTCGTTATTCCGAAGGTTCGTTATTCCGAAGGCTCTTCAGTCCAAAGATTCCTTATTCCGAAGGTTCGTTTTTCCGAATTTAATTTTCGGATGAACAAATCTTCGGAATAACGAACCTCCGGAATAACGCCACAAATGTTCGGATTAACGAACCCTTTTTCATTTTCGGATTAACGAACCTCTAGGTATAGGGAATTTGCGTGTTTCGGATTAACGAACCTTCGGAATAACGAACCTTCGGAATATCGAACCTTCGGAATAACGAACAGCACCCGACAAGGAGACCAAGTGAGAAAAGCTTTGAAGAGATCATGCTCGGCATTTAGATCCAGTCAAGTGAAATGTCGACTAAAAGAAGAAAAAGATCTGATGCACAACACAGATTGCATACCTGCCAACATTTCAAGATGAAATATCTTACTCATGGATTGCAAAAATCTTATTTTATATGCAAACTGAAGTTAAAAATCTTACTTTCAGTCAAACCTTTAGAAAATACACATGAAAGGTACATACTTTTTTTAAATCTTATTTCTCTGACAGAAAATCTTATTTTGCTATTTTTAATGTAAAAAATCTTACTGAATCTGATAAAATCTTATTAGTTGGCAAGTATGAGATTGAAAGAAGCTACAAAGAAGAATTAGAGCAGGCAGGACCCTGGATTTGTCTCCAACAAGCGATTAGCAGATAAACTGAGGAAGTCAGTAATTTTCCATGAATCAAGATTGTCAGTCAGCTGCACATTTCGCATTGCACAAGTTATTCATCACACATCACATTATAGAATCATGAGCTTCATGTAACTTTGCATTAGGACAGTTGAAAAAAGGCATGAAGCAACTTGACAAATTCAATTTTCAAGCCCAAGTCCTTAATCTACTGAGACCTTGAGGCTCAAGGAGCTTTATTGTAGCTTTGAACAACACCACAACCTCCATGTTCTAGTCCAACAGTTGGAGGGAGTGCTCTCCACACATCTGCCATCTTTTGCATATCATTACTAGGGAGGTACTCCTGCATAAGTATAATCTCATTGACAAAGAATGATTGTTCACATTCTGGGTGGCTTTACAGTCTCTTGTAATGACAAAAAAAAAAATACATTTTAGTTTGAAAGGAGCATTCTGTAAAAAGGTTTTTTTTTTAACAATTAAAATATTAACCACAATTACGCTATAAAATAATATAGTCTACAAATTGAAATTTGTTTTATCACTTTTACTGCACTTGTGCAGAGAACAAAGACACTTTCCTCCCTTTGGTTTTTCTCCCCTAAAATCTGACTTTCCTGTACAGTGAATTCAACATAACACTAGCATTTATAGGGTGCATTTTCATCACAACTTTCAGTAGGCAATAACACAGCAAATACCAGTGTACAACATGCAAAAATCTAAAAAAAAAAATGATCAGCATGTACAGATCATGTCTCAGATAATTAATCTGTTGCTATATCTTTTGCTTTCCTAGTAAGAACAAATTCAGGTACTAAAAACTCTCTATCCTGACCCATTCATATGTGAGAACTAATTTCCACACCTAAACGTTCACACCAGGAGTGGGCACACAATGTACCTCCATCCTGCACAGACTAAGGGAATGAACTAACTGGGGACACTGAGTTATAGTGTCCTGACCCTTTCACATGTGTGAAGAGATTTCCACACCAGGAAATTCACACCAGGAGTCGAAGCATATGAATCTTCAAGAACAGATGCAGTTACTGAAAACACTCTGTTCTGACCCATTCACATGTGAGAACTAATTTCCACATCAGGACATTCAAACCAGGAGTGGAGGCATATGCATCTTCAAACACAGATTCAGGGACAGACAACTTCCTAGTCCTGACCCATAGGTGTGAACTGACTCCCACACAAACGCTTTCACACCAGGAGTAATATTGTTGTATCTTGACACAATTTCTCCTATCCAGTGCACCAGAGAGCCTCTGGCTGTTTTCGCACATATCAAGAATGCATAATTTGAATCACGATTCTAATGACCCATCACTAGAATCATGGTTTAAAATAATGATGCATTTTGGTCATTGTGTGTGCAAACTGGAATCTGAAAGGGTGATTTAAATTGTATTCCTATCGAGATTTAAATGATGTTCCGGAGGTGTTTTCCAATCATGATTTACCAGAAGCATGGAATGAAACAGCTGAGCATACAGATTGACCTCCGAATTGTATTTAATTACATGTCTTGACCTATGTGAAAACAGCCTGTGCCACTTCTGCATCTGTAAAACTTGATTACAAAGAAGATTCAGATCTACAAGTACAACCAACAAAAACATGTGTTGTTGTTTGGTTGCTGTCTCCTACTCTGAGGCACAGAAGAAAGTTTTTCCTTCATTATATGCAGTCAAGAGTAAATGATACTGTGTTTGTACAAAAAGTAAATCATATCAGGGTTGTTTTGATAGTTTACTAAGATACGTATCATACCTGCCAACATTTCAAGATGAAATATCTTACTCGTGGATTGCAAAAATCTTATTTTATATGCATACTGAAGTTAAAAATTTTACTTTCGGTCCAATCTTCAGAAAATACACATGAAAGGTATTTCTAAATATTTTTTAAAAATCTGATTTCTCTGACAGAAAATCTGATTTTGCTATTTTTACCATAAAAAATCTTACTGAATCTGATAAAATCTTACTAGTTGGCAAGTATGACATATACAATGTATTTCAGAACAGTTCACACGCATAGCCCACATTTGTAAACCTGCAGCAATTGGTTTCATAGTTAGCATGGAGTTTGGGTATGATTGCAGTAACACCTGTGCAAAATTTCGTTCCAATTAGTCCATTACTTTCATAAAAATAAATGAAAATGCACTGTAATCGCTAGCTCCGGTCCACGTACGTATTACATGTACAAATGTACGTAGCTATAGCCCGCGCTCGTAATTCGATTTTGGGTCGGGTTGACCCGGTTTGAAAATTGATTTTAAAACGATGATTTTCTCTCTTTTATCGAATGGACAAAGAGCGACAGGTGAGGTATGATACTGTTATAACTTGTACTTGAAGTCATATTGGGCCTGTTTTATGCAGTTTTGATTTTCGTGGGTTTGCAAATGTGGGCTAGTACCTTTAAGCATGATTACAATTGCATGTAAACTTTCAAGTTTTAGCTCTACTTTGAAGCAATTTCTAAAATTCTTTCTGTGCAATTTGACTCTTTTTATAAGTCAACTTGATCATATAAAAAAAAAGAAAGTTATGAAATTGCATGTTAATGATGCTGTTTTCTGGGGAATCTTTCTGCAGCTTACATTTTAATCATCCAAAGTATCGACATGACATCATATCCATGGAAATAAAATTCCTTATATAATAATCATTATGATGCAGCATTTATAACATAAAGAGTGAGTGTACATGGTAGTCACAAGATCTGAAATATGCCTGTGTAGAAATCAAATACACAATGTATTAACATTTAAGTCAGATGATATTCATGAATCAATAGGTATTAATTTCCTTCATTTATAACAAAGCAAAGCTAATTGCCAATTGAAGGGATGTTACTGCATATTTCAATACAGTAATGTACATGGCAGTTACGTCAACCTAAATATCAATGCCTGCTTGTAACACTTCATACTTTCCCAACACCCTGTGCATATTTATAACACAACATCCATGTAAGAGAAAATTTAGATGGACTGTCTTTTCCTAATACACAGGTTTGTTCATGTTATTCTAAGATTGCATATACAAATTGTATGAAGACATTTCATGGTTAGGTAAATTACCATCAGTTTTTGTTTAAAACACACCTGTCATTGGCGCTTGCTCTCACGAGGAAATAGTAAAAATAAAACAGTGATCCACAGATCTTTATAACAAACAGTAACACACAATTGGCTTTCTCATTGAAAACAATGTGAGGTGAATAAACCAATTTTGCCAATGATGACCTATCAACAAATTAGACAAATTTCATGAAATGAAAGAGTGTGACGGCAAAACGAGTTAACTCCGCTGTACTGATTTTAGATATTTGCAATTAATGTGGCTATAAAACAAACAAAAATCATAAGAAAATATGGGATATATATAAATTTAAAACTTCAAGAATATTCCTTGTTTTGTTACAAGTAACGATCACTTGAAAAGTTCTTTTTTTTGTTGCTCTAACTGATGATGGATGTTACTTTCAAAGGTTAAAAAATGGTGGTTACATATAACCCGTTGTGCTATTAAAGAAACTCTTCATATGTTATTTCCAGCCCCTTTTATTGCCAAACCACTATGTGATCCCGTAGTCTACTTTCACTCTTGTGAAATGCTGCCAAAAACAATGACAAGGTTTCCATCTGCACATGTTTTTTAATGCTCATTCCATGATCCTGACAGCTCAAATGACATTAAAATGTTCTCAATTTAGTAATAAATGTTGTTTTTTCTTGGTACTCCTCATATGAAACTTTTGTCTTTTTTGACATACATGTATTCTTTAGATTAAAAAACAATACAGCTTGAACAATTATATTTTAAAACAGATGGTCACTTAAATGTCTGTCAATCTACAATGTATCAGTGCTGAGGGCTTAAACTCCTTTGTGTGAATAAAAAAAAAAAAAATGAGGCATCTGTCGATACATTGGATGAAAGCTAACCCGCAACCAAAGTACTCAAAATTCATTAAATACGCCCTATATGTGCCCTTTATTCTCATGTACATATAAAAGTCTCAATGGAATTTCATATTTCAAATAGAGCAGTGCCTACAGAAGAGTATTAAATTGTATCAAAGTACACTGTACACTGTATGTAGCGAACACAAAGATGTTTGTTGTACCACATTCATGTTAACTTACATATAAAGAGTGAAATATTGCAGATCAACAAAATAGAAGTTTCTTCCTCATAATAAAAAATAAGAAAGTTTTAGATTTTAGTTGAACATTTCATATTTACACCGAACATTGACAATTGGTGGAAACTACATACGCAGAGTAGTATAGGCAACGATAGCTTGACTTCATAACTCTCCCATTACTTGGTACAAAAACACATAGTCAAATTTATGTTTACAGTCAACAATTTAGCATCAAGAACCTTTTTGCCTAAAGGTCATCATTATTACAATACAACATTAATTTCTTGCCTGGGATGCAACATATTACTATATATGCCGAATATTTTGCGAGGTTTTTATTTTTGTGAATGCTGTAATGACTCTGATCCCGACATGAATGTGACGCATGCGTATACATTCTCCGTTCAGTGCAGTACTCCACGATCACGAATTTAAACACTCGCAAAATTGTCGGGAAGTCCCGATTCGTGAAAATTTAGACTCGCTTAATATATGGCGTATACAGTTTACCCTTTATGTTAAAAACATGAAAATCTAATGGAAATTTCTGTACAGGTCAGTGGGGTTTTTGTGAGGAGATGAGATCATCTCCATTTTGCATACTAAGTGAATGATCCTAATATTACTGTTTTGTGAAAATATGGGAGTTTGAAGTTCATAACTTTCTTGTTTCAGATCCAAGTTACATGTACCAACTTCATTCAAGCCAATGTGAACAATGGAGCAGAATTTGCACTGTAATACTGATAGGGAAGTGGAAAGGCTGCGCCATCACATCAATGATGTGATGTGATAATGATGTAATATTTGAAAGACTGTACGTACTCCTGCATCAGCGTCCTTTTGCTTCAGAATGGATGACACGATGCTCTGCCACTCAGTCACTTGCGGAGAGATCTTCGGCAGGCATCACAAGCGAAAGTCTAACTTTGTATTTTCGCCTACCTTGACCACGTAATTGTGAGCAAAATTATGTAACTGTTCTTTGAAGAGCGAGATATTGTGCCAGTCTTCTTTCTCTGTCAGATTTTCCCCTCCAAGTCTGGCATATAGCGCCCTCGGCCGCTCGTTCCAGGCAAGAACGATCCAGTTCATGCGAGTACACCCTCGTGCCACTGCAGTCTGACATCAGATGGCAAAATGGATGAGAGTTTGCATTATATCTCAATACAAATAATCTTCTAGTTTCTTAAAGAATCTAAAATCTTCCCATTCAGTACATGAACACACCTTATCTGCAAACACAATCAAGAATAAGTGCCATGCAATATAATTTTAATCAACAATGAACAAATTCGTTTTGAGAATGTAATGGCAACTGGAAACTGCTCCCTAAATGGCATGCACAGTGACAGAACTCTGTTACGGTTCCAAGCATCAATAATAATTACCTGGCATGTTTCATAAACAGCCAGTATTTGAATTAAAAAACAAAGGAAGGGAAATCACACAACTGTATCTAAATGCAACAGTCTTCAGATTTACAATTGTAAGCTGTCTGGAGATTTATATCTACCCTTTTTTCTTATTCAGGCACAAAATTTAAAGGTGAGAAAATATAATTTTAAAGCCTAATGCACAAGAAAGACTTTATCAACTGTAATGAAACTGTTATTGTCGTGAAGGGTTGAGTGAAAAAATGACTCCTTGTAGTATTTCTTTTTGCATAATATTGTGGTTTTTTCCCCCCACTGAAACTCAGGATTTCCACAAGTTTAAAATACAGTATACTCCACACAGCCATCCATGGGCCAGAAGTGTGGAATCTGCAGCGGACAGTTCCATGCCCAGATTGGACTTACCAGCCCCCTCAGAACACACTAGGCCAATCAGTAAAGAATAGATATTATGGTCCTCATCGATACCAACGGATGAACAACAACATACAAAGGCATTTTTAGTCCCTCATTAAACAATATATTTGACATTATTTCATGTTTATCTTACTGTTGACTGTTACCTTCGCAACTGCCTGCATAAGCGATGTTCCAAGGCCTGCTCCTGTAAATAAGAATTGATGTAGCTGTTGTATCAGACCTGTCACTCTCAAAAGTATGATATCACTGAAAATCAATTCCCCGATTTGGGCATTTTTGAGTTCTTTAGAATCTTCATGTTTTTCTGTGATGTGAAGAAATCAGGCAACCACATTAACTAGCAGTTTTGAGTAAATTGGCTTTGTAACTTAGATGAAATCAAGCTGTGTTCATATTTCCTTCAAAACTAGAAGGAGATCTTTACCTTAATCGAAGAAAATCAGAAATGATATTGATAAAACTCTATCACACAGTGTTTTGCAAACCAGAAAATTTTGCTCCCTTCACAAAATGTAATACTGTAGGGAAGATAGAGACATGAAAATGTGTTGTTAATTACATTTTGTCTAGATGAATTAAAATAGAAAACACAGGTAATTGACCTAACTCACCTAAGTGAAACTTTTCGGGCATACATTTGACTTCATTTTCCTTGCAACTAAAGCTAACACTGTTGAGGTTCAAACATAATACTGTGCGCAATGGGTTACGCACTTATTAGGTGTCACGGTTCCAATTCTGCTATTTTTTTTTTCTCACAGTTCTATTGCTCAAAATTCATTGATTTTTTTTTTTTTTCATGAATTTGCATACTTCTTTGTGGACAATTCCCTGCAAGTCTTTTAGTACTGTGGACCTTGCAGTGTCCCCATGTAAATGCATAGCTTCTCAACCATCTCCCTCCAGCATTCTAGCATGCTGCCCCCTATTGGCAGGGAATGAACAAAATGTGATAAACCACAAGGGTTGAATATTAAATGCATTATGCAGAGAAGTACATAACAAACCAACAGAAGCTAGTAGGCACAAATATCCACAGAAACCAAAATGAAATTTTGAGGTTTTCTGTATTTTCCACCTTGTGAGCACTTTTGTTTAAAGCTGGTCAAGAAGGGGAGCAGATAGATTTGGCACACATTTATGTGAAAAAAAAACTCTCAATCCAACAAGATTTAATTATAAACTGATTTTGTTAGCACATATTTCCTGTACACAGCTGCCCAAATATACTCAGGACTAGTCTTCATTGAGTTACCTGGTAGCACATATGTTATTATGATCATGCTAAATCTCACAGTGATTACCTCTGTGCTTTGGTGTGACATAAACATCATCTAGGTAAACGGTTCGTCCCTTCCAGCTGCTGTAAGTATATGAAAATGATGTGTATGCGATAGTTTCCTTAGTGATGCTGCTCTCGGCTACCAGAAGATGAACAAAGGGATGCTCACAAAAAGCATCTCCTCTCAACTCTGAAACACAGGGTCACAAACACAACAATAAGAAATAATTGCACAATTATGGAATGCACTATCACTTTAAAGAATACTCCTAACTTCCACATGTGTTTACAAACTATGCACTGAGAAAGGTTTTAGAGTGAGCAGTGGATAAAAAATCATAATTTGTGACATATTTAAAATTGAGGGGAAACAAAACATAAATAGGAGACGGCTAAATAATGTAGACTTGGGGAAAAACATTAACCAGAAGTTTCATTGGAGATGTTGAAGGGAGAAAGGGAGAAACAAAAACACAAGGAGGAAGGTAAATTATTAGTTTCTAGATGGATGGCAAAGATTAGATGCAAGATAAAAGTGCTTTGGTGTGACTATCATAGCTTTAAAGAGACCAATTTTGTGGGCTCAATCAATATTTAGCATCACCTCTGACACTGATATTCCTCTTCCAATTTCAAAACTCTGCCACTGAAATAAGACAGCTCTTATGGGCACCGACAAATAACCCTTTGTCTTGATAGACTTGCCTTGTTGGTGTAAACTCACTTTAACAGATACATGTATGAATATTTCACTGGGTAATGTTGAATACAGGATTTCAGGGTTTTATATGTGTATGAGACTATCCTTCTGTGTGCTTGAGTGCTACTCGGCACAGAAAACCTAATATAGCAGTTCACACACAGTCCAAAGTTCCTGGCACAGAAACGATTAAATGATCAAATATGCTTCAAAAATGATCTTACTGTCTGCCGTCATTTCCACTTGGTCCGGCATACTTTCGTAGGCAGCTAGCTCATTGATCAGTCCCACGATAGCCTCACAATCGTCCGGCCCAGCTTTTCTGATGATATACGATGCCATGGTCACCAAATAACTTCTGCTGGATTACAATGAGGTCTGGGATGTGAGCTACGATCAAATAGTTGCTGTACAACCTTTGGACTGAAGAGAGGTAGGGGAAAGATAGACAGAGATAAATAACAGCGAGTAAAAACAAACACTCAAAGCATTCATATATGCCGTAGTTATGGGTAAACTCGGCTCCTAGCGTCCTCATTTATATATACAATACAAGGGTCTGAGTTTACCCATTAGGCCGAGTTTACCCACAACTACAGTGTAATAGGATCTACGATATATGAACAGATATAGCCCTTTAAAGAATTATCAGAGCTGGTATGGGGCGATGGCAGGGTATTTGGCAAAAAGCATGGCAGTTGATGTTCATTATGGACATATTTAAAGTGGAATTGGTAAACTTAAAAGATATTGAGATAACAATTTTTCTTCTGAATTTAGGAACAGTGAGTGGATGCATGTCTGCTGAAATACCACGTATAGGCCCTATGGAATGCATGTCCATCGCAATATTCGGCCAAATCGTGATATTGGTCCCCTCGCTCTGCGTGGTTTTTTCATGTGCATAATAGTTCTAGTCTATGGAGGTTGAAAGCATGGCAGTCACTGGCTATGACGAAATGAATAGTCTATGGAGGTTGAAAGCAGTCACTGGCTATGACGAAATGAATGGCGGTGAATGGAGTGGTGAACTATTTCACAATAATGCCCAATATTCATTAAATGCAAAGTCTGAGGAACTTAATTATGATACTGTCTAAAAGCTTTTTTTTTTTCTTTCACTGTACACAACATTGACAACATACTGTGTTCTACCGGTAATTCTTATCATTTATAATACATTGGAGCTCTTTTTTTCCTGCAAATATTCATAGAATTTTCAGGGGAAAAAAATCTAAATTCTCAAAAATCAGTTATTTGACTGTCTCATTTCATTACTTATCATTTAAATAATTTGAGAATCTTACATCTGCTAGTCAAAACCAAAGCGAAAAGAGAGAGTCGAGTTTTCGGGGATGGTGGGACCCCGTTTCGTACAGCCACGGTACACTTGTACTTGGGATCATGAGATGAGGCGGATCGCGCGGAGGTGTTACGTTAACATGGTTAACGTCCAAGGTTACGTCTGCAACCTACGGCCACAGCTAGCTGTGAGCTAGCAGCTCCCGGCTGCGGCCACAGCTGTGAGCTAGCAGCTCCAAAAAAAAAAAAAAAAAACGCCTCCCGGCTCCCGAGACCATGTCCATAGTTCGGGCCTCAACGAGACTGCTTTTATAGGCTTCACTAATCCTCAACAAAATACATACAATCGGTATACCCTTGGTTCAGGTATGTGGTGATGAATCTCTCACCTACCAGTCCCGTCCCAGTCCCAGGGGCAACATTATCCTCCGCAGGTTCGATCGGCTTCACCGATTCGCAACAACTCGGACCAAGCACTCTCGTGAGTCTCGGTAGAAATTGAGTGGTTTAGGTCGATTTCATGAAAACAAGTCTAGCTAGGGTTGTGAAGTGATTGCGTTATTACCTACAACAAATTAATGATATATGATATCGCACCAAATACTTGGCCACACTCAAGTATCAAAATTTGTTTCATATTCGGGATAAACAGAGACGTGAAATAGGCCCTACTTACCGGTCGCAGAGAGTCGTGCTATCGGCTGCATGCATGCATGCTCTGCCGATACTCGATGATGCAATTGCGCAAGATCACATCTCCACGCCACGGGCCGGGGGGGGGGGGGGGGGGGGGGGGGGGGGCCACGCCGGGGCCTGCTTCTGCGCACAAGTACCTCCGATTTGTCGGAAATTTAGTACGACATTGAAAACGCCGGTTTCTGATACGCGTGCATTGCTGCCGCTGATGTTTATTTTGGGGCTAGGGTTTTGGCACGTTTGTTTCTTTTCGGGGTTTTTTTTTTTTTTTTTTTTGTCTGTTTGCTTTTTGTTTGTTTGTTTGTTTAATAGGGTGGGTGGTGTTGTCAATTGTTTGTGTTGATCATCGATAAATATAAGACAGTGTACTCTTTTAGCTCACATGCGTACTCCACATTTAAGGTAGGCCTGTATCGATCTAATTGCCATGATCTATAACTGAAGTTCAAATTTTCACATGCCTGCCAATTAATAATTAATTTTACTTTTTTCATTCTTTTATCATGGCAGTGGAAAATAAATTCAATTCAATTCAATTTAAATCAGCATTCAGTTGTTGTCTTTTGTTGTTGTTATTGTTGTTGTTGTTTTTTGTCGGTTTTGGGGTTTTGGGGTTTTGGGGGCTTGTTTTTGTTTGTTTTCTTGGGGGGGGGACTTTTTATGCTCGCTTATTTAAACTTTGATAAAAGTACCTCTCCTAGCAACTACACAACAACTTGAAACAAGGATTCTGAAGTCTTCACTTTTTTGGGGGGGGATGCTACTCTCGCAAAATCGACTGACAGGAAAAACTATAAAGAAATAGAAAATAAAGTCTTCATTTTTTTTATAGACAACTTCTCAACTAACAAGCGAAAAAAAACCCCACAAGAATAGCTAAAGGGGGTTAAACCTATACACCCCCCCCCCATCAAATAAAAATTAGGGAGCTTTAGATTTTAGACGCGCGGACGTTCAAAGAGAAAAAAACATGATCTGAGCGTGCGCAGTAACTTGATCCGCGCTACTGCGCACGCTCAGATCATGTTTTTTTCTCTTTGAACGTCCGCGCGTCTAAAATCTAAAGCTCTCTATTGAACAAAGTAACGGGCCCAACTTAGTGAGAACAGAAATAGAAGGATGCAATACTAGTACAGGGGCGGCGCAGCCGTGGGGGCCGTGGGGGCTCGGGCCCCCACACTTTTTGTGCACCATACAAAGGAATACATAAGGTGTCATCACTTTGGGCTCCCACACCTTTTTCAACCCGGAAGTACGTAAGAGGCACTAAAATGGGAGGGGAGAGAATGAGCTGAGGACCTTTTTTTTTTTTTTGCTTGTCAGCTGAAGAAACCCGGAAGTGGACGGGTAGTAGAGATGAGCTGAGGACCTTTTTTTTTTTTTGCTTGTTAGCTGAAGAAACCCAGAAGTGGGCCCCCACACTTCTGAAAACAGTGCGCCGGCCCTGTAGTGTTCAGTAAGAGCTGTATGTAGCTTGTAAAATATGATAAGCTGGTATCTAATTGAACTATAAGTAACTCTCGTTTCTTTTGACGCAAATGTATGTAAATGACGGCTTAGCACAGATATGAGCACGGATGCGAACTTTACTATGCACTTTCCCTTCGTGGAATCTTGACTGGAATCAAGATTTGTTTCCTTTCAAAGTTTTTATCTCGTTTTGGTCTGCCTCTATCCCGTACTATGCTGCAGTCATGAGGCAGTATCAGTATCTTCAAGAAACAATTTCATGTTTGAATGTATACACACACACACACACACACACACACACACACATATATATATATATATATATATATATATATATATATATATATATATATATCAGCTAGACAGATAGATATAGGTCAAATAGACAGACAGATAAGATAAATAGACAGACAGACACACAGATAGATAAACAAAAATAGAGATTGTAATTTGTAAGAAATGAGTACCGATATGCCTGCCTATATATACCTTCAAGGAAAAGTATTGTGTTTTATTCTTATTCAAATAGCTTTTCCAAATCTTCAATCGATCTGATATTGTGGGAAGCAAATTTGCCCTATTTTTTTAATCGTTGGAGGATTGTACAGAGTAACCTGAAAAATGTCACCTTTTAAAGTTGCCAATTACCATTTACTATAATAACATCATGTCTGATACAGACCACTGGAAAGGTGCCTTGAATTAACCACACTGTATAAAGCACTTTGGACTTATGCATGGCCCGAATTCACGAAGGTGGTACAAATGAAACCATGGTTTAAACCATGGACAAAAACCATGGAGCGCTAAGTGTCGCACGGAATATTTCCTTACGAAATTGGTCATTTCGTCGACAAAATGACCGTTTCGTTAACGAAATCATCATTTCGTGGACGAAATGTTCATTTAGTTACAAAATGTTGTCATTTCGTTACAAAATAATCATTTCATCGACGAAATGACTGATTTCGTAACGAAATATTCCATGCGCCACTTGGCGCTCCATGGTTTTAGTCCCTGGTTTAAACCATGGTTTCATTTGTACCACCTTCGTGAATTCGGGCCTCACACATATGAGTCACTAGTTTTACATATGGTGTCTGGGTCTGTAGGCCTACAGTTTCAAGAGCTGTTTACACTTCATAGTTACCTGCATCTGATACCCGAGTGTTCTTTATATCCACTATATGAAAAAGCAAAAATGAAAACAAATAACACTCATCTTTCTTAAACATATAATAAACTCATTGACATATGAGATGGACTGTACTATTCAAAAACTTGCTGAAAATTATACAAACTTCTTATTTCATTTTTTTTTTCATTTATTTTTCCACTTCCAACAGAAACATATAAATATTTCACAGAAATTGAATACATAAATTTCATCACAATACGTAATAAAAGATAAGCTTATAAAAAGTTTTTGGAATGCTGATAGGGTGCATTTCCCCCACACGTATTATTACAACAAATCATAATATGATTGATATACTGATAAAAAGCGAAATTACAAAAGAAACTATAAGATATGGATAACCTAACTAACCCCCCAAAACACCCTGGACAAATCCTATACCCTAAGTCACTGTCATGCAGTAGGGGCATGCAGAGATTTTGCGATTTAGTCATTCACATATCTGTGAATATGTATTTTTTCTTACTCTCTTGGTAGGAAAAAAAAAATCACCGAAGTGTAAATTTCAGGTCTAAAAATGCAAAATCTCCCTTAGTTTGGGAGGGAGTGGGGGGATAGTCCTTCCCCGAGATCGGAGGCGAGGCTGGGCTACGTAATCATGAAAATGTTTGAAATTGTGTAACTTTCTAATGCCCACGTTAGATGACTACTGTGTCACTCTGCTTCTGTATTTCTTTATCGTATAACCAATTAGAACATGGATTAGAAATTTTTAACCGTATCCTCTGCTTTGGTCACCGATTGGCACACATGCTATAGTGCATGGGCTTGCCAACCTTATTCTAAGTCGAATTTGGATGAAAAAGCTCGGCAGGTTTAATAATAAGCCAAGTCAAGGATTGCCCTGCGTAAATACAGGGTTTATGCTATAGAAGTGTATGGAAGGGCTGTGCCATCATGTCAATGGCATGGCGTTATATTTGGAATAGTTTTCTTGGCATCAGTGCCATTTTTGCTTCCAAACAGATGACACGGCACTTCTAATAGGGCTATATGAAAGCCAGAAACAATAGCGGTGTGGATCTTTCGCGAATAATACGGAGTCGACGGCCCTTTTTGCGGCATGAAACTTTTGCGAATTGCCACTGGCATTCAACGCATTGTGCGAACAAAACCTTTCGCGTGCATTTTACTTTTGTGAATCCTCGCCTCTCGTGAAATTCGCGAAAATTTCACGAACGCTACAAATTTCTGGTTTCATTTCATTTCATTTTTATTTCATTCAAAGTATTCATTTCACAGTATACAATAATACATTTGCATAGCAAAGTATAGTACAATGTGACTTTGGCATAATTAAAGGAGATTTAAATGCACGTCGTTTGTTTGCAATGAGACAAAACATACTTTTAAATAAAGAAATGCATGGGCAAACTGTAACTGAATCGTAACAAAGAAAAAAAATAAAGTCAGAAATGAAGGGGACTGTTAAAAAGCCCATGGGCTAAAAAAAACCTAGGCCTATCGTATGTCACTCAGTCACAATAATGCAAAGATATTTTCAGAGGACGTCACAAGCGTACGTCTAACTTTGTATTTTCGCCAACCTTGACCACGTAACTGTGAGCAAAATCATGTAACTGTTCTTTGAAGAGCGTGATGTTGTGAAAGTCTTCCTTCTCCGTCAGATTTTCCCCTCCAAGTCTGGTATATAGCGCCCTCGGCCGCTCGTTCCAGGCAAAGATGATCCAGTTCATGCGAGAACACCCTTGTGCCACTGCAGTCTAACATAAAGATGGCAAAATGAAAAACATTTTGCATGGACAGACAACGATTATCTAAGTTTCTTTAACGTCATCCCATATAGTGGTACGTGCTGACTCCTTATATTTAAACACAATCAAGAATAATGCCACGATGAAGATATGGTTTTAATCAAGAGATTCATTTTGAGAATGCGATTGCAATAGACCAGTTCGTAATTCCACTTTGCGCATGAGCAGAAAAAGGTCATGGTGTACCAACATACATTTTGGTTTGTTATTTCACTGAGATAAGCATCTGAGATGTGATGATTATTCATGTGATCATTATCTAAATGGCGCTTGCCAGCACATCCACCTGACAGCAGCCGGCTGGTATTTGACAATATGAAAACAAAAAGGTTGATATTGCATCCAATACAAAACAATGAAATGGATGCCTTTAAAATGTCAACTGACGGACTATTCTGGTCATGTGGTCTAAACGCAAGTTCATTCTTTGTTTGATCACGAGTTCCATATTATTGTTACGTCGGGCAAGCTTATACATTATGCCGCTTTGAAAACGAGTGAAGTGCCTAAGCTGGTGTCTCACTTAGCGGCGAACCTTTGCGAACGTAGCGAATTTGAGATTCGCCAACTTTTCTGAAGAATGTTTGCGAAAAATCAGGGTTCGCTTCTGCCATTAGCGACAGTTAACGACTTTTTAGCGATGTTTAGCGACAATTAGCAACACTTAAGCGAATGTTTGCGAAAGTGTTTGCGAAACACAGGTGGCGACTATTAGCGACTGCTAGCAAATATTAGCGACAGTTTTGCAAATGTTAGCGACAGTTTTGCAAATATTAGCAACTGTTTGCAAATCCCTTGCGACAATTTTGCGAATGTTTTGGGACCTGGAAAAATACCCGGCGATTATGTACAGTCAGACCCATAAAACGAATGTACAACCTTCCACTGCATTCAGATCTCTTGTGACCACCGTTCAAGATGGATTTCCAGAATATTAAAATAAATTTCTGCCAAGAAGAGGTTAAACGTGCTGCTATCCTTGAAGAGCTGCTTTGCCTGGCTGCTGCTACAGCTATCGTGCAGCTTAAAGAGAAAGAAGAATATGTTTTATTAGTATAACAAATTGGTGCTGTTGTTGTTTTGTTCCTGTGTTCCACGTCTTACAAGCTTGGCTGTTTAGTGGAACACTGTTTTCCATGGTTATGATTATACTATTTTTGTTGCCATCACAAAGTGCATTGTTCCTTTTTTATGACATCATTTGTGCACATACTTTATATCGTATTTGAAAAAAAAAACTGCCCTTATCAGACGAATGAAAGACAAATTGAAAACTTGTGCCACTTTGGATCATGTTCCCTTTTTCTCTTCTTTTTTTGATGATGGATATGAATAAACTAATAACCTTGAACTTGAACTTGAAGATGAAGAAAAACAAGAAAGGAAGAAGGAAAGACTGTTTGGGTCAGAGAATGGTTGTTGCAGAAGACAGACTTTGGTCAATATGAAAAGCTTTTGCAGCAGTATTTACATGATGGAACTTCAAGAACTTTCTTAGAGTGGAACCTTGCCTGTTTCAGGAGCTTTTATATAGGAACCATATTATGGTTACTTGTTCGCTAGCAGTGGCGAATCAAATAAAAATGTTAGCGACACCGTATTACATTTTGCGAATTCTTACGAGTCTTTGCGAATTCTTTGCGAATGTTTGCTACTGTTAGCGAAAATACAAATTCGCAAAGAAATTTTGAACATGTTCAAAATTTCTTTGCGACAAGGAAAACTGCTTGCGACAGTAAAAACCGTTTGTGAACTTTCTTGCAACTGTTAAAGGTAGGGAATCCCATTTGCATGCCTTAAATGAAGAGTTGTATAAACACAGTGGTATGTTAAAGAGAGTATCATTTTAGAAACTCCCATAAAGTTTTGAAAGTGGAAGGTAACATTTAGTACATTTTTACTGACCGTTAGATTTTGAATTGAATTTTTTTCGGGGCTCACCGTAAATTCCAGTACATTGCTAGGCTACCTTTGCAGACCCATGCACTGCATGTGTGTCCATCATGTATATTTTGTGAATAAAGTTCATCAAAACTTACAGACATTTCTATATACATTCTTGCCACACACTCTATGTTATTATATCAACTCTTATACTTTTAGATTTGTGTTTATAGATACAAAAATACAGAAGACTGCAACAAAAAGGCTTAAGTGTGGCTGACACACAGAACTACTGAGTAGTTGAGTTTTGTGCATTATTCAAATTGTAGATAACTGTTGACTTCCAAATTTCTAAGCAGTGGCCTAATCAAGTCTACTGAGGTTCATATTTAATGTTTTGCTGCATTTTAGGAGTTCTGTAAAAGGTATCCCCTACCTTTAACGAACCTTTTGCAACCCTTTACGAACCCTGGCGAAATCCCAAATTCGCTATGTTCGCAAACGTTCGCCGCTCAGTGAGATACCAGCTTTACCATCTCAATTGAGAAAAATAAAAGGTCATATGTACCAATGTGTATATGATCTAATTACGAACTGGCTTATAGGAAACTGCTGCTTAAATTACATGAATGGGGACAGGCTTCTGCCATTATTCAAGGATTAATTCAATGTTTTTGTAAACTTATCCTTTACTTTGTATTATGATTAAATCTATGTATTCAGTTTCTGTAATATATTTGTATGTTTCTGCTGGAAATGAAAAAAATGAATGAATGAATGAATGAATGAATGAAGGATCAAAGATGATTATGTCTCATGAAAAGCCAGTTAAAAAAAAAAACAAATCATAATCATAAACTCATACCACATCTAAATGCAAAGCTCTTTTCTCAGTTCTGCAAGTGTAAACTGGAGATTTCTACTCTATTTTCTTATTCAATCACAAAATTCAAGTGTGAAAAAAGAAAACATCATTTCAAAACAAAATGCACAAGAAAAACTTTATCAACCGACAACCAATAATCTGATAGTTGGCATGGCCACTTCTGGTTGAGTGAAATTTGACTCAATATAAAATTTCTTGTGCACAATGTTATTGTGGCATATTTGTGTGTGTGTGTGTGCCGATCACAAGATTTAAAGGACAAGTTCACCTTCATTAACATAAGGATTGAGAAAATGTAGCAATATTAGTAGAACACATCATTGAAAGTTTGAGGAAAATCGGACAATCCGTTCAAAAGTTATGAATTTTTGAAGTTTTTGTGCAGTCACCGCTGGATGAGAAGACTTCTGGAGTGTATGATGTCACATGCGTACAACAATATAAGGAAAATATAAAGAGAATTTCACAAAATTTCATCTTTTGAAAAAAGTACACATTCCCTTGACTCGTTACTGACATATATGTTATGGGTAATATTATTCCCATTGCCTTTAGAAAGAGGCAATTCAAGTGCTCTCTTATTATGCGAAAAAAGTGAAAATATGTTGAATTTTCTTTACATTTTCTATATACTGTTTATTCATATGACATCACGAACCTAAGTAGTCTCCTCATCCAGCGGTTTCACACAAAAATTTTAAAAATTCATAACTTTTGCATCGATTGTCCAATTTTCCTCAAACTTTCACTGATGTGTTCTACAATAATATTGCTGCATTCTCTCAATCCTTATGTTTATGAAGGTGAACTTGTCCTTTAAAGTATAGTAATATGCGATTGCAAACACAAAGACATTTCGAGCCCTCCATCGTACAAAATATCTGACATTACTAGCGTATCAGACATCTTAGCTGGTCATCCAAAACTGTATTATTGCCTATATTTCGTTAGCCATGGGAACGAGAGGGGTATATTCTTTGTATTTTCCTTGGTCTCCCTGTGCGCATTTACTTTCTGTAGGCCTCCTTGAGCACTGGGGGGGGGGGGGGGGTGATGAAAGTCAGATAAACGTTTGCGGTTGATATAAACTTCTATTCGTGACACGGAAATTAAAAAAAAAAATAGCAGGCAATCGCAGTTGCCGTATGTGTGGGTGTGTGACTGTGTTCACAGATTAATGCGTCCATGGAGCTACTTTACATAGTAGCTCCATAAATTTATGTGCCGCTTGTGTGCCTCCGATGTGTTTATGTGTGCATGCAAGCGTGTATATAGTTAAAGCTCGAGCTGGCGCCGCATGGGGAAAAAAAAAAGAATATAATATATACCCGAAATTGGGCTTGTTACGCAAAGTGTACATTTTACAAATTTCCATTATGTGCTCAAGATATCTGATATGGAAAATAATGATTTTGACTGGCTCTTTCGAGAAAATATTAGCTCCATCTAGTTCAGGCAATTTATGTCATATCCCACTCAAGGTCAGCTCAAGGTTATTATTAAGCAGTATTTATCAATGTTTAATTGAGGTATCTGGTGACTGTTACCTTTGCAACTGCCTGCATGAGGGATGTTCCAAGACCTGCTCCTGAAAAAGAGAACAATTATATAGGCCTACTTGTTCCATCATAATTATGTCTGACCGCCAATATATTATATCAATTAAGTCTAATATCCCGGCACATCGATTCGCTGATTTTTGCATTCGTATATTCTTTAGACTCTTTATGCTTTCCTGTGATGTTGTGCCGATTGATTTCAAATAACCTTCCACAGAAATGTAGAAAACATCAAACAATCATATTAGCAGTTTTGAGTAAACTCAAAAAATAGAAAATTACAAAAAGAAAGTATACATCTGGATCCTGAGAAGAGATGGAGAAGAGAAAAACTTATACGAACAATAGAAGTGGATGAGCAGAACAATGCCAGCTATTACCGAGCCCACGAAGTATTTAGAGTAGGAAAAAGAACACTAGAATTATTCACTCGGCTGTAGATCAAAAGTACCATGGGATAAAAAAAAAAAAATAGTGGCCACTGGCCGTGTTAGACACTATATACACTAGCCGCTATACACAAGATCTTTAACATGTCTTCCCTCAAGGGGGTATTTATCCTTCAGTGGCAACATACGGCAGATGGTCGCTACAGACAGGTGGCCGCTACGACAGGTTTTGACTCTACCAGAAAACAAACGAACAAACAAACAAATCTCGACACGTATAGGGCCTATGTCATTATAGTCGTGCTAAAATTTACAATAATTACCTCTGTGCCTTGGTGTGACATAAAGGTCATCTAGGTAGACAGTTCGTCCCTTCCAGCTGCTGTAAGTATATGAAAATGATGTGTAGGCAAGGATTTCCTTGGTAACGCTGCTCTCGGCTACTAGAAGATGAACAAAGGGATGCTCACAAAAAGCATCTTCTCTCAATTCTGAAACACACACAACAATAAGAAATAAAGGCACGATTCCATAATGCACTATCATTTTAAGGAATAATCCTAACTTCCATAGGTGTTTACTAAATATGCATTGCGAAGGATTTTAGAGTGAGCATTAGCTGAAATATTATGGAATAGAAAACAATGCATTGCATTCAGTGTAGTTTCCAGTGTACATAATAATTTATTGATGCCGTGTCCTTGCGTTAATATCCCAATTATGCTAACACAGTGGTGGATCCTGGAGGCGGTTGGGGGGGGGGGGGGGGGCGCACCGGGCGCACGGCCCCTCTCGTTATTATTATTATTTTTTGTTTAAAAAAATGGGGGGGGGGGGGCTTTGATATTGTAAAGGCGCCTATCCTTTACAGAATTCCTGGATCCGCCCCTGTAACATCTCATAACAGAGAGCACTTTGTATACACATGCACTAGCCTGTGGTAGGACCGCTCCATTCATTTTAATTTGCCATGGGTATTAAGATCACATCCCTTGACATCAATGCCCTTTTAGCAAACACAATAAAACTGCAAAGGATCGAATGGAGATTCAAATTTGAGAATACAGAACTCCTCCCTTTGGAACCCCTGGGCCCCGTTCTATCAAAAGATTAATCGATTATAAATGTCCTTACCACACGGGCTGCCATATACCTACCATAGAAATAAACTATTTTTTATGATCAATTATTGTAACTCTTCATATAAAGCAGGGCCCTTGACGGTTAAGCCATAAGTCCGTTACATCAATGCTAAATGCCATTTTCAGAAAATACAATATGAAAGTTAGGATTGTTAAAGGAAGGCAAGTAAAAATTGCTGATATTTCTCAAGATCACTTGTCCATACACAAATGAAAAGTATGTTTTGCATTATGCTTCTTTCACGATCCTCATGATATCAACTTGCAATTTAATAGATACAGTTGCACATATTGTATTAATACAAAGTTTATATTATAAGTATTGGGGCCAAGAATGTTTTGTTGAAGCTTGTGTGATTAGAAAATCTCTAAAAGATTCTGTACTGTAATGTAAACCCGCGTCATGTATATTATTTTGTATGACTCTGTTTGGAAATAAAATTATCTGAACAAAAACATTTACTGGGTAATTCCCGCAATGTTGTATACATAACAGATTTCACAAAATTACACTAAAAAAATCCGAGTCAGAACTGACGCGGAACCGGGTCCGTTGGGGTCACACACCGTTCCGGGTAAAAAATGACTTGAAATTTGGTCATGAAGACCCGGAATGAGGTCACCCTGACCCAATTCATGACTCTGAATTGGGCATATCTGACCCCATTCCTTGTCATTTCTGACCCCAAACGGTGTGTGACCCCAACGGACCCTTTCCGGGTCAGTTCTGACCCGGATGTTTTAAGAGTGTATGTTTGTTTGTTTGTTTGTTTGTTTGTTTGTTTGTTTGTTTTTGAATAATGAATTGTATCCTCTGTGTGCTTGAGCGCTACTTGGCATAGAACCCTCTACAGCATTTTACACACTCTCCAAAGTCACTGACACATATAGGATTAAAATAATTACGTTCAAATATGCTTAAAAAATAGTCTTACTGTCTGCTGTCATCTCAACTTGGTCCTGCATACGTAAATAGGCAGCTAGCTCATTGATCAGTGGCACGATAGACTCACAATCGTCCGGCCCAGCTTTTCTGATGATATACGATGCCATGCTCGCTGAATAACTTGTGCTGGATTAGACTGAGGACTGGGATTTGAAGTACTATTATAAAGAATGGTTGCTATAAAACCTTTGGACTGCAGTGAAAGATATAATCGAGAGAGAGAGACATCATCAGAGGATCATGAAACAAACGCTCAAAGCACTCGTTGAGGTATATACATAAAATATGCGTATGCCTCATGCTACCATCGATGTAATGAAAAGTGTATACTTGCACTGATTAATTTGTTCGGTACATGCTCATGCATTGTACTTTTGTAAGCTTTGTATAAATGTATTGTAGTCATGTAACGTGAGTAAGTGAGGGGACTGCACTATACAAGTTCGCTTTTTAGCAGCCCCTCAATTTTTATTTCCATCAAGTCCTCAATAAAACAAGATGTATTTCTACTGATTATCTGACATTATGTTACAAGAAAATACCATCATTTTGACGTTTGTATTACCCATGTATAATGTTCGGAAATGAAAATAAAACATGAATGAATGACTGACTGACTGAATGACTGACTGACTGACTGAATGAATGAATGAATGAATGAATGAATACACTGGCATATCTCTTGAAAGAAATTATCAGAGCTGGCATGGATCTACGGCAGTGTATATCCCCTATGTGGATAAATTTAAAGCGGAATTGGTGAAAGATGGAAATGATTACTTTTGATGTTGAATGGACGCCTGCTGAAATACCAAGTAGGGAATGCATGAGAAGTTTAACCCAGATAACCTCAATATTATTGTATTCATGACGACTGGGTTACGTGCTCATTAATAATACAGATAATGCATAAAAAGATGCAAATCTCTTGAAATCATTGGAATCTTTGTTATCCGGAAATCATGTCTAAATAGTTGAATGATTGATGTTCTCTCCTAAGACTTTTCCTAATTCAATTGCTCTCTAATAATAACAGATAATATCTTTTTCATTGTTATCATTTAGAAGAATTCTAGATAGGGGAAATCATTAAAAATATTTTCAAAAATTATTTGTGTACATGTTTATAGATCCCCTCTGACGGGTATACCTTATGTCGATCAGGCCAGATCTCTTATAGAAAGACAATGCTAAAAATGATTAATTGATGATGTACCAAGTGTTGGTGGTCATTGTTCTTCAGACATGTGCTGGTAGAGACATCGTAATTCAGTGATGCCAGGTATAAAGATATCAGTGGTCAAAATTTCATAAGTAAAAAATCGGTGGTGATAATTTCAGGGGTAAAAAAAAAAATGATCTGGGTAAATAATAATATCGGTTGATATTACAAAGATGTAATTCATCTATTTATCTATTCAGTTACTCATTTACTTCAATTAATCTTACCATATATTTACCATCATTTCTGACATAAAAAGATCATTCAGAAATCTGGACAGTAATACGATCCGGGAATATGTTCAATTTACAATGTAAAATAAACTAACTATACGTAGGCGTATATAGGATTAGGGATGCTGGGGGCTTTAGCCACCTCCTTTTTTATAGCCACCCATCGTCCCCTTCTTCTCCCGTGTGAAAATGGCGATACGTGTAATTGGGCAACTGACGAATATAGACTTTCTGATACTGATTAGTGTATGTTGGAATAATTAATTCATCTCTTCTTCAAAAAAAAAAGGGGCTCAAAGTGTTGTTGACGGGGTTTTTTACGCTCTCTCGCGAGAAAAAAAAAGTAAAAAGAAACAACACAAAACAGAATAAAATAAAACTAAGACAAACTTACTTACCGGTCTCTGAGTGGCGTGATGGTCTGCACTATTCGGTTGCACTCATCGGCTGCTGGGGCGCGCGAAGATACTGTAGTACTTAAAAGTGGGAATTCAAAGCTTGAATTGAGGCCTTAATAAAGTTATACTGTGCAGAGAGACCTAACAGTAAAATGAATTATAACAAGAAAAATATAACTTGATCAATTCAGAAATAAAAGGCAGAACTACAATTGTAATTTGTTTAGAGTTCTTCGTCACCAAGTGTGAATACATCGGCCGCCGTCTGTCATAATTATATGCAATATCTATCCATACGTGCGAACGCCTCTGATCTCTTGTCAATTGTGTTAACAAGCACTGCTTTTTTTTAATGATTTATACTGGTGTTGTGTCACAATATGGTTGACTTCACACGTAATTATCACGAGGTACACCACTTAAGGTCACAACTTCAAGTCTACTTAAAAACAAAGAAAAGATGGGAAAAACAGCTCAGGAAATATACGGAACGATGTGCCTTATTTTATAGTTTGTCGATGGTTTCTTTGTGTGTGTGTATGTGTGTGTGTGTGTGTGTGTATGTGTGCGTGTGCGTTTGTGTGTGTGTGTGTTTTGTCAGAATGACACCTGCATAATATTGATTATTTCCCCATTTTTCGGGAAAGGGGTATAAAAGGGTACAAAAAAGACGACAGAAAAAACGAAGAGAACAAAAAATTAATTTGCACATACCCACACCCCACCCCCACCCCACACACACACAACCGGCGTCCCACAGCCACCCCCATTAATAATAATGAAAATACTCCGCCTACGACTACTACTTCTACTACTACTACTACTTCTACTACTACTACTACTAATAATAATAATAATGATAAAGAAGAAAAAGTACCTCTGCCTCGGTTTAGGTGCAATCTTTAGGAAAACTTAATATGGAATCGTCTATGTTTATTACATTGTAATGCACTAGCAAACCGTTAGTCTGTACTGCCCCACCCTGACATAATACAACACGTCGTGTGACAACATGTGATATAATATCTTGTAATCAAACAAATTCTTCTGTCGATTCCAATGATCGACACCAATGCAGTAGTATAATCTAAACCTGTTCCCCCTCCCCCCCCCCCCAAAAAAAAAAAATGAATGAATAAATAAATAAATAAATAAATAAATAAATAAATAAATAAATAAATAAATAAAGGAGGGCGGTTCGTGAACTGTGAGTTAAGGCAGTGTCACACCTTTCCGGCCAAGCTACGCGGGCTTGTGGCGAGGAGGTATTTTCCAGTACGCAGGAGATTTTCCGCGGGCGAACAAGAATGTTTGCAAGTTTCGCACTTGTTTCTTACCTACTAGACGCGAGCTACCTAGTTTCTACTTGCGTGCATTCCGTATGACCTGCGTGAGAGCTTCGAAACCGATCCATTTTCTGTTACGAGCGACTTATGGGTACTAAGTACTGAGAAGTATCTGTGTTGGAGTTGCCTGCGAGGTGCTGCCTGCGCGGTAAGGGTCTCCTACTGGTGTTCTGCGTGTACCTCTGCGAGCGAACCCCCACGACTCACTCGGAACAAGTTTTGAGCATGCTCAAGGCCTTGTCATACCGTATCTGGGGAAGCTTTGCGGCTTGACTTGCGGGGAAACAAACAATTTGCTACCCGGAGCTCTCCGCAGTTGGTCCGCACCTGACAGTACCTAGCGCGTATCTCGCCTGTAGTTGCCCGGAGGTGCGCACGCAAGTCCGATTTAACCGCAGCCAAGTTTTGAGCATGACCAATTTTTTTTTTTTTTTTTCCGGGTGAGTTGCGGAGATGCCCGCAGAGGTACACGCAGAACACCAGTAGGAGGCCCTGAGCGGCAGCACTTCGCAGGCAACTTCCACGCAGGTACATCGCAGTCCACGTATGCAGCCAAGATAATGACATTCCGTGGGACTTACGCCATTCCTTCAGAGGAATTCCTTCGCTGAGTTGTCAGCCCCCACGCGACTGGCACACAGGTCACACAGTATACCCGCAAATAGAATTTAAGTAGAACGCCTCCATGCGCAGCAAGTAAGACACATGCACTGACTCGCCCAAATGCTTGTCCGCTCTCAGAATTTGTCCGGTATGCTGGAAAATCCCTACACGCAACATTCCCGCGTAGCTTGCCCGGAAAGGTGTGACAGGGCCTAGACATGGTTGCGGGTAAAAATATTTCCGTGCGAACCTCCGGGCGACTACGGGTGAGATACGTGCTAGGTAATGTCATGTGCGGGTCATCTACGGGGACCTCCGGGTAGTAAAACATTGTTCTTTGCAAGTCGCACGTAAAGTTTGCTCGGAAAGGTGTGACACGGCCTTTAATTCACTGCATTTTAATTAAATTTCATTTCCTGAGTATAGGCACAATATACATGTCTCCATGGGACCTGATTTATTATCATTACTTTAGTTATTTGAGCTCTGTATGTATATAACAAGAGAAAATTGATTTAAAAGGAATGACTTTGAATGGAAAAGTTGTTGATAAGCTATTCGCAGGCAGAAGGTGTACTCAACTTTAAAAGCATGGTGATGGGAAATGTAAACAGTACGTTTATAAGCGAATGCTTTTAATGTTTCCTGCTAAACTTATTTCTTAGTGGGGAATAGAAAAGAAAAGGTAATAAAAGTCTCGCTTCATTGCGAGATATTAAGGGTGGCAATGAGCAAGAAAGATTCGGCTTTATACCCCAACGGATGTCATCAACGCTCGAGGAGGTGGCTTGAAATGTATTGTAGAACAACAACCTAGTTTTTTGTTTGCCATTCCTTTGTTTCACACTAGATGATAGCAGAAAAACAGCTGAATCCTCCGCTTGTGTGAAATCAAGCAGAATCTCTTAAAAACAATTCAAGCGGGCATCTTGGTGAGTTACAGGCTGTTAATTATTTCAATTTTATGTAAAAAAAAAAAACCAAAACAAAACAAAAAACAAAAACAAATTGAAAGTCACCTACTGCAGTACAGCCACATATTTTCAGACGTCACACCAACTTTGGTCACACATTCCATTATTATTTACTCGTGATGGAGAGGGAAAAATAAGAAAACTATAACTCAGCAAGATTGATGCATTTCTGCCAAGACAAGAAACGGGAACTGATTCCATGTAAAATACAAGTACGTAGGCCTATACCTTGATTTTTTTCCCCATTTTCCGGTATCAATACACACAACTCAGTTTCATGCTGTGCGAAATCTGGGGAATGCTAAAAATTACCCTGTCATTACCTGTCAATCTCTTGCAGTATATTGGGATTGAATAAAGCTTGGAATTTGATAATAGTTGGATGTAATTTTTTTGTTTTCTTGGATTAAACTGTTTTCTTATTTCCCACGTCTTTGATTGGCAGGACGCTAATTTCAGCACTTACAAATGACTAAAATTAATGATTTGGTACAAGAGACTATTGTATTTGTCTATACCTCTTTTACGGTTTATTGTACACTGATTGATACACAGTCGCCAGGGCATGCATCACAGGGTTGGCTGCTAAGTGCATTCATGTACAATGAGAGCCCAAGTGCTGTTATACAAATGATGCACAGGATAGAGTGCATTAGTGTAGGCGTAGTGCACTCGAGGGTATTTACAATTGTGAAACATGCACGAGGCGAAGCCGAGTGCATGTTGCACTACATTGTAAATACCCGAGAGTGAGCTACGCCTACACTAACGCCACGAAATAATCCTGTGCGTCATTTGTTTTATAAAATGGGTCGAAAATTGGAAAACTAACATCATTTTTCAGCGTTTTTCACGTACCTTTGTGGGTCAAGACGTCCGAAGATGTTCGTCCCAAACTTTTACGCACGTCGCACTCGCGGAAGTCCCGCACATACACTAGTATAAGTATAATGGGGGGTTGGGTTTCCGGACACCCGCATGAAAACTTACTTATTTTACATAGAATATGCACCCTTTACCTTAAAGACTTGATATAGACTCCTCATATAGGCCTACTAGACAACATACTCTGAAAACGGCGTGAGAATTAACCTGCTAAATCGTTGGATTTGCTCTTCAAAGTGACTCCATGTACGCGTCCGGTCCCATAACGCTTGGTCTACTGTACTATACAAAGTGTACGTATATGTATAGTATAGTACAGTATACGTACGTACGCCACATATGTTATGCACAAGGGAAGACAGGCCGGCCGGCCGGCAGCCCGAACTAGAAGTTGTTTACAGGATTGACAGCGCGTACGCGTATGCATGCAATTCATCAAAGGAGCCGCCGCGCGCACAGACGATCGGCAATCTACCATAGGATTACAGGCAGTGCAATAGTACTGAAGTAAAGGAAGGAGGTGTGTCTCATTTCAGAGCTTCCTATTGGCTACATTCTTGAACCCATTTTATAATCAAATGTAACCAGTTTTAATAAAATGATTAATGATGTTATTCTGAAATATTTTTGATTTAAATGTGGCATAGAATAAACTGCATTTATTATGTTTTTTTTTGTAGAATGTTCATATCAAGATAAATATCAAGTTTATAAAATAGGATGAGTGGGTGGGGTGTTACTTAATTTTTGCTCACTTTTTTTTTCATAGATACTGCTTAAAAGTTAAAGTAATGTTTGTTTTTTGTTTTTCGCATTCGATGTTTTCTATTGTATTTATAATTTTCTTTGTTCCTGGACCCCTCGGTAGAACAGCTGTGTTGTGTAAGCATAGCTGAGTAGGGCAATCCAGCCGTATTTTAATACCATTCTATTGACTGTACGATTATTGTTTTGTCGTTGTTTTTATACGGAAAATTTAAAAAAAAATAAATAAAACTAAAGAAAAAAAAAAGAAACCCGAGCCAGATGAACGTGTATCTCTAAAGTCAAAGTAGATGGGAAACAGGAAAATTGGATAGAGTAAGCTGTATTTCCAAATAGGAATGGTGGAATCACGCAGGAATCGTAAGTGCTATTGCGGAATTCCCAGACCGCTTTTGGTATGCTTTGTAACTGTTAAAATTTGCCCATTCTTTTGCTCCATATGGAACATAACGTTTTCATCACTCAATGTGTTCAGGTATGAGGCCTATACTGAGAGGTACGTATTCTTTTTAATCTTGCCCTTTGATCTTGTGTTCAGATATACTAAAGTCTTATCAGTTTAGTCTTTTGCCGGGGGGGGGGGGTCATTTCATTTTTGGATCCTTTTTTACACTATAACAGGTGACTTGCAGACATACTGTAAAGCCATGAAGTTACTATCTTATAAAAGAATAATTTCTTTATAGAATTTTTTTTTTTAACATTTCCCTGCAGTTTTTGCAGACCTGCTGGTTTGGTTCTTTATTTCAGAAATATTTTGTGTTTGCAATAATTTACAATATCAAATGGGTTAGTCAAATACCGGTTAGTGATTGGCTAAACACAGTCATGTGATGGAGGCACATTGGTTATGTTCGCCAATGGGCAGAACATTTTTGTAATGTTCTCCCATGGGAAAACATTTTCATGTAACAAATGACAAACGATACCAAACGATTGAACGGTCATATTTTTCACGTAATCAATAGGATAGCCCATAACAGATCGTATTTGACTAACCCATATAATACATGTATAACAGATGATGACTTTTGTTGTCGGGAACATGTAATAAACGTTCCACCCTCAGGGTTTGAAATGCTATTTCGGGAGGCTATACATAAGTCCATCGACTTCGTCTCGGGACTTATAACCTCCCTCAATAGCATTTCAAACCCGTCGGGTGGAACATTCGGCATGTTCCCTCCCCCGCCAGTCATTATCTAATATATTGTAGTATCTCGTAGGCCCTACATCATGTCCTGCACATTCACTTATGTTCACAGTCCCTGTCCTGATTTGCCCTGATTTGGCGAAAATGCATGTGATCTCCCCTTAGCCCCTTTTTCTTTTTCCTTTCTTTCTCTCAATTCCTGCTTAAAACGTAATCTTGCATTCAGCTCTTTTTCTTCTTCTTCTTCTTCTTCTTCTTCTTCTTCTTTTCACCTCTACTCGAACAAAGAACAAGGATTTCATTTCTTGGATATTCGAATGCTGGCATGGCCTGAAACCAGATACGATAATCCAGGATGATAATATGCCACAAATTCATATCCAGTATATTCTTTGTAGTAAATCACAATTTTGTGGATGACAGCAGCAGAGTTCAGGTTGCAAATAGGCTAGAGTGTGTAAACTTCCTGCAGGAAATTACAAAGTTAGTGTAGCTTTTAATTATGTGCCTGTATTGTTTGTGAAGTTGACTCATGGGTTTGTACGGTTTCTTGAATTTGTCAGGGTAGGAAATAAAGATGTGTTCCCAGAGGAATTAAGTAGCTTTTGTAGATGTGTTAAGAGGGATCTACAGCTCTTTTGTATCTTGGGGCCATGAACGTTTTTATGTGCACAGGTTGGGGGTTGCATTGTTTGAAATTGAATGGCCACCCTGAATGTAATTGGGTCTGTACGTAGCGGGATTAACTTTAGGGGAATGAACTTTGTCGTAGTATCTTTTGTTTAGAGTTGTTGTGGGCTAGCTTTCTTAGAGGAAAGGGGAGTCTGATCTTGGGAGTTCGGAGAGTGCAGACATGGGATAGATAGCTCTCAGCCAGATGTATCTAGTCGGTGTGGTGGAATCTACTCGTATTGTGGAAGCTTGTGCTGCAATAAAAGCAACAAGGCATGTTATATATACACACAAGTTGAATCTCCCATTTTGTTTTTGATACGTACGCGTGAGGACTCGATAAATGAGATTGAAGAGAAAAGAAAAGTGAAAAAAAGAACCCGCGCGGCGCATATCACATCATCATACATCGAAGCCTATCTAAAAATCATTTTAACATGCACACACATGCGCGCACACACACACACACATGTCTATGGTGGAAATTGAGGACATGTTTTACCCACAAGAATTTTACCACATAACCGAGGACCTGTGTGTAAGTAGGAATCTGGTCAACCGAGGACTCATTCATACAGTGTATATTACCATACAACCGAGGACTTACTACAGTAATGTTAATCGAGGACCTACAAACATGTACCCCTAAATGCAAAAGTACACCGTCTGAAATAGTCTGCGAAACAAGGACGTCCTCGGTTCGCTGGGTGTCCTCAGTTTAAATGTAAAGTTCATGTGTATATCCTCGTTTTCCACCATGGGTAAGTGCACACACACACACACGCGCACATACACACACACTCACGCTTAT
The DNA here is from genome assembly GCA_033980235.1 of Diadema setosum. Classification (NCBI taxonomy): domain Eukaryota; kingdom Metazoa; phylum Echinodermata; class Echinoidea; order Diadematoida; family Diadematidae; genus Diadema; species Diadema setosum. The sequence continues at coordinate 10,568,229 of CM067079.1, forward strand.
TTCAAAGGGATATTCTCTCAAAGCAAATGTCAAAACATGCACTTCACAAAAAAAAAAAAAAAAACACTACTCATGATGGCAAGGCATAATACATGAATCATAGTGCTTTATTTCATAACTTTTAAATACTACACTAGTATAGGGTGGGTCGAAGGAAACTGCTGTACATAGGTCAATTATGAACATGCACAGTTAATACGATGACGAATCTCGTCTCTGATAAAAGCAGTCAATCACAGACACATTTCAGGGGCAGATCCAGGAATTCCGTCAGGGGGGGGGGGGGGGCACAAATGATATTTTTGGTGCTACTTCCAAGTTTCATCTCATATTTTCGTTTTATTTCCAGCATTCCAGTAAGATGCAGCCCATGTGAGCATTACCTTTTTTTGTCAAGGATAACATCTAAGTGCATGCTATCATAACGGTTTAACTCATTCTTTGCAAGATTCTGAAATCTTTATAGACATTATATGGAACCAACACAGCGCACTGACCCCGGATTCAAGAGGGCGCTGTTGCATGGACCCACATAGAGTACATCTAACCCGTTGAGGGCAAGTTAAATTTGCTACAACAAACATTTCCCATAGACACCTGCCCGAGTATACTCAGGACTAGTCTTTAACGGGTCAAGTCTTTATGTAGGTACTCTAGACCCCCGCAGTGCCGTAGCCTTTGCACCATATATAGAGAGAGTCTGGCCAACCACAATACGCATTATGCTGTTATCCAAAGCAGAGTCCGTTCTTAAAGCATAATGCATATCTAGACAGACAGACAGATAGATAGATAGATAAATAGATAGATAGATAGATAGATAGATAGATAGATAGATAGATAGATAGATAGATAGATGGATAGATAGATAGATAGATAGATAGATAGATAGATAGATAGATAGATAGATGCTAGATAGATTGATAGATAGATAGCCCATCGAAAACAATATTTTGGAAGTACCACACTATACTTCTGAACCTATGGAGTCATGGCCTGTACAGTTTCAAGAAGCTGTTTATACTTTAAAGTTGCCAGCATCTAGATACCTGAGTATTCTTCGATTCACATCTGAAGAGCAAAAATAAAAACAAAACAAACAAACAACACTCATCCTTCAAAAGCATCTAATAAACTCATTGACATGAGATGGGCTGTGCTATTCAAGAACTTGGTGAAAATTAGACAGACAGAACTTCTAATTCAGCAATGGTATGGATCCATGATACTAAGGTAATCTTCCCAACAAGATTCTCGCATTCCATTAGACTTTGGTATGTGTGGACGGCTCATGAGCTTTATTTCCACAGGCAATGTATTGATGCACCATCCTGCCACTCATTCACTAGAAACAGTGGGAAGAAACAGCATCTTACGAATGTTAGTCATCATATTGCTTCAGTTTTCCATGATGAGAAAATCTCAATTATACTACTAAAGAAGACCACTATTTGATTGTTTTGCTCTTAATGTTTTTTTTAACCCACTTTTTGACAATTCCTTAGTGTCAGATAATATTGGCATGGAATATTACTTTATTCATTAGTGCTTGTTTGCACCATGGTGGAAGGAAATATAAAATTCTGTTCTACTACAAATCTGTGTAGGCACAGCAAAGACTGTACCTATAAATCTGATAAGATGAGATCTAAGTTTAAATTATAGCTTTACTGTAAGAAACGAGAACATCCTTCTTGTATAGAGGACTGTAGACTGCATTGCACTAGACCTGGCTGAAAATATGGTCGTCATTCAGTTTTTTTACTTCCAGGAGCAACTATGTCATCTCTGAACACATCTCCCCAGAATCTCTTGGCAGGCAGACCTCGAAACAGTCCAGTTTATCAACTTTCTTTCGTATTTCTTCCGCACACTGCCCTATTGCTGCAAAGTTCATAGAGTTTGACTGCGTGACATAATCATCTAGTGCAGCCTTTACGAGGTCCGTGGCAACATTATCATCTTGACCTCTTGGCAGACTTCAGTAGACCGTTCTCCGCCTGGTAAGTTTGTATCAAGGATTCTTGGACGGCCGGTCGAGTTGGCTGGTATCGGCTGTAGTCCATGGAGTATTCCCCCTTGCCCTGCGTGTTGGAGCGGAGTTCGGTCGCATAGCCGAACATGTCGTTCAGCGGAACCTGTGTCGTAATGAAATGGAGAGAAAGGAGACATTGTACAATGTCGATGTAGATCATCCATTCAACCACTCATAAAATAGTTTTACAAGTCCCAATCGCAAAATATCATACTCGCGTACATACAGCATATGGCGTATACAGTGTGTTGGTACAATTCAGACCCCGCAATCTGTAAAGAATTAACATGACATATTGACATCAAAATCAAATGTTTTCATTGTGCGTGTGTGCGTGTGTGTCTGTGTGTGTGTTTCTGTGTGTGTGTGTGTGTCTTGCACTGACCTTGGACCTTTCTATCTCTAACATCTCACAAATGATTTGGCCACTGCTACACTTAACTATGCTGCCTTGTGAATTAAATGTTGGCATTCACAATGCCATTATCTATCTAGGTATCAACAAGAGACCTGCGGGTCTAGCGCTCACCTGAGTATCGCAAGTTCACCTTTCACGCAGTCACTAATCTAAATTATTCACAGCTCTACCAAAATTTGACCAGGCATTCTCAAGTAGAAGATAAAAATGTACAATAAGGGCCCATATTTTTTAAGATTCCTTAATTATTAGGGATTGGGGCCCCCTGGGGCCCCCTGAGTGGGGCATGGTGCCCATTTTAACAAATTGAGTTCCTAACCCCCTAGGGATGCTACCTGCCAAGTTTGGTGAAAATGGGTCATCGGGTTCTCAAGAAGAAGATGAAAATGTACAATTTAGGCCCCGTTAAAGCCCCTCCCCTGGGTCCCAAGGGGGGCACCCCTGATCCTGCCATGAACAAACTTGAAACTACAGTCATCAATGTACTAACTCATAGTATTAACTTAGCTCTATCACTTCTGGTTCTAGAGAAGAAGATTTTTACAGATTCCTTAATTTTGGGGGGTTTGGGCCCCCCTGGGGGCCCCCTGGGTGGGGCATGGTGCCCATTTTAACAAATTGAGTTCCTAACCCCCTAGGGATGCTACCTGCCAAGTTTGATGAAAATCGGTCCTGAGGTTTTCAAGAAGAAGATGAAAATGTAAAAAGTTTACGCACGACGCACAACGCACGACGCACGACGCACGACTCACGACGGACGCCGGACGCCGGACGAAGGGCGATCGCAATAGCTCACTTGAGCCTTTGGCTCAGATGAGCTAAAAAGTTACATGTCATCCTCTATTGAAGGGAGTGTTCATCTCCTCTTAGTCTCTGGTGTCAGTTTGATGATGATGATGATGATGATGATGATGAAACAGCATTTATATAGTGCCATTTATCTGTAGAAACATTCAAAGGTGACCGACTCCCACAATATGTCACATATTATTCACAAAGTTGCTGGGAAAGATACAATGTAAGTCTTCAGTTCAGATTTGAAGGTATTGAGGTTGTTACAATTCCGAAGTGAGACTGGTAGAGATTCCCAAAAACGTGAAGGCTCTATCCCCATACATTTTTAGGTGGGCACAGTACAACGTACAACGTAGTCCTGGTTGCAATTCCACATGTAATGTTGAGTTGAGGAGCCTTGCTGACTCTCTTACCTCGCAGTAGAGGGTGAAGTATCCCTCGCCTCCATCACTGCCCAGGATGACTCCGTTCCTCTTGTTGATCCCAGCAATGACCGCTCCCTGGAATTCATTGGGGGCATTGACCTCCACGTCCATTATGGGCTCTAAGATGATGCCTTGTGCTTTGGCCATGGCTGGGGAGGGGGGGGGGGGGGTGGAAGGAGGAGATTAAACAAATAATGCACATTACAACTTCATACAAATAATGCTCGCTATGAATTTTGGACAGTCTGAAACACCCTTAGCTTTGCCTTAAGTGTTTCAGATTGTTCCAAATATTACCATAGGGTGGATAATTCTTAGTTACATTCAACCAATTAGTGTGCATTATTTGTTTTATAAAATAGTGGCATGATTTACATTTTGTAGCACCATTTTCACAAGATTCCCAGGGTAGCAACAGCTCCAAGCTAACTGAAACACACCCAAAAACAATTCCAGTGCATTCATAATACACAGGCAATGAAGCTGAGTGCAGATGAGTGGTTGTTAGTATCAGTCATTTCAATCGAAATAATAAAACTGGTAACTTCTTCATGATGACGGGTGAAACAATAATATATATTTCCAGTAATTTATTTGAATCTTGAAAAATATCCAGCCGATATTCTCTGTACAAAAGGGGAGCATAATTTCGAGTAACACGGGGGTTAGTTTTTCATGTCTTTCTCTATTGAAGGTGTATTACCATAAGATTTTCTAACATGATGATGGGAGACATTATTCTTTAAACATGCAAAATTTTGCAATGTTTCAAAAAGGGATATATGACCTTCAAGACATGCAATGGGACACAAAATTCTTACAGCTCCTGTATGCCTCTCAAAAGGTGGGGGAGGGAAGTACTCATAACATGGTGGGGAAGGGAAGGGGCACTGATGCTAATAATTACCGTACCTTGCTTCAGTGCACCAATGGCTGCCAGTCGGAAAGCCAGTTCGCTGGAATCTACCATATGGTGTTGGCCGTCAATCAGTCTCACCCGCAATCCTGTAATCTTTTGGCCCATGAGGGTGCCCTTCTCGCAAGCCTCGCTGAAACCCTACATTAATAGCCAACAGAAATAATATAAGTTTAGAAAATACTAGCCCCAATCTCCAGGGGGGTGTTTCATCAATGTTTGTCGGCGCTGACAACTTGAATCGCCATAGTAACAGTCGGTGACCAGAGCATCTCGGCCAATCAAAACCAAGGATTTTGCTGAAATTGGTCAGCGCCGACAGTTGTCGGCACTGACAAGCGTTGATGAAACACCCCCCGACCTATAAAGGCATGCAGAACTTGGCATTCTTTGCTCAACTTCTAGTACAATGAATTGTTTATTACTTTTAAATTAAATACCTGCGTATACAGTACTTAGAAACTCCAAGTAGTTGGGATTTATTCAGTTACCAGCAGTGTGTAATCGTTTGTTTTGTAGAACATAAATTTATGAGCATTCACATCCCAAGGTAGGCATTACAAAAGGAAATAACATTAGCATTTCCAATTAAAAAAAAAAAAAAAATCACAAAATCTCAATCACTTTTTCAGGCTTACCAAGTGCAGTTTCTGGAAGAAGAATGGACCTTATACTTAATCTTTCTTCAGACTATATGTTATTAAAAAAAACCAACAACAACAACCTGGTATATATGTCTAGATATCAACATGCCTGCCTGATGTTTAGGGAGAACAATCACATTCACGGTACTAGTAGATCAAAAGACCCATGATATATTTCAAATTTTAACTAATACAATGATGCAGCATCTTTTCAATGGTTAGACCTCAAAACAATCACAACAATAATGACTGATAAACACATTACACTATTTGTTTTGATGGATCTCACCTTTTCTATCGCAGGAACAAACTGTTTGGGGATGTTGGTCCCAACGGTCTCATCAGAGAATTCAAACTTGGTGTAACTCTCGGGTGAAAGAGGCTGCAACATTCAGTAAAGATATAATGAAATGGATAATAGCATCTTTACTCACTAATTCTACATTGGTCGCTTTAAAAAAAAAAAACAATCACACTTTACACAAGAACTCTGATTAAAAAGCTACACTGTAACGCCAAAAGAAAGTGCAACCATCAAATTAACAATAATATCCCTTGAGAAAGCATTAATGTATTCCGTTCATCCTCATATGTAAACAATCATCAAATCTGATATCTATCATTACATTCTTAACCATTAGAGTGTGTAACCAAAGTAACCCATTAAGGTCCAATAAAGCTTGGTCGTTGAAGTATACATTTCAAGGGAAAGGGATCCACTATCTGAATGAGTGACTAAACATATCCCATGATATTGATCATGAGGGTGAAATAAATTGAACGTACAGTCAAACCTGCCTATAGCGGCCACCAAAGGGAGACGACAAAAGTGGCTGTTATAGACTGGTGGCCGCTATGGACAGGTTCTTTAACATGCTCTTTCTTTTGGAGCGAATGTTTTTAGTGGTTGAATACGGCAGGTGGCTGCTATAGACAGGTGGTCTCTAAGACAGGTTTGACTGTAATTAGCAGTGTGCAATCTGTTCCAACCAACTGACCTCTATGGTCCCAATGACCTTTCCAAACTGACCAGCCCCTCCAGATTGCTTCTTGTGAAGATACTCAAAGCTGTGAAGGTAGAATTGGGGGAAAAAACAACAACAAATATATGTAACAGTGAAAGTAAGTCCAGTACTACAGGAATAGGAGATAAATGGTGTATACATGTATATGCATTGCATCAAAACAGTCGTGGCAATCGCATTGATCGCAGACAGTTTTTGAGCCATGAAAAACTTGTCTTGATACTCAAAGCTGTGAAGGCAGAATAGGAAAAAAAAAAAGACAAATACACATAACAGTGAAGGTAAGTGCAGTAAGACAGGAATAGGAGATAAATGGTGTATACATGCATTGGATCAAAACAGTCATGGCAATCAAATTGATCGTAGACAATTTTTTAACTGTGAAAGACTTGTCTACAATCAATGTGACTGCCATGTCTGACCTCAAGATCTGAGAAGATCTCACAACTACCCCAAGATTACGACCACGATAGAAATCATGGTACAAATTGTGAGAGACATAAATAAAGATTTCATGATCAGCTACTAACGGTCAATCATGGCGTATGTAGTTGAGAGAACAAGAATGGGAACCCTGCATTAACGGTGGCGATGGGAATACTTACTCCACCTCCCCCAAGATGGTTTCCCGGAAGGCGACTTTGGGCTTGCCGGTGATGACTGGACAGTTATACTCATTCTTCATCCTCTGGGCGTAAATCTCCAGGTGGAGCTCCCCCATCCCTGAAACTATGGTCTGGGAAGGAATCAAGGATGAGAAATCTTCCTGTTAGGAACAAAGTTTCTGGTAGTAACCAGCACTTGCTGTGGTCGTGTCAGGGCAATTACCCCTTGGCTAAATACTGGTTAGTTATACAAAGGTTAGAGTAAAGATTGGGGTTAGGGTTAGGTGTAGGGTTAGAGTTTGGGTTAGGGTTAGGTTTAGGTTCAGGATTTAGGATAAGGGTTAGGGTCAGGGGAAGGGTCGGGTAATTGCCCAGGGGGTAATTGCCCTAGACCCGCTGTGATATCATCATGATAGTAAATATATCATGGATATGACTGTAACTTTAATGACTGTAATTATAATGGTAACTAATTTACTACATCTTGATATGTTACACAACTATGTCACACCACTCACTTTGATTAAAGAATTGAAGTATGAATGCTTAACACCTGAGTGCATGTATTTACCTAATCTATCTCCCTCATTCTGTTTATATTATATAATCCCTGTAAAGTATATATGCACCTATATCTATTTCTTTATCTCCTTTATAATTCCAGTTGTTACATCATCATATGCTACAAAGTTAGACATTCTTAATAATGAAATGGTAGAGTGTTGTGACATAACAAAACATTTTCTTTGGGTAAACACTGAGTAAAGTTGTATTATATTCTTGTTTTTTCAGATTTAGATAACAACTCTTGAGAGGAGAAATTTTACCTCTTTGCTTTCATCATCAAAGTAGACGGTGAAGGTTGGGTCCTCTCTTGTAAATCGGTTAATGGCCTTGGAGAAGTTGTCGAGATCCGTCTGGAAAGTCGAGAGTATTTCAGTAGTTATCGTTTACTCCCTCTATTAACATGAGTGTACATCCACACATTCTCTCAAAATCTCAGCATTAGAAAACATTGGGATAGGGATATACAAGCAAGCTCATGGTATCAAGTTTTTGACATTTTGTTTTTAATCCTGCACGACATCCCCTTGAACTAGCAGTGTGAACAGAACAGATTCACCAATTATCTTTTGAGAGTCACCTTGCAATACTAATGGGAGTCAGATAAAAATAAAAACAAAAAGGATCAATAAATTTACAAAATTGTCATTATTCTTCAACAGAAAATTGTTCATACACAAGTGAATTTTTTTTCAGAAGTTCTTAATAAGTATATCAATTCATATCTATATTTTGTAAGCATAATTATGTGGGTTGCATTATTGCAATACAAGTAGGCCTATAATGTAATCTCCATGTGAACACTATTCACTAACCAGCTTTTGTCTCTAAATTCATATTTTGCTATCTTTCATAAGAATAAATTTGAACTACAATAAAATGAAAAGCATTCATTAACGTGAAGCAACTTCAAAAACACAACCTCGAGACGTATTTTTACCTTTTTTTCAGGTTTAATGGCAAGAGAAATGACAGGATCTGGCACGTGCATTGGTTCCTGAAAGAAAAAATATAACATGTATTAAAACAGGACACATACTCTGGCAGTATTAGCAAACCTAATAAAATCTGCAAGTTCTGCCCAAGTTCTGGAAGTTTAACCCTATTCTAACGTTTCGCGCCATGATTCCGCAACGCGCAAAGATTTTGCTGCGTCGTTTCATGACTTTTTTCATTTGAGTCTCCCGCATATTTTGAGACCAAATTTGCGACATCCGGGTACACCGTTCTGAAGTTATGCAACGTTTTGCATATGCATGTCAACCCGAAAAACGCTCGAATTCATGATTTCGTGTACAAATCCAATGCAAACTGTGTTTTTTTGTTTAATTGATATAAATTAGATTATTTCAACTTTTACCGATGAAATAAATCATTTCTAATGTAGATAAGCTTGAAAAAGTGCCTCCAACAAATTCTGGCAAAAAAACAATAGAAAACAAAAGATCGAAAAAACAATAAAATACATAAGAAATTAACAAAACAATAAAAAACAAAAGAAAATGATTTTGATTGCGCTATTTTTTTACTAGAAAATTGTTTGATGTGTCTTGAGGAACTCTGACACAAAAAATTAATAATCCTTCAGCCTTTTTGATGGAGTTATAGGTGAAAATATGATTTCATGCGTTAATTTGCATAATTAATTTATTAAAAAATATGAAATCAAAATTTTTCCATTGTATGACCATGTAATCTTGTAGTTGACATCCGGCTCTATGTTCAGGCAAAATTTTGCGGCGATCGCGCGATCGGCGGCCGAGATCTGAAGGGGGGGTCAAATTGACCCCCCCCCGTAAAAACTTGGTCTCAAATAGCCCAGTTAGAATAGGGTTAAGCTGATTAGTATGCACACAAGGATAAGCACAAATTTGCACTGTTGCCTCTGAGTCACTTTTGAACAGCCAACAAAAACCACATGGAAATTTGCATGTCCTGCATTAAAATACTTTCAAAGTCACATAGCAAGCATGAAATATGTTTTGGGTATTTTTATTAAAAAAAAAAAAAATGGGAAGAGTCACTTTTCTAGCCATACAATATGAAGCTGGGAATCCTGAAACTGCATGGAATTTATTCTCTTCACATTTGATTTTTTCGGGAACCTTTCCTTTGTTTGCCCATTTTTTTCCAACTTAAGAAACTAGAGTAACTCATCCCGTTACTTTTGGCTTGTTCTGTGATGCGAGGTCACAAACATATGAACATTTTAAAGGACAAGTCCACCTTCAAATACATGTGGATTGAGTGAAGGCAACGATATTAGTAGAATACATCAGTGACAGTTAGGGGAAAATTGGACAATCCTTTCAAAAGTTATGAATTTTGTAAAGTATCTGTGCAGTCACTGCTGGATGAGAAGACTACTACAGTGTGTGATGTCACATGGGTACAACAATATAAGGAAAATATAAAGAGAATTTCACAAAACTTTACTTTTTGAATAAAGTGCACATTTCTTCGACTTGTAATGACATATGTTAAGGGTAATATCATTCCCCCTGCCTTCTGAAAGAGATAAGTCAAGTGTTCTTTTGTTATGCAAGAAAAATGGAAATATGTTGAATTTTCTTTATTCTTTCTTTATATCATTGTACACATGTGACATCACAAGCTATAGTTGTCTTCTCATCCAGCCATGACTGAGCAGAAGCTTCAAAAATTCTTAACTTTTGAACGGACTGTCCGATTTTCCTCAAACTCTCACTGATGTGTTCTACTAATATTGCTGCATTCACTCAACTCACATGTCTATGAAGGTGAAAACTTGTCCTTTAAGAAGAAGAAGAAAACAATTTTACCCACTCTCACTCTGAATATTTTCTTGATTTTGTTTTTGTTTTTGTTTTGTCTTACCATAGATATCTGTAGCTTCCCGTCATTGGTGAAGGTGTCTCCACTGGCACAGTCGATGCCAAACAGAGCACAGATGTCTCCCGCATACACTTCAGCCACATCCTGGAGACATATGAGAAAATGTCAGACGCTCAAAGTCAATCCAGAACAAATGCAAACGTGCAATTTGTTTCTTCAGCACAAGTATCTTGACAGAGGCAGAAAAAATCTGTCAGAAATACCTGGTGGGTGTAAAATCAAATATATACTTTAATGTCAGTATTAAAAATGGTTTCATATGACATGCCCTGAAAACCTGTTGATTGTTGCATTGGTTATGTGACTTCTAATGGGAATTTGTTTCTAGTTTACTCAGTTTCACAAACCCAGCACTTGACTTGAGAGCTTCACAAACTATGATTCTTAAATCACATTTCAGGCTGGTATATAGTACAATTTATGAATGCTGACTATGATGTGTAAACAAAATGGGAAGGGATAGAATGGCAAGGGGAAAAAAAGAGAGAGATGAAAGTAGAGTACACGTAATAGAGTAAATACTTCAAATGAAAGTCCCTCCTTGCAAAATTTGATTCTCAGTATTGGATTGAGAAAAAACAGTGAGATTTACCTACAGATAAGAGATAATCAATGGATATATGCTGAACAGGGGACGTGAAAGAATTGCACGTACCTCCATCTTGTCAGAGTGCATGCGAACGAGGCGGGAGACCTTGACTCTCTTGCGTGTCCTGGTGTTGTAGATGTACTGCCCTTTCTGGAGACACCCCTGGTACACCCTCATGTAGGTCAGCTGGCCAAACCTTCCAGCCTATAGAGACACAAAATAATAATAATACTAATGATGATGATGATAATGATGATGATGGTGATGATGATGATGATAATAATAATTAATAATAGTTGTAATTTGTATTGTGCTAAATCCATTAAATGAAATGCTCAAGGTGTACTCTACGATGGAAGAACAAATTTTAAGTATAAATTATGAGCACAACTGGAGAAATTACAGAGGACACTGGCTAGATAGGAGGTAGACCAAATGCTTGATTTGGAACTTTTTGGAACTCTTACAATGGAATGCTTACTAAGTCATTCTGGTCTTTTTTTTTTATTCAAAAAAAAAAAAAAAAAAAAAAAAAAAAAAGAATTTCGCCCTAACATCTGCCTGAATTACTAATGCTCATCTAAAGGGTGTGTACAGTTCTGGTTGAGGTGAGGTTTTAGCTTGTAACATTTTGCGAGATATTCAGTAACTGCTCTATGAGATGTCAAAGAGCATGCAATTCTAAGGGCTGAGATATCCAAAAACAAGGTAAAACCAAGAGATCCTAATAAAGGGCGTGGCCTGTCGCCTTTTATTATTATCACTTTTTTGATATCTCAGCCATTTGAAAACCAATTTTCATCAAACAAACGTTGAATTCTTCTTGAAATTACATGCTCTTTCATATTTCATAAGAGGTTTCTCATTATCTCACTTGGGAATCTTCAAAACATGAATCCCCACCTCAACCAGTGCTGTAAAGTCCCTTTAACCTCAGCCTTTCTTTTTTTTTTTTTTTTTTTTGTAGCGATTGTGCATGGATACATAAGAGCCTCATAAAAAAAAAAACTCACAACATGTATGGAATATTGCTAGATGAGCTCTACAATAGTCCTGAATAAGAACAATGTGTTTGAAAGACAAATATAAGAGAGAAAAATTCAAGCAACAATATATGACCTGGAGATATTTTCTGCTCAGGGAAGCGATTCCCCAATTATTCCATGAATATTCTTACCTCAAGTTTGAAAGCCAAGGAGACAAATTTTTCGGCGTCATCCCTCACTGGACTCATCTTGACTCTCTCATCCTCTCTGAAACATCAAATAAAATTTTGATGCCATAAGGGCGTACTCAGAGACATATAAGAGGCAACAGGCTTCTCTGCAGTCCCTTTATACATATTTTCATCAATCTCATGTTGATGTGGTAGTGTCTCAGCAAATCATGCAAGAAATATTTGCTGACATAAGGCATGGCTATGAATTTATTTTTATTTTCATTTTTATTTCTTTTTGATGAAGGAATTATATTCACATGAATAACTAGAGCTGGTATGATATAACAGTGATCAAGGCATCCTGGTACCCAAACAAGTAATATTAATGTCGACTGTTACTGATTTCTCCACAATAATATTTGTTTGTGTCATTACAGAATTGAAAGTGAGTATACAATTATACTAGTAATACATGTCTATGAGGGCATTACTACAAATTACCCACACCAGGTACCTCTGGAATAGTCGAACACGCCTGAGGAAATAGCAAAGGGTGTTAACGACGGTTTCAACAGAACTGAGTGTGGGAAATACTAATGCCTGGAAAAAATCATGTAAATTCTTTGTTTTATAATCTGATGAAGCAGACACCTTCAGTCAGAGGAATTTCAAATGTAGGCATTTAAATTCTGTGGCAGCCATTTTCAGGAGTAAATAAGACAATGAAATGTTGCCTGGTGACCAACACAATTTAAAATGCTAATGACTGGTCATGAGGAAAATTATGTTTGAGGAAAATTATGTTTGAGGCAAAATAAATGTCTGGTCATGTGTACGCTCTCAATCACTCATTTTATAAGGATCTGCATCATAATTTCATAAGAGAGATTGAAAAAATCCCCACATTAGAGACACTTATTTTTCTCACTTACTCATTGAATGCAAAGTTGTCGACTTCTGATGGATTTGGCAGGTAGTCAATGACAGCATCCAGCAGGGGCTAGAGATAAATGTGAAACATTTCAAACCAATTACTACAACCAACCACACTACACTAACCTGTGGGAAAGATTCAATTACAGTGTGCTGTACTACACAGGCTTGTGAGAAGAAAGGATGCATATAAAAGCTTCCAGGTGTGCACACACGACCATTCTTAGTAAAAAGAAAAGGTAAAGTTCTTATGTTCTTTACCACACGGTGTCACTCTAATTAAGTCAGAAAAAGCTGCAGATGGCTTGATATTTTCTGTTTGTTTGTTTGTTTTGCATCATCTTTTCCTTGTAATTCAAGCAATGTGGTCACTGTAAATGAGAGCACATTGCCAGATATTGACTATAAACTCATTTATCAATAGAGTAACAACTTACTAAGTGTATCAGGAAATTTTTTTTACTAATATAGAAAGGAACTAGATATATCGCTACGGCGACTGATATGCCTCCGCCATCATGCATGGTTCTCCTAATAGGTCTATAGTACAATGTCTTGACAATGTGTGATGACAGTTTCACACAATTGGCAAAATATTAAAATGACAGGTTTGCCACAAATGTGCTGAATGTTCACTTTCCTAGAACTAGGTTCAATTGGATGAATTATTCAAATGTCAGAGTGCAGGTATTTGGGGAACTAATGATTTCTACTTGACTTTTGACCCTTTTATAAGTTTATGCTTTGAGTAATTTTCAAGGTATTGAGAAAAAGTATAATTTCAGTATCAAATGGGAAAATAGCATTATCTAAACCTGGTCTTTGACTGTTGACCTCACAGTTCCACAAAGAATCACTGTTAGGTAGAACATGCATAAATATGTAAGTTTCATGATGATACCTTGAGTTACTTTCGAGATATGGAGGAAAAAGTGCAATTTAGCACTTTCACTTGACCTTTGACCTTTGACCTTTTGGCAAGAAACTTCCCAAAAAATATATATTGGGTAATACATGCCATACATCCAGTTAAAAAAAAAAAAAAAAAAACCTTCAGGCATATTGCATTTTAAGGAAAGTAGTGATATTTTGAGGAGTTGACCTTGACCTTTGACCCCCCCTGACCTTTGACCCATGACCCCCAACTTCCCTAGATAATCACTGCCCATCGGTACAAGCATATATACTAAGTTCTATGAAGATACCTTGAACCATCTGCGAGATATGGAGAAATATGTGGAATTTCAATTTTTTTTCACAAAATAACCTGTGACCTTTGACCTTTGACCCTGTGACCTTTGACCTTTGACCCTGTGACCCTAAAATCCACACAAAGTATTATCCCCCAAGGATATACCCTCATACCAAGTTTGATGTAAAACCACCACACGGTTCTTGAGATATCGACAAAAACAAAACGGGACGGACGGACGTACGGACGGACGTACGGACGGACGTACGGACGGACGGACGGACGGACGTACGGACGTACGGACGGACGGACGGACGGACGGACGGACGACCCGAAAACATAATGCCTCCGGCCACTTCGTTGGGGAGGCATAAAAAGCATAGAAAAGAAGAAAAGAAGTTACTAGCAATTCAAGACATATTTTAAAAGGGGTAAACATAACTAGTGCCTTCTCTACTAGACACCTTGAAACACTGAGTGACACTGGATCCACTGGAAAGGATACACACGCTTTCAACCGTATTTGGGTGATTTAACCCTAAAAAGACTGGGCTATTTTGATGCCTCATAGGACCTGGGGGGGGGGGGGCCTCATTGGGCCCCCTAAGATCTTGGCCGTTGACCGCGTGATTGCAAGGAAAATTGGCACACGCGTCACCCACAAGGTTATCTACAAAACTGAATAGGTAATTATTTCACAAATATTCAAAATTATTTATAATAAATTAATTATGCTAATTTATGCATGAATTTAAAAAAATGGCTGTAAATCTGTAATCAAAGGTCCAAAACTGCTGTTTTTTAGTTTAGGTACACTGTGTAGCATTCTTATCGAAATGTACATTAAAAAAATGGCGGTATCAAAAATTTTTCTTATGTATTTTCTTGTTTTTAGAATTTCTTATGTATTTCTTTGTTTTCGACTTTTGTTTTTTTTATTGTTTTTTCGATGGAAATCATCGGCGACACTATTTTGATCATAAACAACATGAAATTAATTGATTTTGATCAGTAAAAGTAAAAATAATGATACATTTATGAATTATGGTCAGAAACAGAATTTGCATTGGATTTGTACATGAAATCACGTTTTTGAGCAATTTCTGGTCAGACATGCACTTACAAAATATTGCATAACTTCAAAACTGCGTACCCGGGCGTCGCGAATTTGGTCTCAAAAGTTGCGCAAGACTTAAAAGAAAAAAGTCATAAAACGTCGCGGTGTGAGATTTTTACGTTCCAGATTTATCGTGAAAAATGTTGAGGGGGGCCTAAAAAGCCCCCCCCCCCAGTCTTTTTAGGGTTAAAAGCACTGACAATAGCAAGTTTATATATAGCAAAGCTTGCCTAGTGGTGTGGAAAACAGGAGTAGTTTGGGCCCCCACCTGAACACCTTTGTTCTTGAGGGCAGTGCCCATCAGAACGGGGGTGAACGACCGCTGCAGCACGCATCTTCTGATGGCTTCCTGAAGCAATACGAGAAAACAGTAATGGTGAATAGAAAGAAACAAGTTTACTATTTAAGCCAAAATATGGGCTTCATACATTGTATCGGTGAACACACAACAATCATGGATACCTGTTAAACTTTCCCCATTTGAATAGTGTGTATTGTAAAGTATTATTTGCCTACATGCAGGTCCTAAATTGTATGCAGAATGGGCAAGTGTATTATGTATCCCTATGGTACCCTTAGAGCCATAAGAAGGTGCTTCATCATTTGTTTTATTAAAATACTCTGAACAAACAGGCATATGCCCTGTGTGAAATGTATCCCCGGTTGCCTGAACTGAAACACTGCAATATCCCCAGTTGAAGCCATTTACTAGAACACACATACATACACATACACACAAAGATACACACAGTGGAGTTTCCTCAAAAATAATTCTTCCTTAAAATACAAGGTGATACATCCTAAACTGCACAACATTATCCCAATGACGCTTTCCAGGGAGTAATCAACATTTGCGCAATAGGTCATTTGGAAGCCAGCCTCCCACATTTGCATGTGGCAATGTTGTAACGTGCCTCTGAATAATGAGACTACATACATATTTTGAAGACTTCTCATCATGACCAAACTGCAAATGTTTACGAACACTGTAAATTATACTGTAATTAGGCTGAAAAAGAATGAATTTGGTAATTGCTATGATAAAATCATTGGTTTGACATTCTTTAACACCCGCCTGTCCAAGCATCAATATCTGAGAGTGTTATGACATTTGAGAATGTTCAGTTTCATGATATGTGCTTCTATTGCATTTTCAATTGGCATACTGGTATGTGTCTCATCACCATACTTCCTTATCCCTCAACTGCATAAGACTTTTGACAGCCATTTTCTCAACGTTGTGTTCTTCTAGTAGCATGCTTTCACATCATTTGGGTAGAAGGTGTTTAATTGGAAATGATGTTTGACAAATAATATATCATTACCAAGCTGTTTAAAAGTCTGAAAAGTACTCAAAGTATCTCATATAGAAAACTGAATTTTGCTGAATTTATGAGGCTTCTGCAGTAATGGCTCGCATGTGAAATTAACTACCATTCGATAATGAACAAATATTGAACAATGAGAATGTTTTATATAGAACTAGAGAAGCACTCTGAGAGCGCACACCTCCGCCAAGCAGCTACTTTCCACCGATGATCTTGTTCTTCCATAGAGATCAGTGATTTCCACCCATACGTAATGCATGCTGAAATCGCCTGACTTCCCAATATAGAAGCCTTTTGTTACATCATCAATTCCAGCTGCGAGACCCACCTCACCTCGCCCTAGCAGAAACTAGAGCATGCACTTTCGTGCGCATATGAAAACCTCAAAAATGTGTAGCTTGACCTCCCAAGTTCATTGACCCTACCTGCCAAAACATGGAACATCCTTCACAAAATCCATAAAAAATTTCAGGACCACTACCAAAATTTATTCATCTGTTCCTTGTGTCATTCTCAACCTTTCCCACAAGTCTCATCAAAATCTGTTCACAATTTTTTGAGTTATTTCACAAACGGACAAACCAACGCAGATGAAAACATAACCTCCTTCCTTGGTGAAGGTAATAAAGGGACTTTTCCACAGCACTGCTAATAGAGAACTTCCCATCAAGGGCTACTGTACATGGGTAAGACAGCACTAGATGGTACTGACCTTGATTTGTTTTTCACTTGGTTCCTTTTCTTCCAAGAACATCTCTCCCAACTCATCGTCCACATTTGACAAAGACTCTACAGATATAAAGAACAAGTCCGCAGTAAGTTGTACTGAGCTATCCCAAAGAGAACTCAATGGGTGATTTCAAGTTCGGTGCTAGTGCTAGTGCTAGTGCTATCTCAGCACTAGCACCAGCAATAAAATCGAACTTGAAATCACGTCGGTGTTGGGAGTTGACCTCAAAAATTATGATGTATTTCCGGTTGCTGGTGCTGGGCTCGGTGTTGAATGTCGTCTGCTGAACCGAGCTCCGCCGATTGTGTTAGCGATTTACGTTCTTTTTCTCTATTGACTCCACTAGCCCCTAGGGATTATCATTTTCTTGATTTCAAGTTCAGTGCTGGTGTTAGCGTTGCCGTGCCAGACCCATATTCACTTCCATAATAGATGCACATTTTACGTGCAAAGTCTATGCTAATGCAGTGGTTGCCCATGTAACGTACACGAACACTCCAGACATGGCTATATAAATCTGCGCCTGGGAGCAAAATTAAGATAGTTGTATTTTGGGGAATGGATGAAATTTGTGGCATTTTCATCTGTCTTCCTCACTATATGTCTTAAAATAAGCAGTTTTGGCTACATCTTTTAATATTTGACTGTAATCACGCGCCATCGCTTTTTCCGTTGCGCAATTCCCACGGAGCTCGCGGTGCTGTGATTCCAACACCTAGTGCTAGTGATCGATAATTTTGATCGGTATCGCCTCGTTTATCTGACCGTCGGTGTTGGAGGTCGATTTAAAGCTGTTATTTGGGAGATAGCACTAGCCCTAGCACTAGCACCGAACTTGAAATCACCCAATGACTCAAAGTACATGTATCTCCTTCCTCTAAAAGCAGTGATTCAATGAGTATTTCCAAAACAAAAGTCACTGTTACACCCAGCACTACAAGGTTTTGCTATTGCATTACCCACACTGACTGTACAGTGGTGCATAGCAGCACTGTACAAAGCATTCCTTTTGTAGTCCCATATCATACATATCTGTGAGTGCACTCTGCTTGAACTTTACAATAAAAATATCACAGAGATCATGGGCCAGTATTACAAACATATATTCATGGACTTGAATTAATTGACCAATGCAGGCTCAAGCACTTGTGAAGCAAAAATATAACTGACTCATTTTTGCCACACACCTAAGTTTGCAGAGACATCCCTATGTATGGCATGTTACCACCTGTTCTGGTTTGAATTAATCACCACAAAGTATAGTAAATCAAAGTAATTATGTTGCAAACTAAAATTTGATTACACCATGTTTCTCACCGATCAGTTTCTGCCGGTACTTCTCTACATCAGCCTTCATGTCTTCTGGAACATCACCCTCCACAACCAGTTCTCTTTAAAATAAATGGAGAATGTTGCTGTTTACTATGAGCTCATATAACCATTCATAAAAATGCACAGAAGAATGTTCCATGTTTTGTAATATATAACAGAGAAGTTTTCTCTTCATTTCAAGCACATCATGTTACTCCACAGCCACATATATAATGAAACAAAATAATTTTTCCCCATTTTCTTTACTATGAATTTATAGTACAGTTGCATTTTATACAATTTGTGAATGCAGTTCTAACAACTTTATGTGCCTCACAGTTCAAATCTGTTGTTAGTCATATTTTTTAGTAACATCGAAACATGCAATTTATGCTCAGTCATGGGGAAGGTGCATTCCAATGTCTCTTGTTAACTTATTGATATGGTACTTTAGCAATGATTGACTGATGGAGTATCTTAACTCTTAATGTGCCATGGTCGCCGAACGGCGACCTTAGTCCTGATGTGCCATGGTCGCCGATCGGCGACTAAGAAGAGCGAGAAAAGCATTGATCATTTAAGTTCTTGTGGTACCCTAATGTGTTACACCAAGAAACTGCCAATGATATGTACTGGTAGCTGATTAGCATAGCCATCGTTTCCACTAAAAATATGAGCATGCTTACATAGGAAAATTTTGAGGTAAATACATGATTTTTCAGCTAGATGTACTTTTTTCGCGTCGGGAAAATCCGCAGCGAGCGCACCCTATGCGAGATTTGTATGGATCAAAAGTCTCATTGGTAAACCACGCGTGTGTATGCTATTGAATCTGCGTGTATTGTCTATGTGGTTCCACTCGCATTGTTCCGCTTGGATGCTGTCCTACGGGAAGCTGCTTTGATTTTGTCCCTCAAAGAGGGTCAGCTTTCGTTCGTCGGTCAAGTCTTTCATCCTTTTGCTTTGGTGAACGTCACTAATCGTCCCCACGCTAGCATAGGAATTGCGCGCGGACAAAGGCCTGCCGATTTCAGTGAATACCGTGTGTGGAACAAGTACATAATTGTTTTCTGTGAATGCAATGCTCCCTGAGGCATGGGTGCAACACTATCCTTCATGATAGATCACTAGAGTACACAAATTCTACGGAGGTAAAGTGTAACACCACATCATGTACAGTACAGAAAACAGCTTAGATGTCAATGCATTACAGGGATGGCATAGTTTCAGTTGAGATGGGGCATCAGGATTTCAACTTTTTTTATAATTTTTTGAGATGATGAGAAACTTCTCATGAAATATATAACAGCACATCATTCTAAGAGGAATTTAAAGTTTCTTTGATGAAAATTGGTTTTGAAATGGCTGAGATATCCAAAACAAAGCCATCTTAGTCAACTCACCTTTTATTAGGATCACTTTGTTTTACTTTGCTTTTGGATATCTCAGCCATTTTAAAATCGATTTTCATTAAATAAACTTTAAATTCCTCTTAGAATTATATGCTCTTTAACATTTCTTAAAGTGGTTTCTAAGTATCTCGCAAAAGTTAAAAGCTGGATCCTCATCTCAATCAATACTATATCATCCCTTAACAGGTTTGTGGGGCATCTTACCCAGCAGCTCCTTCAAAGAACAGCGCTCTCCGGTGTATGAGGTCCACAACCCCCTTCGAGTTGGCCTCGAGACCTATGGGGAGCTGTAGGAATGCAGCGTTGTGGTTCAACTTGGATTGCAGCTGTGACAGCACTCTGTGTGGGTTTGCTTTGGTTCTAATGTGACACCGATCGGAAAGGCAAGCGCATAGATCAAACCAGTGAAAACTCCATGAATATGACTCTACATCCAACACTATACCCATTCTATGATTATTTCGACACATAAAAGACCCAGTTGTGTGTGAACACTATAGAGTGGGAAGGCTGGACTGGCTCAGATATATTCAAGAATCCTCGAAACGAATTGTGTACATCTTTACGACTATGATCTCTGCGCATCTTTAACTCTTTATGTGCCACATTCGCACGTCCGGCTCAGTCGACGGCGTGCCAACTTAGTATATCCTGCTCAACAAACAAAGCATCCAAAACCGATCGATAAATCGCTAATTCCGCGGTACAATCAAAGCGTTTCTCGCGCTTTTGTTCCTCTCACATACGGCTTGCATTCTATGTGGTGATTGACTATCAAGCGGTGTTCCCAACTAGATTTGCGTGTACATTCTAAGTTTCTGTCACTATTTTATGTGCAAAAGTCATGCCTTTACAGTAATGTAGCAACTGGTAATTCAAAAGAAAATTGAAAATAGAATTGTTATACATTGTATATAGAAACAAAGTTTGGCATTCCTCTTTAACTTTGCTCACTATTATGTCTAGCTTAACAGAAATTTGTAGAAGCTATACAAATTGAAAAAAACAGAATTCTTTCTCAAAGCATGACTACCTTCTTGTCTCAGAATAACGTGGCACACAGGGGGTTTCCACCATGGCACATAAAGAGTTAAAAGAGCACACACAGGCAAAGAATCGTGACTGGAGTCCACCATTACTGATGAGTGTATGCTCTGTGCATATTATTCACTGACATGTGGCTGACGGGTGCTAATGGGGGTTTTCAAATGCCGCTGGTGGTCAATGAACTCGATTGGACCAGCTTTGTTTCACAACACTACTGGGTCTTTGATATGGTCAACAGTAGACACCCACTGAGAGTAAAAGTCTCTTCAGCATTCCCACCACAAGAAAGGACATCACTACCACTTGAAAAGAGCAAAATTCTGAGTTTAAACACTTTGTTAAGTCTCTGAAAACGAAAATAACACATTTTGAATTTATCCAGTACCCAGTGAAGTGAGGTACATTTGATAGCCTGCTCAGAGAGTTGTAACAAATTTTACAAATTCTGTATATCAGAGTTTATGTACAAATTTGTAGAAGCAATGCACACATGCCATCTAACTCATTTTATCAATGTATGCGTTCTTAAACAGACCAGTCACCCTGCATTTAATTTTGTTACAGTACAACTCTTTCTCCACATACACATACATATTATGTACATACATACCCCGGTACATAAATTATTATCCACTTATATGCATCTTTACCTGTCAAGTTTATTGATGAATGCAATGCATGGCACAGAGTATCTCTTCATCTGTCTGTTGACAGTCAAAGTCTGGCTCTGGACCCCGCCCACACTGCACAAGACCAAGACAGCTCCGTCGAGCACCCTCAGGGCTCTCTCAACCTCCACTGTGAAGTCCACATGACCTGCAGGTTAAAACATATCACTTGTTGGTTACTGTTTCCTGGATCACTACAGAGTCATGAAACAATACACTTGGCAGCGATAGTTCACAGTCATTTCAGGAAATTCAAGTACAGTCAAAGCTGTCTACAGCAGCAATCCAAGGTAGACAAAAAAAGGAGGCCCTTACTGTCAGGTGGCCGCTATAGACAGGTGCTTTAATATGCTTCTTGCTATCCATGCAAAATACTCTGAGCTCTGTGAAAAAAAGTCAATCATGAAGTTGCACTTCACTTTCAAAGGGTTGAAAAGGAGATGTATAGTCTCCAGATAATGGACTGTCTCTGTTTGTGTGTGTCCGTGCATAAGCATGTACAAATTTAGATTGAATCACAATTTATAGGTAACATACTTTCAGCTAATTTCATTGTAATTGGCTGATTTTTACATTCCAGACAACAACAACAAAAAATACTTTCCATACTCGTCCTGTTCATTTTGTTAACACATTCAAAGTGACAGCGTAATTTTTATTTGTTTTACATGATACCAGAATTAAAGCTTATTGAGAAAAAAAAAAAAAATCCTTTTTTGGCATACATGCATTTAAGCAAAAATAAAGAGTGGAGCATATGCTGCATTGCACATATTTCATTGTATGATTTATTTATCACTGAATGAAATTCCCATTAAGAACATGATCAAATGATAAAATTTAAAGCAATCTGTAAAAATACTTCACTTTCATACTTCATACCTGGAGTGTCAATGATGTTGATGTTGTTGTCCTTCCATGAGATGTAGGTGGCAGCAGACTGGATAGTTATTCCTCTCTGCCTCTCCAGCTCCATAGAGTCCATTGTGGCACCAACATTATCCTTTCCCTTCACCTTAAATTTCAAAACATACCATTATCGCTAGATGTAAACACAGGAACCATGTCTACAGCTGCCAAAAGTCACCCATCAATTTCAGTGAGATTCCAAAGAGCAACATACAGCTGTAATTGGGGAGACACTTATATGTTATGTGCATCTCAACGGGCAAAATTAAATTCCTGGATCAGGGAGATATTGTTATTATTTTTATCCAGACATGAGGAGATATTGAGATTTAAAGAGGAAATCCACTTCAAAAATAAATAAACTCTAAAAAGAAAAAAGGAGAGAGATATTAATGTGTGATATTAATATAAATAACAAAAGACATGGCACGGGAACATGCAAGTTATGCTGAGTCGAGGGAAAGGTGCATTCCTATGTCTTTTGTTAAACATATCAGTACTTTAGCAATGATTGACAGATGAGGTCACAACAGGAATATTGGTTTGGAAGGATTTTTTGTGGGCGTATCCAAGTAATCTGAAGAAAAATGGAAGAGAAATTAGTGAAAAAATGTATATGGAATGTTTCTAGATATTCATTTCACTGCAAAAGTAATGCTGAGGGTAGCTTAAATAAACACAAATCAACATGCATTTGCACTTCAGGGAACCTTTAGGGCAAGCTTTACATTTACACAGCTGAAATACGAGGGTTTTTTTTTGTCATTTCTGTAAATAAAATGAATAAGAAATCGTGAGAGCATGACATCATCAACTTGCTGATTTAAATATTCATAATGACACGTCAAGAAGTGTTTTCTGAAAGAATGTAAAATTTCAGAATGTCATAACTTCTTATATCTCATCCAGTTTTGATCACTTTTGCATTGTTCTGCACTCAGTTGAACTCATTCCCTTACCTCATGCATTTCTTTGATTCTTCCAGTGTAGAAGAGCAGCCTCTCAGTCAGGGTTGTTTTTCCAGAGTCAATGTGAGCCGAAATACCAATGTTTCTGATTTTGCGTACATCCTATTCATCAAGACAAGAGGAGACAAAATGAGATATACTGTATGGATGGAGTTGCCAGTATTGGTCCTGAACTTTGTACAAAATCTGCAACCAACATCTGCAATAACCAACATAAATGCAAAACATTATTTTGCCACCACTAACTCAATATGTTACTCCACACCCTGGGAGATGCACCGCTTTTCCCTTTTCACTTTTGGCATAAATTGCAATCAATCTATGTCCAACAGTGTTGAGTGAAAAGATATTCATATAAGATAAAGGCCAAAGTATTACAGCTGGAAATCACTCGGGGAGGGGATAAGAATTGTGTATTCTCCTGCAAATGAATAACATAGTAAGTATAACAAAAAACAACATAAGTCTTACAAAGGACTAGAAGGGAGGGTACCCTATGACCAAAACTGGTCCATCAACTATTATCCAAGCTACCTTTTTCTTTCTTGTTTGTCTATTTGTTTTTCAGGATACCTCAAGCAGGTTTTTTTATTATTTCTTTACTAGTCCACATGATGAAATTTAAGAGTTAACAAAATGATATCTTTTTTAAAGAAATATCACCAAGCATTAGTGCTTTAAAATAGTTCTGAAATGTGAGTTATGGATAGAAATAACCACTGTAAAAATTTGAATCCATAAAATCAGTTTAAATACACAAAATGTGAACAATAGTTATAATAAAAATATTTCCAGACTAAACCTTCTACAGTTATGGTTTATTGAGAAAAATACTGATCTCCTTATACTTCAGGCTTTATCACAAAAATTTTACATGGTAGGGTGCAAGGGGTGTTTTGTGGTACAACAGACCTACACATATGCATCAAATGTGATATCTTGAACATTTTTTAAATCATTGCTCGCAAAGGTAAATACGACCTACATCACATTGAACTTCTGATGTGCTTACCAAACAAAATACACTAAAGAGCAAGAACAAAAAGCAGTTAGAATACTTACATCTTGTGACACTAATGTTGAGTATTTACCAGTAGCTGTTATGGCCGGCCTTGTCTAGAAAGATGGCAAAGAAAAAAAATTAATGCTTTTCATCGCAGTTTCTACAAAAGCTCAAGGTCACCCACAAGGGGTAAACTATATATGCAAGCAAACATACATTTGTATCACACACACGCAAAGATTAATAAGGTGGTTTGCTTAATAAGTATAACGCATGGCCAGCGGAACATCTTCAAAAGTGGGGGGGGGGGGCCACTTCCGAGTTTCATCAGCTAAGAAGCAAAAAAAAAAAAAAAAGGCCTCGGGACGACTTGGGCAACTTGTGGTGCACTAGTTCCGGGTTTCTTCAGCTGACAAAGGGGGGGGGGGGGGGGTGCCAAAGTGGTGACACCCTATGTATTCATATGTATTAATGGTGCAAAAAAAAAAAAGTGGAGGACGGACCTGAGCCCCCTCCCCCCCCCCCCCCCCCCCCCACGGTCCGCCAGCCCTGTAATGATTGCTTTGCACTCAAGTTAATCACAAAAGATTTGATTGGGCTCAGCTCTCTGTGAGTTTGGCTCCTTGTCTGAATGTTATTCTGCACCCTGCAGCTGCACCCATGGCCACCCATGATTCATATTCAACCTTAAAGATAATATAAAGTTTTGGTATTACCTCAAAAGTTTCCCTAAATTTCCTTGTCTTAGTTTGTGTTTCAGGTTAAAGTACCTTTCATATAACTAACACTGTGAGACTTACTCGCCCCAAAGTGCTCTCATGTCTTAGTAATCATGCAATAATGGTTTCGTACCAGAGCCACCGCCGTACGGTGGCGAGGTAGCACACGTATTGTACGAAACCATTATTGCATGATAACTGCGACCAGCAGCGTGCAGCCCCATACGCATACTGAGCAGCTAACTGCGACCAGCAGCCCCATACGCATAGCTAAATGGGGCTTCGCATTGTAGCTTACAGGATCATGACAGATTTAGTATCGCGGGTAAATATCAACTTAAAATCCATAAAATTCTTCAATTTGAAGACTTACCAATTAAGTTGAAGTCTTGAAAACAGGCTTCGAGCAACGTTTGGTTCTGCTAATAGTCCCTTTCTGTTCGAATTGATGACTGAATGTGACTCGGTCGAGAGGACCTTGGGAGAGCTACACTGAATTGACGGCCAGCGCATGCACACACAAACATCTTATCCGTTCGTGGATTTGAAATTTGTTCGCATGTGATGTGTGTGTATGCGCTGGCCGTAGTAATCAGTGTATGTAGCTCTCCCAAGGTCCTCTCGACAGAGTCACATTCAGTCATCAATTCGAACAGAAAGGGACTATTGGCAGAACCAAACGTTGCCCGAAGCCTGTTTTCAAGACTTCAACTTAATTGGCAAGTCTTCAAATTGAAGAATTTTATGGATTTTAAGTTGATATTTACCTGCGATACTAAATCTGTCATGATCCTGAATGCTACAATGCGAAGCCCCATTACGCTATGCTTATGGGGCTGCTGGTCGCAGTTAATTGCATGATTACTAAGAAATGAGAGCACTTTGGGGCGACTAAGTCTTACAGTATTAGTTATTTGAAAGGTACTTTCACCTGAAACACGGAAATTCAGGGAAACTTTTGAGGTACCGGTACCAAAACTTTTTATTATCTTTAATAAAAAAGAAATATATTTCCTATCACCATGATCACTCATTTCGCATTCAAGGTATCAGGCTATCATCACTCACAGTTATAAAGGTAAACACATCAAGCTGTGCTGTGTGTAGTCACTGGTATAAAAAAAATGTAAACTTTAGAAAAACCACTAGGCTAGAAGGTGTGGTTGTATTAATAATATTATCATGATTTTAATACTACGTGTAGATATCTACTTGTACATGTTATAACAGGGGCCCTCATGCAATCTTGACATTCAATTCCCTAGCTAGCCACATGCTTAAGCTTAAATCACTACCGAGTCCCAGGATTGGGGTTACAGTCAGGTTTAGGCTTTATTGCAGCATAAATCATGAGAATGCAGGCGAAGTACAGAACAGCATTAGCTCCGTAGCTGCCATTCATTTACAACTTCCGTCCAGATTTCACATGGGTTAAAAAGCAACACCAATGCCTACGTATGGGACAGCATTAAATTACAACGCTCAGTATTCATAATGTCGCGTCTCCTTACCAGCTTCAGGTGATAGATGTTTCTCGTCAGAGAAGAGTATCTCCCAGTCAGAATTCTTGTTAAACTCATGATTCCCTCCGAGAAACTTCTGTGTTTTGATCTGAATTGCAAAAAGCATTCACAATCACCAAACCCACACACTAATTCTCATGTGTACATCGCACATGCGATTATGCAATAACCGGCATTTCGCATTACTAGAGACCTTGACCAAACGTGGGTGATCCCATGGTGCTAACACAGGAAAATATATCAGTAGAGGAGCGGCGAATTCGCTTACAAAACCTATTATGCAGAGCTCTACAGTGAACCAGTGGTGGTGGTGGTGGCGGCGGTGGTGGTGGTGGTGTGTGTGTGTGTGGGGGGGGGGGGGGGGGGGAGGAGGGGGAGGGGAATGTGGAGGGACTATAATTGATCTTGTGCACGCAGTGATGTGATCGAGTTTTCTTATACAATTCGTTTTATTTGTGTACTACTGATTTTGTATTAAGTCTCTTCTTTTTCTCCTTTTTTATTGAAATCTCAAAGGTTAATTCTTTGCAGAATAGGCCTTCATTTCTGCATTTATTTCAAAATAAATGTTAACAATGATATACGTGACATATGATATGGAAATAATCAGAAGATACATCAACAAATTATACAGTGAAGTGGATATTATGTTCGATACAAAGCCGTGTTTGGTAAAATCAGTACAATGTTGTGATTACTGCAGAAGGCAATTATGCCATTGCTTGAAGCGAAAGTGCACAATGGTTGGAAATTGTTTACCAAAGGCCTCACGGGTTACTCGCATTCATTTACAAGAAAATATCAATGTTTGGAAAAAAAAAATCAGTTTTACATATTCCTATATAATATTATGTATATAATCTCCAATTCTTAAGTATTTCCCTCTTCCTTATACAGCAGTGCTTGAAGCGATAAAAATACTAGAAATATCCCACAAAATACATACATACGTGTGGGTATGGAGGATTCAGAAAATGAATGTCATCATGATAATAATTTACCGCTCTGTACAATTTCAAATTAAACTGCATGCGTTTGTGCTGTGAATGCAAAGCAGGGCGGCGGGGTGTAGTGTGCATATTACTGCCGAGAATCTTTAGTTTGCGGAGTAATAATATTGCTATTGTCCAGAGGGGAAATTTGTTGGGTGTAAGAAGAGAAACGTAAACGGGTCTTGATATTCAAATCATGGTTGTATTCAGTTAATGGAAGTGCTTCTTCATATTAAAGAGCCTTGACCCCTCCTGTGCAAAAGAGTCAAATGCGCATAAAACTTCACACACAAATCTAAATGAACAGGGGAAAAACGTGGCACTGAGAAGAGACATCTAATTCGAGTGATGAATTCCATGCATCAAGACCATCCTTATTTAATTTGATCGATGAAAAATATATTTAAAAAATATACAATAATGACCTGTGTTAATTTTCAAATGTATTTTGTTAATTCACGTTTTTGCAATTACATGTATTACTATTATGTTCTGGTTATACATTGTAGGCCTACATGTACATAATTTCTCTGTTTGTTTGATGGAAATTAAATAAATTTGAAAGTGAAGATCATTGTGTCTTATGGTTGCTATTGGTTCGAGTTTTTGTTTTGTTTGTTTGTTGTTTTGTTTTGTTTGTTTTGCGCTCGGAGCAATCTGAGGTTATTCGTGTAGGTTAATCACCATGCAGAAGCATGATGATAATGGACTCTGGTCTTACGTGCACATGAAAGCGTTTAAAAAATCAAAGGTAGAGAATGTTTTGAAAGTTTAATATAAAGATAGCCATATGGAATACATGGATATCATGTTGTAGATTCGCAAAACAATGGATCTGTTTTATACTTGCTAATAATGTAACTTCATACGTACAAATCCGCAATGATTTTTTTTTTTATCAGGGATAAAAAGAAGGAGTTATTTCTAGTTTTACAGGAATTTCCCCAAGATAGATTGCAGTAAAACAAATCTGGATAAACTAATTAAAGATATTATTGAATATAATTAGAGAGCGACGTGGGAGAAAATGTACTTTAAGTTTGTACAGTGTATAGTAATTCTACTCCTTTTGAGACATTGAGAAGATATCAATTTTATTATCAAAATGTTTCTTATCCATTTGCAAGTGATTTATGAAAACGTAGAAAAATGTGTATATTCAAGAAATGGTATTGATTTGTGGGAATGAGCAAAGCTGTGCAATAGGATTAAGCACCAGCAAATGGTGTCTAGCGTGGACAATTTGATGGGTATGTGATCAATTATTGTAAACCGACACCCGGTATCGTATGTCCGACTCCAATAAACGTAGTATGGAACTAGTATCGGAGGCAAAATTCACGACAGAGATGGATACTATAACCGTTGTTACCGCAGAAGATGTTCGCTACTTGCATATCTTTTACTCTTCCTTCTTTTTTGTTTTGTTATGTTTATTTTATCTCTTTTTTTTTTGGGGGGGGGGAGGGGGAAATTACTGGAAATAACCTACTCAGTGTACACAAGTAGGGAAGATCCAGAAGAGTTGAACCGCTCTTTCACATAACTATATGAGCCACATTTCCTAAAATCTGAATCACTGGTTGGAGAACTTCTTGTCATCCTTACAATACCACAAAAATAACTGCTCCTGTAATAATTATGTAAATGACAGAAACGGTCTTACCTCTAATTCTGGAAACAACTTTATTCAGCAATTTAGAGTTCTGCCCTCACCCGATGTTCATAAACCTATTAAACAACTCTTTGCCATGACCAAAAAGAAAGATTTGTGACACTCTGCCAACAGTTGGCATTTGAACTTTGTATCTGGGGTATAAGTGGCAGTTCTGGGTGGTGGATCAAATCTCCTTGTGGCTCAACTCACCAGGATCTCCCATAAATTTGCGACAAATTCCAGGTTCGACTCTGTCACCTGTTTTATATTCATAAATGAATTACAACGACACACGATCTATTCAAATACGTTGCCATGCTGCTATACTCTTCATTCTTGCACGACTTACCACCAGGGCAATGTACATTCCCTACAACTGTAAAGAGAATGTGTAAATATGAATTACGATCTGTTAGTGGGTATAATCTAGACACGCTCCTCACGTAGCACCTTACCATCGTACGCGAAGTGGTTCTAATTGATAGTATACGTTTAATTTCGTTGCAACGCTCGAGTTGTCTTCAATACAGCGTTAAATGTTCAGTGATCCGGTCGGAGATTATCTTTTCTACATTTCACAGGCATCACCTTGATCAACCACTTAACAGCAATTTCATAATTACATTTTGTTCCCATCCCTTGCTGCCATCATCCTACTTTGCTACTATGTCACATATTTTAGCTGTTGTTATTGTTGTTGTTGTTTTTGTCGCTGTAGGCCTATTTATAACGAGATAATTGAAAAGAAGAATTGATAAATTTTCACTGTGGCCTAGAGCGGAGCCATCAAGTATCTTTTTAATCTAGCAGAACATACACTAACCTTGTGAAAGATTACCTTTTAAGCTCAATGTAAGTGAATTAAAGTAATGTTTGCGCATCAGTGTGTATGTGGTGGTTCAATTTATCTCCTGTCTGCAGTGACGAATTTTCTCTCCCACTAGCAATTTACTCTTCCTTTCCCCTTTTCCCCTTTTCTATGTCATGTTGATCGTGAAGTGTGTTAAACTTGAAAGCTTCAGATTCCACATTGGCACGCAATATGTGTTAAGTGTCTTCCAAAAGCAAATCTAGCCGTATATAAACAACCGCAGTATGATACAACGTATGAGTCGACTTTGAAATGCATGGCGAGAGTTTAAAATGTCATATCTAAAATTTATTTACAAAATAAAATGCAAAACGCCTAAGAACGCCACTTGCATATAGAGTAAAGTACTCTCTAAAAAAAATCGAGTGAAAATATTCACTCTTAAAAGAGTGAATACAAAAAAGAGTGGATTTAGAGTGAAATTGGAGTGAATTTTGAGTGAAAATGTTCAATTTCACTCATTTTGGAGTGACCTCAAGGATCACTCGAAGATTTTGGAGTGATCCCTGACGTCACTCTAAAACGAGTGAATATGAACATTTTCACTCAAAATTCACTCCAATTTCACTCTAAATCCACTCTTTTTTGTATTCACTCTTTTAAGAGTGAATATTTTCACTCGTTTGTTTTTAGTGAGTACATTCAATTTATGCGTACATGCATCGTCACACACGGACTACGGGAAAAGTCAGTAATAATATTATTCTAATTAACCTCATAATTATACTCATAGGGCCTAGTATAACACGATAACACACCTTTGGCATATTTGGCGTGACAACGTGTTTCTGTCACTTTTTGATATGGGGTTTTCATTTTAAGTACAAGAAAATCTGACTGCCATGAGGTTGAAATCGCATACGGAAAAAAGATGCACAACTGTTCGTATTTTTCTGCCTAAAAGTGAGTGACATACGGCTACGGATACACACTGAAGAAGTTATGACAATCGATAGATACACGTTTTCAAGGTATAATAGGCCCTATATCTGAGCTCTAATCCTACTATGAACATCTCGAAATAACCGTTAATATTAGTCACACGATGCTTAGGTAAACCTTCTTCATTATTCTCTAGATTTGCAATCAGCTTGAAAAAGACTGCTGAAATTATGTTGGAGTATAAGCATGAATTCGAGTGAAACATGAAGCCAATCGATCGATGGATTATCAGTCCATCGATTATCGATTATTTCACCACGGCTCAAGGTACTCTATTATATACCTTGAGTGGAGCCGTGGAGGAATAATCGATAATCGATCGACTGGTAATCATTTTAGAGGACATGAGCAAAATTTAAGTCAAAACCTTTATAGGACGCGAGAAGTTCGTTCTTCCTTAAAGAAACAAAATAGAGTACGCCTATAGTTAAAGTTATGTCTGATTAAGTTCCGTGTGGTGTGTGAGGAGAAGAAGAAGAAGGAGAAGAAGAAGAAGAAGAAGAAGAAGAAGAAGAGGAGAAAGGAATTTTCCCGCAAGGGACGTCACTTTCAAGTGATCGATGAGGCTTTATAAAGGATTAGTTTGTTTATCTGAAGCCATCTTGTTGCTTTCATTATGATACTTTCTGCTTTCTCAAAGTCTACCCTAAACATTCATCTGCAGCTTATATACAACTTTCTATTTTTATTTTTTTTTGGGGGGAGGGGGGGGGAGAGGGGGAACTACCTCTCTCTCTCTCTCTCTCTGAGATTAATTTTTGCCCGAAATCAAATAACAATGGCAGTGACTGACGCAGGAAGAATATATTTTAGCCTAACAACACTATATTACCGATTCTATTTCAAGATTGCATGCCGATTGGGTTGATAGCTCATGAAATGGGATTTTGTATGCACAGAAATATAATTTCGTTTGACGCGCCCCCATTTCTTATATAGCGTGCTTTCTATGGTTTTTATGGTCGTTGTGCATTGAGCGTCTCATTTCAGTAGTTGATCTCAACCATACGTTTTTAATTTTCCGAAGTGTAGATTAACCACGTCATAGAGAAGGTATGTGTGTACGGTAAAATATTCGTGAATCAATTTGATGTAAAGGAAAAATTGAGGATAAGAAATGCACAGCAGCTTTTATGATTCATCGACCAAATAAAGGTTGATTGTACACTGAACGTCTACACACACACACACACACACACACACACACACACACACACACACATGTTCATATATATACATTTTTATAATACTATATATATCATACTACACGTATACATAATAACATTTACACATACATATACACAAATAGGCCTGTATAATATTTTGTGCGTAATTTTAAGCTTGCTTTCGAAAAATGGTCAAACAAACGGGATTCTTGTCAACAGATCTGCTGTAATCTGGTAAAACTACGTTTCTCGTTTGTGGCGATTTCGAAATGTTCACGTCATGGAATGCCTGACGATTTTCACAGAGTGATTTAGGCCACATAACTTAGAATTGTGTTCTATATCAAATAGGAATCTTACTTTTTTTGCGTAAATCGAAATAGGAATTCATCATCACTTATTTAGAGAAATTTTACAGATTTTTTAAGCGAAAGTAGTTCTGCCAGAATAATGCAAGTATTAACCAGCATAATGATCTGGCAAAGCTAATTATATTTTTTTAGATATTTAGTTTTGCAAGTTTACATCCTACATTTTCTATTTACACCTTGAATGAAAACAGAGCTGTATATTGTGTTGGTACCGTGTATCTATCTTGAGGGGGGGGGGGACAAAGTTTAAATTATTACTTGAGTCTTTCTATATTAATCTTTTTACTTTGTTGATCTCTTTGCCCAGTGACGTCGGTAGTGTCGTAAATAAGGAGTGTGCGCATGCATTCTTAAGTTACTACAAGTAAACACACACACGCACACACACCCACACTGTGTACAAAGGCACATTACACACAGGTGTATCTGCCACACGCAAAACGGACGGACAATCTGCACACATCGTCATCGACACACGGACACGCCTAATCAGTATTAGTAAGTGTATTGTCGCACTGTTTGATTTTACTTGCACTTCAGCTTATGTCTGCCAGACGTGTCCGCAAAAAGCACGGACAAGTTCCCACACAAATCCACTGCACACAGTAAGAAATGACGAAATGTGCATTTGCGTTGGGCAAATTCTAATTTGACACATTTATTTGCTGGGGTGAGAATCAAAAATTAAGCAACTGAATCAGCGGTTGAGTGGAGAGCGTCGTACGTCCGCTGGAGGAGTGCGTTACATTACTTCACGGGAAAATTCACCTGGCGCGGGTTTCTTTCGGAGGAAACATAGTGTCAGGGCGGGATCACTGGAGAGAGCTGGACTTTGACGCTTGTAGATTTCCCGTCTCATTCATAGTTGAACACAATGTCCATGTCGACGTCGACCGTGACTTTCAACGCCAGTGTGACGTTGTTGCCTTCCGAGACAGAACTTACCGCATGCACGGGATTTGGTGTCGTACAGGTGTTTCAAGTCCTCATCGGATTTCTCGGCCTTTTCGGGAATTCAACTTGTGTGATAGTCCTCAGGCGACAATCGGTGAGCAACAATACCAACTGGCTCATTGTCAACCAAGCCGTCATCGATTCGATCACTTCATTCATCCTCATCGCCACCATCATCTCCGAAGGCTGCGGCATTCGCTACATCCCCAAGCCTCCACTCGTGACAGAAATCTACTGCAAGTTGTGGAATTCATTTCTGTTCGTGTTTTCGGGTTTCGCAGTTTCAACGTTCAATTTAGTCGTCCTGTCCATCGAAAGATATCTCGCCGTGGTTCACCCCGTGTGGTATTTGCATCATTTTAAAAAGCGAGCCGTGTACATTCTTGGGGTCTCCACTTGGTTTCTGGGCCCAATTTTCCAATTTTTGCTGGTATTCCTCCACTACGATATAACTCCCGAGGGACAATGTCGCTACACTCCAAAATACCAGGGAATTCTAGTGATGCTCTTTGTTTGGGAATATTTCATTCCCGTCTGTATCATGACTTTCTCGTTTGTCTCCATCCTGCGTAAATTTCGTGAGCTCAACAAGGTGGCGCACAGACGCGGAGCGGGAGAGTTTGGGCGAATGGCTGTTCTGTCCATCCCTTCTTCAAGCGCGCTCCAGACCAGGGCTCAGCCGACCATTGCATCAGCGATTAGCGAGGAGCCCGACAAACAAACTGACGGCGGGCCTGTAGCGACCATATCCGGCCCAGGCTGCGACAATGCCACCAATCTACAGGGGTCCAGTAGTAATGATATTCCTGAACAAAAGGACCCGACTGAAGGAAAGAAAACTCAGCAGTCTGGAGCGGAGCAGTCCATGCCGTCTGCCGCGGAGCAGCCCCGTCGGTCAACCGCAACCGGCATGATCCAGCGCCGAAACACCACCAAAGTGCTACTTGCTATGTACCTGTTATACTTAATTTGCTGGTCTCCGAACCAGTGGACATTCCTGCAGTTCAACCTTGGTGGATACATCGACTTTGATTCGGGGTGGTATCGTTTCTTGGTGATCATGGGGACACTGAACACGTGCGTGAATCCGTTCCTCTTTGCTTTTCGCCTTAAAGTATACCGCAATGAGATGGCGGCGATGTTTCGCGGTTGTTGTAGGCACCACTGAGTGATAACTTGCACTCACCAAAATGTTACCCTTGACATTTTTGTTTTAATACTAACATTGACAAACACTTTACTTGTTCGTCATTTCTACTGACGTATGATCGTCAGTCAATTTGTGCGTCGGATTATAACGTTACTCTGTACATAAACACATCATTATGCACATAAAATGGAGATGATCTTCGTCAGAAAAATTCTAAGGACAGCCTTCTATTTTTATTCTTGTCCTATTAAAGAATTATATGAAACAGCGCTATGAAGCGGGTAAAACAATACTATCAGGTAATACTTTGCTCCGATGAGCTAATGTGTTGTATGTATGAATGTGTGCTTGTGTGTGTGTGTGGGGGGGGGGATGGTTGGCTGTGATAAATTGATTTGTTTTTCCTCCCAACCAGCTTTTTTTTTTCAACTTTGTATTGAGTCGTTAACGCTCTTACCACATAAAGAGGTGATTGCTTAATATCGCAGCCACTATCGCACTCCTATAGTTATTCTGATTGTAACAAAACAAAAAGTGGGGAAAATGTTTGGTGATGATGTGATGGAAAGCTGTCGCTTAAGGTACGCCTTTGCAAGACCCTTTCGTCTCCAAAGTAAAGCTTTCCACTGTGTACACGCTGTCATTCGAGGTCACCTAAATATTGTCAAAGAAAGGTTAAACCACTTTTCCCTTGAAAATAAAAGAATGCAGTGCAATTCAAATTCAAATTCAGTTTCTACAAAGTGCTATAAATTTAATTTTCTTTCTTTGAACACATCGTGAATGTTGTAAAATAGGTTAATATGCTCTTATTGATTCGCTGAAAACCTCAAGAATGGGTATAATTTTGTTCGCGCACTAATTTTACGTTGTAATGAGGTAAACAGAAAATGCGCAATGGAGAGCAGGCAACTCCTCAAAAAAAAAAAAAAGATCTGAAAATGTTCACACTTACTCCGGTTTATAGTGGTAGGCCTTCTAGTATTTGTCACTGACCTGTAAAAATCCAATCGCTTGAATATCTTGATGGCCATATCTCAAACTTTTCTACCAATACTTTCTGAGACTGAAACATGTT
Source organism: Diadema setosum (assembly GCA_033980235.1). Lineage (NCBI taxonomy): Eukaryota > Metazoa > Echinodermata > Echinoidea > Diadematoida > Diadematidae > Diadema > Diadema setosum. The sequence continues at coordinate 10,604,319 of CM067079.1, forward strand.
TTCTGTTTGATTTGAGAGCAGAGTCACTTTCGAAATTGTATCTTTTCATAATTACATTTTATTTTGAAATATACCGTGGTAAATGAATACAGAATGGTTACGCACGCTTGGAAATGTGCCAGGTTTGCATGCGTTCGCAACATTAATTTCATATCTAACGTTGATCAGTTTCCTCACATGCATAAATGATTAGAGAAGTTATGATTCATGCCAGCAGTTTGGTTAATATTCTGATAGAGAATCATAGCATGAGAAACGAAATAGCGTCCTTTTAATAATAATGATATTAATAGCTGGTTTTTATATAGCGCATTTCATACTTGTTGAGTATCTCAATGTATTTACGGACTATTATTACGCCGGTCACTGGATACATTATTTCCAACCAGCACTAACAGTGCTCATTCTCCACTCCCTTGGGAGTATTCCAGCCAGTCGCAGCCATTTTATACAGGCGCACACATGCTGATCAACCAACATAAGCTTTCTCATCCTACCGGGTACCCATTTATACTCCTGGGTGGAGAGCAGCAATGTGGACAAAGTGCCTTGCTGAAGGGCAAACATGTCGTGCTTGTCATGGGCTCGAACCCACGAACCATACCACGCTCATGTCGTTCACAGATGAGCGCTCTTATCCACTCAGCCACGACACCTCAGCCCATCTCTCTCACTATTTATGTGTTGTAATGTGTGGAGTAAAATATGCCACGTGATGGGCGGACGAAGAAAAGCACACACAAGAGGAAAAAAAAATTGTTTGAAAAAAAAAATTCTTACATTTTGATCTGACTCACAGCAGAATATTTTAAGAAATGTCACTAGGCCTATAGTAGAAGATTCGAGTGGTCTTGACCAACTAAAGTGTAAGAAAAAAAAATAAGGCAGGCCCATAATCATGAAATCACTGATGTATTATACAGTCTATGTTCACGAGCTATTTTCCGTGTCTGTGTGACTACTATAGTTTATTCTGGTATCAATATAGTCTGGCTATTCAAGAAGTTAACAATACGTCCACTTCGCTGATTTTCTTCACAAAGTGAAAGCCACTTTTCTAAGGGACACGGCCACAACAATCTAACAAAAAAGAAAGAAATTAACACTCATCAATGTGTACACATGAAAATAAATTGCAGTCACAAGATATTGCAGTTCTTTTCTTACAAGGATGTTTTCATTACTGCGTGAACTCTGATGGTGTGAAATGAAAAAAAAAACAACAACAAACAAATGAGATGAAAAAAAGTGCCAAATATGTAACACCCAGTGCCGTATGTCGTCGTACATGACATGTTGCGGTTCGAGTAACCAAGTTAACATCAGTACACAATCGTCCTATGGAGCTCTGGATCTGTACGATAATCTGTTTAACATTACCGGGGAAAAATACACAGACACACGCACTTAAGACTACACAGTCAGTGCGCAGCACGCATTATAATGAGGCAGCGGCCGGAGATTTATTCAGCGTCTCGTTTCGGTCTCGCTTCAGTTTCGCGAACTGAAGTTAGCGAGATTTCCCGAGACTATTGTGCAGCATTGTGCTTCCATTCAGATAGTTAGTCGATAACTTCAGTTAACATGGCAGCATGCAGCGTAAGTCAATCTCCGAATTATGCTCTTCATTTTGATATAAAATTCGTCATTACTTTCTTATTTTTTAGAGGTTTTATGAATGCCTAAAGTCACCTGAAAATTTGTCGATATTTCAAGCATAATTTCGAAGTGCAAATTTCGGTTTTGGTTCCTGACTCTGGTACAGAATGAAATCGTTTCGTTTGCAATTAATTCGACAGACGAAAAGTCGATGATTCGATAAATGCCAAAACGAAATTGACGCAAAATTGTTTTTGCGTGGAATTTAGGCAACAAAAGAACCCCAAAGTACATCAGCAGACATTTCAAACCGGAAGTTGCCACTCGGTTATTTCTGTAGTGGCGCGAAAATGTGCAAATTTTGTCGGGCAACTGCAAATGAATCGTAGCGTGGGGAACGTTGGCTTTAGTCCCGTACATACAAATTATTGTCGTGTAATAATTTAGATCAACTGTAAGTGTTTTACGGAAAATAAATGTCTAACTGTTAGAACTTTGATTTGGTCATGCTTTAGACCGAATATTTTTATTTCTAGTTCCATGCTGTTTAGGAAGATTAGTAGTCTCGACAGATATCGATATTTTACTTTGTCTTTGTACTCTTTAGATTCTATATGATGTTGTATGAGACAGAAAGTTGAAGTTTGTACTTGGAAGTCTTCACTGGTTGAAGTTGTTGAAGTTGAATTTGAAGTTTGAGTTTGAGTTTGGGGTTTGAGTTTGAGTTTGAAGTCTTGACTTGAGACATGATCTTGACTTGAGCATTTAAACAATTCACCTACTCGAAATTGCATTGATGGGACTGAGATCAACAATACTACAAGAGTTTCGCGATTATTGTTTACCTGTGTTATAAAATCCGTTTGTGATCAGCTTTTCAAAAAAACCGGCAAATATGCACCCCTCAATTTTTGCTTCTATTGTTCTTATGTGTGAATAACGAGACAATTCATAAAAAAGAAAAATAAAAATCGTCACATTCACGCAAGCACACTAACTACCTGAAACGTATTTCACACCAATATTATGTCAGGTCACGTGAATTGAAGGCGTACCACACGTGACGAGGCTAACCAATCAGAGTGCGTTTTCCTCCCACCGGCAATGTTTCGTCATTTCAAATTATTTTCGGGTGACATCGGCGCGATTTTTTATGGTTCCTGACTTTGGTACGCAATAAAATCTCATTATTATGACACCGTTTGAAAGAAAAATGTTTCCCCTATTCACTAATATAGAAATTTTGTTGACGCAAACTTTATTTTGATGTGAAAATCGGGTCCAAACTTAAAAAAGAAACTAAATAAAAATATGCACATTTTCAGACATGAATTTCTGTCCCAAACTTGAATCAACATTATTTTTTGTGTAAATAAGTAGAAACTTTAATCTTTCCCCTGTCAAACAACACCAAAATTGTGAGAAATGAAGAAGTCTAAGGGTATTAAAAGGCCGATCGAAAAACCATCTACGCAGCTTATTACGTATGCAAACGCCGCACGCTCGTGCATACGTGCTGGATAAAATAGACGGGATTAGCCAGCGCTGCGGACTGACTGTACAGGGATCTGTACGATAATCTGTTTAACATTACCGGGGAAAATACACAGACACACGCACTTAAGACTACCGGGATTTTGCTTGTAGGTACATCTCATCTCCATTATCCAGATTGTCTCGATTTGACAGCGAAATGATTTAATAGTCAACACTACCAGCGTCCTTTCCGCTTTGTGTTATGTTTCCTTTATGTTGCTTTAACGATTGCCCATGGTATCGATTTCTTTGCGAAACGACATATTTATACATGCATTTTTGTTTTGTTTTGTGACTATTTTGTTTGTTTGTTTGTTTGTTTGTTTGTTTGTTTGTTGCTTCAATTTGTCGAAAATGGTTGGAACTCGGTCATCTTCTAATCTTCTAAACCGAGTTGGAACTTGGTCATCTTCTAAAATCTTCTAAATTACACTCGGACATAATAATACAGTATGTTGTTTTCAAGCAAAATGGAAGTCAAATATCATTGTCCAGAAGGAAAAGTGTTGCTTCAGAGGTAGATTCTATCCACAAGGCCACAAATTCGGTGTGTATGATCTGAATGAAAAGTGGTCGTAAGAATAGTCGTTATGTAGGAATTGATCTAACTGTCATGACTGTGCATGAATAAGATATTCTATTTCTTTTTTATTGTTGTCAAGATAATGTTGTTTGTTTTTTTGCCTTTTATTTGTCAATCATCATCATGCTGCTTTCATTCATTCATCACCAATTAGTTTTGATTCTCTTTCAATTCAATTCAGTTCAATTCAATTCAATTCAATTCAATACAATTCAAATTTTATTTCAAATATCACGTAGATGCTTTCAAATGCAATCATTACAAATAGAAATCAATGGAATGCAAAATATATAAAATACATTTGAAAGCGGAAAGGAAAACACAAGCAAGTAAATAACCTGTATCAAACAGCTTGAATAAAATTACTATGATATTGGGAAAAATAATGCTTGTATTAAAGAGAATGTGAATAGCAAAGCGGCATGGATAATAGAGCATTTGTCTCAACACCTTAAAGGGAAATTCCAGATGATTTTCATAATTTGGTATCATGTAATACATTACATTAATAGTACCATGTATATAGAATTGTGGAATTTAAAGTGGTTCTTGGGCAGTTATGCCAATACTCTGAATAACCCAAAACAAATTACAATGAACAAGGATGGTGAAATAGAAGGCTCGCATTTTCCAGTAATGTAGCGATATAATTTCGTCACCATACCACTTGGCTAAAAAGTTCACAATGTTCATGTTTAAAATTTGTGCATGCTTTCTTTCTTTCTTTTTTTGTCCTCCTTCCTTCAGCATCCAATCATGCATTTTTATGTGGAGTTGCTAGATGTCGTCATCGTTGTTCATTGTGATTTTTGCTTTTTTAATGAATTTTTAAAGCATTCTTATTCCTCATCGTAATCACGATAAATTCTAAACTCTATATTACCCAGTATAACCCAGAAAATGTTCAGATATAGATTGTCTGAAACCCACGAAAAAGCATCCTTTAAAGGGGATGGCTATAGTAACTGATCAGTGGGAATCAGTGGAGTGCTGGGGGATGATTGTTCCAATCCTTGTGGGATTCATTTCAGAGTACATTATATTAAAATTAACGATCGCCCCGTCACTGTACAGGCATGCTAACCTGGAAACATTAAACTTTACATTACTTGAATATGATACCATTCTAAAGCAAATAATTTAACACAACAATATATATACAATGTACTCTTAAATGAATCCCACATGGATTGGAACAATCATCCCCAGCATTCCCACTGATTCCCACTGATCAGTTACCAGCCATCCCCTTTAAAATGGAAAACGATTGCAAAAGAGGACCTTCAATGCTGTTGGCCTTCCCATGTGCCCAAAGAGAGAGACCGAGACAGAAGAAAAGAAAAGAAGAAAGAGAGAGAGAGAGAGAGAGAGAAAAAAAAAGAACTAGAGTAAAAGGGGGTGGTGCACACGGTGAACTCAATATCTTAATATCTCACTGAATCGTTACGTTTCACATGCAGTACACCCTGCAATACAGCAGCGTTTCTCCCGAACACAGAATTTGAGTTCATAATACATTGTTACTCCATTTTAAAGATGTCCAGGCTTAGGCAAACAATCACACACACACACACACACACACACACACACACACACACACACACACACACAGAGACACAAACATTTTTAACAATATGAAGATGTACAAAATGAATGCGACTATTTGACAAAAATTGTAATCCAACAGATAATCAAATCAATGTTCCATCTATGTTCAGTACACAGATTCCATGATCAGATGATTGTGATTCTATCACAATAATATTACCAAAAGATTATTATAAATATTCGTCATAATATCATTCAGGATGGCTATACCAAATCTTAATACACTTTCGCCAGACATCGCTTTTTCTCACCCTTTGTAATAAGTTGTGTTCATGGTCAGATACTGGTAGTCAAAGCACACACATGCAATCAGTATACCGCTATAAGCAGGGGCAATATCCGTGTTATAACGCTGCGCAAACTTCACGTGAATTAATATCCGACAGAATACTTTCTCTCTTCCAAGAGGATTAGCGTCTCTATAATGGTACCACCAAAACATACTCGACACTATGGGGGTAAACTCCCTAAAGTATACTAGAGTGGATAACAGAAAACGCTTCGAGGCTGGATGTAAGCCGCACCCCTATTTTCCCGCTTGTACACTTAGTCCCAGCGAAGAATTATACACTTACCATTGCTTCGAAAGTTTATCCTCGATCAAGTCTATATTTGTTCAGGTTTATGACGCATATAGCCCCCGGCCACGTTGTGAATGGCTGTAGATGTTTGTGAAAAATAATGTGATTAACTGAGAGATTACGGTGTTATTTACGATTCTATATCTCTGGAGGTTTTGTAACTCTGTCTTTAGAAAGCAGCACACCATCAGATTAGAGGTATTAACTTTGTTTATACGAATATAATCACTAATATGTAATCATTATCCCATTATATGAATATCTATATATATATATATATATATATATATATATGAAGAGTTTGTTTGAAAAAACCGATGAGTCCATATTTGCCAAATGGAGATATTTGCGATTAAAGGTCAAGAAAAATAAAGAAAATAATAAGAAAATTTTTGCTTCTTTTGACCATAACTTCAAAAATATACCTCTATATGTAGTGAACAACATATCATTTAAAAGGTATTATTTTGTACTTTATGACAGAAATCGTACTTCAAAATCTTCAAAAATGGACTTATCGGTTTTTGCAAACAAACCCTTCACATATAAAAACATCACTGACGTAAGGTCGTAATTCATGAGGTATGCAATGTATTACGTTTGTTTTGACAGCAATGAAGTCAAGCAGTCATAACTTTTGTATAACTTACTGTGTTACATGGAGTGACTGCATATCAGAGGTTAGTTTCCAAAAAAGTTAAAGGCAAACTTACGAAGAGTACAATGATAAGATATAATTTCCAAAGGGATAAGTATTGCATTGTTACTCTGTCATTGGTAGCAACATTCGTAATTTTAAAACTTGTTCTCTATCAAATTTGACGGAATCACCGAATGCTGTATTGCCTTTAAAAATGTGATAATTTTTAACCCTTAATGTATCATGGACCCTAAATGTAAGACATTTTAACCCAAAAATAAAATGATTAAGTCACCTCTAGATTTGATACATGTTATTCCTAAATTCAATAACCGGAGACAACCTTAAATATTGTACATTTTAACCCTAAAAGTGATAACGTTAATAAATGCAACACATTTTAACCCTAAATGTAATATCGACCCTAAATGAAATATAGACCCTAAATGTAATATCGATCTAAATGTTACACTAATTTGATTTTTACATTTACTGATAAAATATATCACATTTACGGTCGATATTACATTTAAAGTTGAAATTAGGGTTGTTGCCTCCGATCGCATTATTCAGGGCTGACTTGATTATTACATCCATGATGAAAACATATTACATGACAATGTGTTATGTTTAGGGTCGACATTGATTGGGTCAAAAACATATGTTTGTTTGTTTGTTTGTTTGTTTGTTTGTTTGTTTGTTTGTTGGGTTTTTTCTCAGTGTTTGTCAATTGTTCAAAGCGTAGACTGGATGCAGGATAGAAATCTGTATAAAAAGTCGTTCAGGCAAACAGCAAGTAATGTAGAACTTTCAGGACGATTTGGTCACATGTTAACAACCTATATAAAGCACATCTGGCATAAGTATAAAAAGAAAAGGAATACCGTAATGCAATGACCTAGAAAAAAGTTGTCAAGTTGTCAAGGTACATTTAGTGGAACACTCTAAAAACATCCGGGTCAGTCTGACCCGGAAAAGGGTCTGTTGGGACCACACTCCGTTGTGGGTCAGAAATGACAAGGAATGGGGTCAGATATGACCCCATTCAGAGTCATGAATCGGTCAGGGTGACCCCATTCCGGGTCTTCATGACCAAATTCCTAGTCATTTCTTATCTGGAACGGAGTGTGACCCCAACGGACCCTTTTCCGCGTCAGTTCTGACCCGGATGTTTTTAGAGTGAATGATAAGAACATAAAACGTATAGGATTCATGAATCGAAAAAATGCTCTAAACACTTCACTGGTTTCAAAGATTAACAATGCTAAACATAAGCTACCAGATGCAGATTCTTTTTTTTTTTTTGATAATTCTTTATTCGAATTTCGTTCAATTTTATATCACAGAAACAAAAACGTTCACAGCAACAAAAACGAAACATTATACGAAGAACACAAACATTGTACAAAATAATGTCAATCTTACATTATACAAAGACAAAATGCAGTATACACAATAATTGTACAAAATAATGTCAATCTTACATTGCGAATCTTTTTTCAACGAAAGAAATGAAATCCGTTTTGTAACACACATATTCTCGCAAATCGCCCGCCAAATGGGGACATGATAGTTTGCTCAAGGCATTACTTGTTTCTCGAAGAAAAATTCGAGGCCATTTGCGAAAACACACACGCACACGCACACGCACACACATACACACACACACACACACACACACACACACACACACGTTTCTTGAGACTGAAGTGGTAACCGTTGTGCTATACAATACAGAATTCCAAGCATTTTATTCTAACGGCTTTTTGTTTTGGTTAGTCTTTTTCCGATTCCGCATTGGTGCTAATGGCTCGGTCACAAATACCTTTAAGAACTGCTACGAACGCAGTGCGAACGATTTTTAGACAATTTCGTAAGATGTTAAGAAGGCCGTACAAAACCAAGGTTCGCAGACCGTTCGTAAGTTCGTAGCCTGGTCTATGGTCTTGTCCAAGATTTTTTTTTTAACTTCGTACGAAACCCTCTCTTCGTAAGGCGGCCGTACGAATTCCAGAATTCGTACGAACACATCGTTCGTACGAACCTTTGTGACCGTAGCTTAAATAACTTATACATTGCATTTCCTTGTACTGGAAATCTGTAATTCCTGCAAGCTTTGACTCTTTGTAGGTACCCTTCTTGTTTCTTTCTCTGTTCTTTTACAATTTCTGCAATAGATAATAAAAGTAGGACTTTCACAGTATTTATCTTTTGTGAGATTTAAAGATGAAATGTTTATTTGGTGCATGTTTGATATTTTGTGATACTTCAATGATTTGCTTACTTAGAAATATGAAAATTAACTTGAAGGAACTGAAGTGAACTTTCAGTCACTCTTTTGATTTTTTAAACACTGCTTTCAACGGTATCACTTTCTCATCAGTTAAATTCCTCCTTGCTATTTGGAGTTCGTAGCAGTTTCATGAAGGATCCGAGCAGCACTAAACAAAAACAAACAAACAAACAAACCAAAATATGACGTGTTTGGCAACTGCTGCATGTAGACATAATTATAATCAGGCGAGGATTTAATTGATGTTTAACAATCTCATATTGAATCATTTCCATAGCGGTGAATCTCGTGTCGTTGTCATTGTTCACATCAAAGAGTTGCTACTATGAAAGAAATCATGGCAACCAGGAATGAGTTGTTCTGCAGCAGAACAACTCATTCCTGGTTGCCATGATTTCTTTCATAGTAGCAACTCTTTGATGTGAACAATGACAACGACACGAGATTCTGCTCCTCCTCGTTCTATTTATTTGTTTTCACGTGAAACTTTATAATAATGTGTGAATAACATGCACCACAAAATTGAATTTGATTAATTCAATATACATATGCACGAGTTTGTTGTTGTCCTGTGTTTTACGTATTTCAAAGCTGTATATAAAATACTTGTTAGCTTAATGAAATTGTGATGATGTGGAAAGTTTTAATTTCCGTCACTGCATATGCGAAATCAATGAACATGACGCATGCTATTTTGATGTTCGACATCTCTGAATGACATCATCTAACTTATTGATATTGAATCACACGAGCCCGAACTAGCCTGCACGCTCTTCGGCATGAATAAACTGCGCACTTTCAAAAGAATCGAAGAATCATAATATATCTGATTCACCGTGAGCCATGAGAGACATTTCTTGAGGTCGCATGTTCGTCTTCTTTGTTTTTCTCGATCAACGATACATCAGTCAAAATGTGGAGAGGGAGGCAAATAACCATGGCAACCGGAGCAATCCTCGATTACGCGCGCTTGCCTCTAACCTACTTACAAACTTCAATATGTTTGCCAGAAGGTGAGCCTTACCTTTTGCCCTGCCTTGTAATGCATCTTCTCATGGGCAAATTTCATAGTGCGCTGCACTGTTGCACAATAAAGAAATGCATTTCCTCCTCTTTTCCGCAATCACGATGATATTGACGTACCTCTCTTGGAAAATGTAATTACACTGACTCGTCCTTATATCGATGCGTTTAGAATACGAAAGATCCAAACTGGATATCAAAATAATGAAGGCTACCTCGTTTCTTTCCTGTATAGAGGTCATGGTACGTAGTAATCAATCAGTACATCAGCAAATGATGATCGATGTAGGACAACTTGTCTGTCGATTCTTTATTTAGTCAGCGGTGGGCAAGGTGATTTTGATGGTGACCATGATGACAGCAATTTCGTTTTATGTCATTGTCCATTATTATTATTGTTGTCGTGTGTGTGTGTGTGTGTGTGTGTGTGTGTGTGTGTGTGTGTGTATGTGTGTTCCCATGGAGATAAGATCTGTGAATATTACAAGGCATCAGTGAATGATGAAAGTTCACACTGTGTAAAAATTCCTCTCGATGCTGTCAGAAATAACGAATGGCTATAAATATATTTACTTCATGACTCTAGAATCTAATAATGGTAATGCGTTTTCTGAGAGAGTCTGGTTCTCAGTTCCTGCTAGGTTTAGGCAAGGGGGTAGTTTGACATGGTGACATTCTTTTTTTTTTCTCTTTTTTTTTTTTTAGAAACAAGTGAAGGAGAGGAGACCATTAACGACGTTTCATATGCATATTTTTGCTTGTCCTTGCTACTTATTGATTTAATTCGAATCATTCATGAATTTACCCATCCTGGGTAACATCAACAATAGCAATACAAATACAATTAGAAAAAACAGAAACAAATAAATTTTTAATTTTACTGCAAAATATCTCTCTTCAACATGGATCACAATTCAGTTATAAATCAATCCCACTGGTAATTTCTTCACGAGAAAATATTGACATATATATGCCTGGAATTATAGAGATACACACACTTTTTTGCTTTTCCTTGATATTTAACGATTTCATTCAAATCATTCGTGAATCAACCCATTCTGGGTGTAACATGAACAAAAACAATACAAATACAATTCAAAACGCAAACAAATCCATCTTTCAATTAATACTGCAAAAATTCTCCCTTCAACATAAATATCTCGATTATGAATCAATCTCTTCCCAAGAAAGTATTGACATTTGACAAGCATATCCCTTAAATATATAAGCCAGTTCGGGGTTAGCTCATCGGCACATCGGTACAAATTACCCTTTTTCTTTCTCAGTTGATTAGGCACTCCATGAGTTTTCAAGCGAGAGAAGGTATTTCAGCTTACCCGACGTAACAATTTATGGAATTCATCAGTCATGTTCAAACAAAGAATGAACTTGCGTAGACCAGTGACCAGAATGATCCATCAGTTAGCACTTTGGAAAGCATCCATTTCATTATTTCGCATTGAATGTATTAACAATCTTTTTCTATTGATTTTGTCAAATACCACTTTTGCTGTCAGGTGGATGTGCTGGCAAGCACCACTCATAATGATCACTTGAATAATCATTACATCACAGATGCTTATCTCAGTGAATAAAAAACCAACATTCTCTGCCGGTACTGATGATCTTTTTCTGCTCATGCTCAAAGTGGAACCCCGAACTGGCTTATTGAATCAACTCATACACACTTACAACAGCATATTCTGTACATAAAAAAAAAAAAAAAAAAATATATATATATATATATATATATATATATATAGACGATGAAGACAAACAAGTTGACATAATGCATTAGAATCCAACTTCATTTATTTGTAAACCAAATTTTCGACCCTTGCACGGATCTTCCTCAGGGTAACAGTGATATTTGTATTTGAAGCTCAGCACAGATAAATAATAATAATAACAAAGAAACGCGCCTGGTTGTCAGCTTAGAGTTTGAGCTAGGTTAGCAACCAACACGCACGGTTGTTAGCTTAAAATTTGCGCTATCTTCATGAGTGCAAAATCCTTAAACTCAATTATGACGTAACAACGCATCATAAAATGCATAAGAAGTAAGACATAGACATTTTCAAATCAAACTGATCGTTTACCAGCCGCGCAAAATACATACCAACACGCACGGTTGTTAGCTCATAATTTGCGCTATCTTCATAAGTGCAAAATCATCTTCATCGTCTTCATGCTCTTATTCCAACACGCGGATGATAATACCATCATGTCAGGACTTATATATATATATATATATATATATATATATATATATATATATGTATATGTATGTATATATATATATATATATATATATATATATATATATATATATATATTTATATATATATATATTGTACAAATCTAGAATGAAAACATTCATAAAAACCCAACCATCCTTTCCCCTCCCAACCAAAACAGATCTTCATCTATCCTAAATATTTAATCTTACCAGTGTCTTTCATACAATTATCCTTCTTCAAATCAAATCCCAATCCCACCAACCCCTCGACTCACCAAAACCAAAAGCACACCCAACACCCACACCCACTGGCGTAGCCAGGGGGGGGGGCGATGGGGGCGGTCGCCCCCCCCCCCTAAGATTTGGACCGGGGATTTGGGAGGCGGAAAAAAAAATGCGTGTATACTGTATGCATGCACATGAAGCGGGTCTCCTTTGCAACCTTTCATCAAATAAGATATTTTTTTGAATATTTCACTCAAAGTGTGCACCAGATCGTTGAATTTCAATTCAAAATATGCAAAATCTCTCGTGCTTGGGAGGGGGTATCCCCCTCCCAAACCCTCCCCCTCTGTGCCTCTTTCCCTATCTTAGTACACTTTTTAGATTTACGCACACACAAAAAATATGAATAATTCTGAATGCACAAGACTTATCACTTATATTCCGAAAACTCAAGGTTCCCTCATGTATAAGGAGAATTTCCCCTTTTAATCTACCCTTTCATCCCTCAGCCTCCCCCCCCCCCCCCCCCCATCAGGTTTTTTTTTTTTTTTTTTTTTTTTTTTTTGGTGATTTCCCAAATGTTGATTCCATCAAATATGCGTATACGAGATATCTCAATTTCAGGCAAAAGCTCCATCGGAAGGGAAGGGTGGAGATAACACTCGCCCAAGCCTTCTCCCTGATCGCCCGCCCCTCCCCCCCCCCTTCCGCCATTCATAGAAGTAGACTGTTTAGACGCTTTATTTCAATTCTAAAAACGCAAAAGCTCCGCGAGCGGGAGGGGGAATCCCCCTTCCCCTAAGCTCTACCTCACTAGACTTAAAATATACATACACACAGATGGTGCACATTCGGAATAAGAGCTAAATTCCGTGATTTTAACACTTCGATGAAAAAGTATTGCACCAAAAATTTGCACCAGATCGCTGAATTTCAGGTCTGAAAACGCAAAATCACCTTCGTGTGGGAGGGGATATGCCCCTATCTACACCCTCGTGTGCATGCTTTTTCTGTTTGACTGCTGAACTGCAGACAGCGTTCATGATATTCAGTGTAAGAATTAATACAAGAAGATTATTTAAATGATATACCATTTTATAGGCAAATAGTTCAATAATAATCTACACTAAAATATACTGCAACCTTAAACAAGTGGGACTGTTTCAACTAGTTAAAACACGCAAAAACATGCTTCAAATTGCACCATTTGCAACATCAAAATGCAAAAAGTTCTCACCGTGGGGGGGGGGGGGACACCCCCCTCCCACACCCTCCCCTCCCCCCTCTCTCGCTCCGCTCGCTCGGGTTCAGTCGCGTTCATGATATTCAGTGAAAAGAATTGATATTGAGAAGTGTGTTTAAATTATACCATTTTATAGGCAAATTGTTCAATAATAATCTACACTAAAATATACTGCTACCTTAAACAAGTAGGACTGTTTCACGTCGATAAAACGAGCAAAAACATGCATCAAATTGCACCATTTGCAACATCAAAATGCAAAAAGTTCTCACCGTGGGAGGGGGGACACCCCCCTCCCACACCCTCCCCTCCCCCTTCGCTCGCTCCGCTCGCTCGGGTTCAGTCGCGTTCATGATATTCAGTGAAAAGAATTAACACAAGAAGTGTATTTAAATTGTACCATTTGATAGGCAAATTGTTCAATAATAATCTACATCAAAATATACTGCTACCTTAAACAAGTGGGACTGTTTCTCGTCGACAAAACGCGCAAAAACATGCATCAAATTGCACCATTTACAACATCAAAATGCAAAAAGTTCTTACCGTGGGAGGGGGGACACCCCCTCCCACACCCTCCCCTCGCCCCTCGCTCGCTCCGCTCGCTCGGGTTCAGTCGCGTTCATGATATTCAGTGAAAAGAATTGATATTGAGAAGTGTGTTTAAATTATACCATTTTATAGGCAATTTGTTCAATAATAATCTACACTAAAATATACTGCTACCTTAAACAAGTAGGACTGTTTCACGTCGATAAAACGAGCAAAAACATGCATCAAATTGCACCATTTGCAACATCAAAATGCAAAAAGTTCTAACCGTGGGAGGGGGGACACCCCCCCCCCTCCCACACCCTCCCCTCCCCCCTCGCTCGCTCCGCTCGCTCGGGTTCAGTCGCGTTCATGATATTCAGTGAAAAGAATTAATACAAGAAGTGTATTTAAAATTATACCATTTTATAGGCAAATTGTTCAATAATAGTCTACACTAAAATATACTGCTACCTTAAACAAGTGGGACTGTTTCACGTCGATAAAACGCGCAAAAACATGCATCAAATTGCACCATTTTCAAAATCAAAATGCAAAAAGTTCTTACCGTGGGAGGGGGGACACCCCCCTCCCACACCCTCCCCTCCCCCTTCTCTCGCTCCGCTCGCTCGGGTTCAGTCGCGTTCATGATATTCAGTGAAAAGAATTAACACAGGAAGTGTATTTTAATTGTACCATTTGATAAGCAAATTTTTCAATAATAATCTACATCAAAATATACTGCTACCTTAAACAAGTGGACTGTTTCTCGTCGACAAAACGCGCAAAACATGCATCAAATAGCACCATTTACAACATCAAAATGCAAAAAGTTCTTACCGTGGAGGGGGGACACCCCCCTCCCACACCCCCCCCCCCCTCGCTCGCTCCGCTCGCTCGGGCTCGGTCGCTTCGCTCCCTCGCAGACTAACCGCCCCCCCTAAGATCAAATCCTGGCTACGCCGTTGCCCACACCCACAAGCCCACACCCCCACACACCCGAACCGATACCACCTCCCTTCCTGATGAAACGACTTCCAAATACATGTATTACATAAACATAATAGACCGTATGCATAAAAGCAGCATCCACCCGCACGCAGGCACCTGTTCCGAATAAAAACATAAACCCGTCAAACAAATTGATCAAACTCAAGCAGTTGACAAAATCAATACACATAACCCTTTATACTTAAATCCCCTCCTACCCTGCCCAAGCAAACTCTTACGATTCCAACAAAAGGGTTCTTAACACCTGGGGCCCCGCTTACAAAAGATAAAATCAGTTGTAAATTCCCTTACCACACAGGCTGCTATAGACTTATGATAGAAATCAACTATATAATCAATTATAACTCTTCATAAATCAGGACCCTGTGCGAATAACAAACGCACAAAACAAAATAGGTTTGATCATGTATTCAATATTTCATGTGTGTGAGGCAACATTTCCTGACCTGACAAAAAAAAAAAAAAAAACACCCACCATTAAATACCCTATCACTCATTAAATGATACTCATTACATAAACACACAAAACCACCCACACCCGATTTATAATAACTTCCATTTTTTACATACGTATAGGCTTATCCCAACAAAAGGCCAGTAGAAGCAACAGCTTACCCCCTCCCCGCGCAAGGCCAGTAACACATAATATTGCCTTCACCAATGATAAATATTAAAAGAAAAAAACTTGCCTCACACACACGCACACGCTCAAACACACACACACACACACACACACACACACACACACACGCACACGCACACACACACACACACACACACACACACACACACACACACACACGAACACAAACACATACACACAAACCTTCAGGCTTCACCTTTCACAGTTGCACTGAGAGATACCGGGAGCAAACTTCGCCATTTGATTATTACCTTGTCACAGTCAAGATTTATTAAAGGGAAGGTAAACCCAAAGAGCAATGTAGATTGAGTGAAAGCAGCAACATTAGTAGAACACATCAGTGAAAGTTTGAGGAAAATCGGACAATCGATGCAAAAGTTATGAATTTTTAAAGTTTTGGTGTTGGAACCGCTGGATGAGGAGACTACTAGAGGATATGACGTATGAGTGGACAACAATACAAAGAAAATATAAAGGAAATTCAACAAAAATTCACTTTTCTAGAATTATGAAAGAGCAGTGGACCAACCGCTTTCAGAAAGCAGGGGAATAATTGCTACCCTTAACATTATGTCAATATCAAGTTGATGGAATTTGTAATTTTCATGAAAAATTGATTTTTGTAGTACTTTCTTTATATTTTCTTGGTATTGTTGTCCACTTATACGTCATAACCTCTAGTAGTCTCCTCATCCAGCGGTTCCAACACCAAAACTTTAAAAATTCATAACTTTTGCATCGATTGTCCGATTTTCTTCAAACTTTCACTGATGTGTTCTACTAATGTTGCTGCTTTCACTCAATCCACATTGTTTCCTGGGTTTATCTTCCCTTGACAAACACACACAATGTGCATAGCACTTAACACTTCAGCACATGTGACTGTGTGATATTTTGTGTTTTTTCCTCTTTTTGTATATGTGAGCATGTAGGCCCAAATATCCTAATAGACCGCTGTAATGTACCTGGTAGCAACAACGGAGATATACACTCAGCAAAAAAAAAAAAGAAAAAAGAAAGTAAACACTTTATCGAGGTCATATTTTTCATCGAAGATTTTTATGAAAATCAATGTATTATAATCCATATTAAAGGTAATTTAATTGGCTATTACGTTCATAGGTTAACTGATAAAGAAAACTTTACGCATGAGTGACCATATTCGTTTTTGTCCTCCAAGGCACAAAATTAAAAATTTCAAAAATTGACATGTTCTCTTTCATTTGCAAATGCCCTTCACGATAACATTGACAACAAAAGACCAGTTTTACACAATGAGAAACATGAATGAAATAGGAAAAATAAGTTTTTGTTCTTTTTATCTCTTTATTACCTCTAAGAAAAACAAAGTGGAAACTAAAGGGGAAAAATAAGAATTTTCTGTCAAGTCTAACTTCAAATGACAAAGGGAATAAATAGCATAAAGATGGTTAAATGAGCAGAATTGCTGTATCTATTTCTTTTAAACTAGTGATTTAAACTCCATGTGACAATTTCAAGAACAATCATTATTTACAATTTCCTAATTTGAAAAAAAAAGCACAAATTTGTACCATTTTTGTTAATTATTACTTCTTCTCTTATTTCATTTGAATTTAGATTTGACATAAGATGCTTTATTTTCCTCCATTATTTTTAGCCTTCATTGGTCTTTTAGGCTTTAACGATATCATAG